>UESW01004091.1:553924-618410 GCA_900491605.1 Calamus simplicifolius | reverse complement strand
TTTTAATTTTTAAATTTTTATTTTTTAAAAAAATATTTATTTAGCGACGCATTAGCGACTGCAATTGGATCGCTAATATTTTTAAAATATTATATTAAATATTGCGACGCAATGACCTGGCATCGTAATAATTTAAAAATAAATTTAATACGCGCATTAGCGATTACATGAGTCGCTATTTTATCTTAAAAAATTATTTTAAAATATGCGACGCAATTACCCTTGCGTCGCAATATTTTTAAAATAATTTTATTTGCGACGCATTAGCGACTCAAATGGCGTCGCTATTATACCAAATTATTATTATAAATATTGGCGACGCATCTGGATGAGTCACAATTTTGCGACCCAATTTAGTGCGTCGCAATATTTAATAATAATTTTTTTTAAAAAATTAATTTAAATATTGCGATTGCAAATTAGTGCGTCGCAATATTTAATAATAATTTTTTAAAAAAATTAATTTTAAATATTGCGACGCAATTTAGTGCGTTGTAATATTTAATAATAATTTTTTTTCTAACTAAATTTATTTTTAAATTTAGCGACACATTTGCATGCGTCGCAATATGCGACGCAATGTGGCGTCGCAAAGCATCGCAGAGAGTCGCAATATTGCGATGCAATTGCGACAAAAGGGTATTGCGACGGACAGTTGAGCGACGCCCTCATTGCGTCGCTATTGCGTCGCAATATCATGTTTAGCGACGCAATTGCGACGCATTTGGGCGTCGCAATATTTAAAATCTCTTGTAGTGACTAATGCTTTGTCTTAACGTTTTGAATTAGGGTGTCGTGGTTTTGAACTAGGGTGTCATGGGTTTTCAACTAG
This sequence comes from Calamus simplicifolius, assembly GCA_900491605.1. Taxonomy (NCBI): domain Eukaryota; kingdom Viridiplantae; phylum Streptophyta; class Magnoliopsida; order Arecales; family Arecaceae; genus Calamus; species Calamus simplicifolius. The sequence goes on along the minus strand of UESW01004091.1, from coordinate 617,578 downwards.
GGTGTCGTGAGTTTTGAATAGGGTGTCGTGGGTTTTGAACTAATGCTTTGTCTTAAGGTTTTGAAATAGGGTGTCGTGGGTTTGGACTAGGGTGTCGTGTCGTGGGTTTTGACTAGGGTGTCGTGGGTTTTTAACTAGTTCAAAACCCACGACACCCTAGTTCAAAACCACGACACCCTAGTTCAAAACCTTAAGACAAAGCATTAGTTCAAACCCGACACCCTAGTTGAAAACCCACGACACTCTAGTTCAAAACGTTAAGACAAAGCATTAGTTAAAAATCCCACGACACCCTAGTTGAAAACCCACGACATCCTAGTTCAAAACCATGACACCCTAGTTTAAAACGTTAAGACAAAGCATTAGTTTGAAACCCACGATACCCTAGTTGAAAACCCATGACACCTTAAAAAAACCCACGACACCCTAGTTCAAAACCTTAAGACAAAGCATTAGTTCAAAACCCACGATACCCTAGTTCAAAACCCACGACACCCAAGTTCAAAACGTTAAGACAAAGCATTAGTTCAAAACCTATGACACCCTAGTTGAAAACCAACGACACCCTAGTTCAAAACCTTAAGACAAAAGCATTAGTTCAAAACCCACGACACCCTAGTTGAAAACCTATGACACCCTAGTTCAAAACCCACGACACCCTAGTTCAAAACCTATGATACCCTAGTTCAAAACGTTAAGACAAAGCATAGTTTAAAAACCTACGACACCCTAGTTGAAAACCCACGACACCCTAATCCAAAACCCACGACACCCTAGTTCAAAACCCACGACACCCTAGTTCAAAACGTTAAGACAAAGCATTAGTTCAAAACCTACGACACCCTGGTTGAACTAATTCTTTTTGATCAGCAAAGCTGTTAAGAAGTTAGAGTTTAAGGAACACAGATGAACCAAAGTTGATGAATCATCAAAAGGTAGCACAAAGCGATGAATCCTCCAAAGCTATCGCCGCACCAAAAAGACCATTGATCTCCAGACGAAACATACAGTTCCTGAATGCCGATGTTATCGGCACCGAGCCCCTTCCATCAAGATACGCCAAGGCGGTGATGCTGATCCAAACTAACACCCTCATGCATGCCTACTTCTACTACCCCCATCTTATCTGGTAGAGATCCTGAAAACCATCGTCAAGCTCATAAACCACAACCTCAAACCCAGACTCCTGTTCCGCGGCATCATTATCCACAGGAAGAATGTTTTACAATCAGAAAGAGTTTTCTATCAGCAAATCCAAAATAAGATGGCGGGTTGAAGTAGGCTGGAGGGAAATGACATTTTCGTCTGCACATCAATGATGAAAGGATGAATGACTTTTAATGGATGTATAATTAAAAGTAATATTATTCTTCTGTTATTTGTTTTATGTGTTAAATCACATAGGATCCATATGGACAAATAAAAAGGAACGAGGCAGGCGGTATACAAAGACTTTTCCTTTATTTTTTCCGTCGTTTCTATGGGCCATCGATCTCTGCGGCAGGCGCACTTGAACCGGATCGACTCACTCCCAATCCCATGCTAAGCAGCAGACTGGGGAAAAAACTCAGCCCGAGCGAACTGCTCCACCAATCTCTTGTTCCCTCTCCATACCTTTTGGGCCATTTTGTGGGCCGTGCCATGGCACGGCCCAGCAGGGCCACTGCTGGGCCGTTGCTGGGCCGTTTTGGCACGGCCCAGCAACGGCCCTGCTGGGCCATGCCATGGCATGGCCCTACTGGGCCATGCCAGAACGGCCCTGCTGGGCCATTTTGTAGGCCGTGCCATGGCACGGTTGGTGCCAGGAGCACACTGTGCACCTAGGCACCAGCCAGCTGATCCAAGCCATGATCCTGATCGGCGATGATGGATCCGACGATTGCGATCGATCTGATCGGAGATGATCCGACAGTTGCGATCGATCCATGCCATAATCCTGATCGGCGATGATCGATCCGACGGTTGCGATCCATCCGATCGGCGATGATCCGATGGTTGCGATCGATCCAAGTCATGATCCCGATCGGCGATGATTGATCGGACCGTTGCGATCAATTCGATCGGAGACGATCCGACAGTTGCGATCGATCCAAGTCATGATCCCGATCGGGGATGATCGATCCGATAGTTGCGATCCATCCGATCGGCGATGATCCGACGATTGCGATTGATCCAAGCCATGATCCCGATCGACGATGATCGATTGGATCGTTGCGATCAATCCGATCGGAGATGATCCGACGGTTGCGATTGATCCAAGCTATGATCCCGATCGGGGATGATCGATCCGATGGTTGCAATCCATCCAATCGGAGATGATCCAACGGTTGTGATCGATCCAAGCCATGATCCCGATCGGCGATGATCAATCCAACAGTTGCGATCCATCCGATCGGAGACGATCCGATGGTTGCGATCGATACAAGCCATGATCCCGATCGATAATAATCGATCGGACTGTTGCGATCAATCCGATCGGAGACGATCCGATGTCTGCGATCGATCCATGCCATGATCATGATCAGCGATGATCAATCCGACGGTTGCGATCCATCTGATCGGAGATGATCCGACGTCTGCGATCGATCCAAGCCATGATCTCGATCGGCGATGATCAATCCGACGGTTGCGATCCATCCGATCGGAGATGATTCAACGTCTGGATCGATCCAAGCCATGATCCCGGTCGGCGATGATCAATCCGACGGTTGCGATCAATCCGATCGGAGATGATCCGACGATTGCGATCAATCCAAGCCATGATCCCGATCGGTGATGATCAATCCAACAGTTACGATCCATCCGATCGGAGACGATCCGATGGTTGCGACCGATCCAAGCCATGATCCCGATCGACAATGATCGATCGGACTGTTGCGATCCATCTGATCGGAGATGATCCGACGTCTGCGATCGATCCAAGCCATGATCCCAATCAGGGATGATCGATCCAACGGTTGCGATCGATCCGATCGGAGACGATCCGACGGTTGCGATCGATCCATGCCATGATCCTGATTGGCGATGATCGATCTGACGGTTGCGATCCATTCGATCGGCGACGATCCGATGGTTATGATCAATCCAAGCCATGATCCCGATCGGCGATGATCGATCTGATCAGAGACGATCTGACGGTTGCGATCGATCCATGCCATGATCCTGATATGCTATTATCGATCGAACGGTTACGATCTATCCAATCGGAGACGATCCGACGATTGCGATCGATCCAAGCTATGATCCCGATCGGTGATGATCGATCGGACCATTGTGATCAATCTGATCGGAGATGATCCGACGTCTTCGATCGATCCAAGCCATGATCCTGATCGGCGATGATCAATCCGACGGTTGTGATCGATCCAAGCCATGATCCCGATCGGCGATGATCGATCCGATGGATGCAATCAATCCAAGCCATGATCCCGATTGGTGATGATCGATCGAACCATTGCGATCGATCCGATCGAAGACGATCCGATGGTTGCGATCGATTCAAGCCATGATCCTGATCGGGGATGATCAATCCAACGGTTGCGATCTATCCCATCGAAGACGATCCGACAGTTGCGATCAATCCAAGCCATGATCCCGATCGGCGATGATCGATCCGACGGTTGCGATCCATCCGATCGGCGATGATCCGATGGTTGCGATCTTTCTATTTTTTTCTTCTTACTTATTGTATTATGTTCTAGAGGTCAAGCCTAGCCCCCTCCTTTTTGTACCATTTTAATTTTAAATTAATAAACTGGTAGGGGTCTGTGCCAAACCCCCACCATTATGGTGGCTTTATATTAATAAAATTTCTTTATTCCTAATAATTTTTTAATTTATCAAAAAAAAATTATATTTTTTATAAATTTTTTTATTTTAGCTGTGCATGGGCCAGGCCCCAGGTGGGCCGTGCCTGGCACCGGCCCACCTGGGCCTAGCACGGCCCAGGCCCACCTGGGCCGTGCCTGGCACGGCCCAGGCCCACCTGGGCCGTGCCTGGCACGGCCCACCTAGGCCGGCACGGCATAGGCCCACCTGGGCCATGCCTGGCACGGCCCACCTGGGCCGGCACGACTCAGGCCCACCTGGGCCGTGCCAGGCACGGCCCAGGTGGGCCGTGCCGGCACGGCACGACGGGCCGGCCCAGGCCCGTCATGGGCCGTGCCGTGCTGGGCCAACAGAAAAAATTTTCTAGGCCCGGCACGACCCGGTAAACTGGGCCGTGCCGGCACGGTCCGGTACTGTAGCAGTGCCGGGCCGTGCCTGGCACGGCCCATCAGTGCCTGGGCCGTGCCGTGCCATGGGCGGCACGCCCCAGTGCCCACCTCTACCCCCTCCCTTTCCATCTCTCCTCCCACCATGCCTCCCCTTCACCACGCCCTCTTCTCTTCCACCCTCCCTTCTCCTCTCCCCGCTCCCTCTCTCCCCAAGAACGCTGCTTTCTCCTCTTCCCATCGCTTCTCCACCGTCAGACGCCCCTCCTGCCGCCTCCTCCTGCGATGCTCTCTTGTTTCCGATTCCACCGAGGCGCCCCCCACAGTGGGGGAGCCCCGAGGAACCCGCCCTTCGCTGGCCGAGATCTCGAGGACCATCATGGAGCTCTCCTCCGCGGGCACCCTCTCCTCGCTGACCCCCGATGAGTGGCCGCTCGGCATCGGCGCCCGCTTTGTCGTAGATGCTCAGGGTGCCCCCGCCCTGTGCCTGAACCAGCCCGATAGCTTGTTTGCGATCGGCGGTCGGTCCAGCTTCCACGTACAGGTGATGGCTCTTTTTCTTTCGCCCAAAGTTTGGATTTTTGTGCATTTTGGATTGGTATAAGGTTCCGTAATTTGGTTTGAAAAATGAGGACTTGATGAATTAGGGGAACTCTAGATCTCTCTCCCCGGTTGTGATGGTTTTTCTGTGCTTCCTTGGTGATTACAGTTTGAGCAGAGTGGGTCGCGGACTCCACAGTGCACGCTGCTTGGAAGCCTGAGCAGACCTGATAATGAATTGCTTCTGAAGGTATCATCTTCCATCATCTCCTTTCTGTTTTTTGAACTGTGGTTTGTTGACAATTGCATGCGTGATTAAGCGCTATATCTGTAATTTATCAGCTGTTTCTGCGATCATTTGTCCTCTCTTAGCATTTGATTCCTACTAATAGGTTGATATTAGATATATAAGGTGTATACTGGTCGTGGATTCTTCAGCAATTCAAATAATAACATAAGCGGGATTGAGTTCGTTATTGTTAATGTCATTTTCTGCTTTCACACTATTAATTTAACAACATTGATTTCTAACCTCAATGGTGTTGTATTTTCCACTGAGTTTTCCAGAAGAGATTTTTTTTTGAATAAATTTTTCCTCTTCACGATTGCCTTTAAATTGAGATGCTTGATTAGAAATTACTATATAAATCTTCTCAATAAATTAAATTTCAAAACTTGGTTGCATTTTTCAGAAGCTTCGTGTGAAATGGGAGAAGAAATATGGAGAACAAGTGAATGAAGAGCTTGTTTACTTAATTTCAATAGAGCGAGTGTTTCACATGGAAGATTTCAAGGAGGTATGGATAAAACTGTTGGGGGTATTTGTTCTGATCAGCAAATTTCTTTAAGTCTTATATCAATTACTGCCTCATTTTAACTTTTAATGCATGTGAAGTTGTGGTAAAAAATTTTTAGTGGATTTCAAGTTAATAATTCTTTTTAGCTTCACCATATTGATTTTGCAACCACCTTACCTGTTGCTATATCAAGTTGGCGGACTTTATGATACTTGTTAGAACAGCTCGTGGAAGATGGTCTGCAATATTGTCTTTGCTGATCACCACCATAACAAAAACAAAGCATGTGAATTCAACATATCTCATATCTGTTGGGACTGACAATATCAAGTCATATCTGAAGAAAAATATAATTTTTTTTCTACCTAGCATTTGATAGCTATATCTCAAAATTGACCCAACCCTAAGATTCTAGTGGTCTTGTAAATTTCATCTCTGGATAGTTCCTTGGGTCATGACATGAATGTATATATTTATGTCATTCATATGATAATTATATCCAATGAGTTTTGGCCTAGTAGTCCATCACATTTAACAAACCTTTTTAATATCCATTCTTTTGTAAAGCAGTGTGACAAGGTGCAATCATCCAAACAAGCTTCTATAAATTCGTTTTTAACCACTTCCATCCACCTAGTATTAAGTTTCTATTTCTTTTTGGTCTCTCAATAACTTTAAATCCCTTCTTGCATGTCTATATTTCACCTTTACATGGAGAAAGATCAAATTGATTCTTCAGCAATTTATTCTCTATTTGCTATGCTAGCATTTAGATACTTATTCATACTAGTGCATTCCTTGATCTATGCGGTACATATTGAAACTATATAAATTATCATTTTCTTAAATTATCCTTAATTAATGCTATCTTCACTTTTTTCAAATAACTTTGTTTCTTATCCTATTTTTTCTTATATTACCATACATTCATTTTAGCATTCTTATTTTGGCCATATTCATTTTATGCATATATTGTTTTTAGTTAACAGAAATGCGCATGGTAAGATAATTATGTGGTAAAACTTTAAAAGATAGAATTAGAAATAAACATATAAAAGAAATTATAGGAGTAGCCTCAATTAAAGATAAAATGAGAGAAAATCGATTACGATGGTTTGGGCATATACAACGAAGACCTTTAGATGCTCCGGTTAGAAACAATGATCTTTTAACAATCCATGGTAAGGATAGAGGTAGAGGTAGACCTAAACTAATATGGACATAATAATTAAAAAAGATATAACTATTTATAATTTAAATGTCGACTAAGTCTTGAATAGAACAGAGTGAAAGAAGCAAATTCATGTAACCGACCTCATGTAGTTGGGAAAAGGCTTAAATGAATTGAGTTGAGCTGAGTTGTTTTCTAGGTACCTAATATTTTATATAATAAAGAATAACCGATTTTATGATTGTCTATAAATTCTCTCCTCAACCTAGTAGATATCTTATGCTCACATAATATCCCGGTTATACTTTTCTATTTTATTTAATTGGCCTTAATTCTAATATATAATCGATCATGAATATCAAAATTAAATATCTAAGTTAGCATATGGATACTAATTTGTAATTGTGCCATCTTTCAATTTCACAACTCATCTATCTTATGCTTCACTTCAACAATACAATTAGTACATTGTTTGACATTAATATGGATAATAAACTGATTTTAGAAAACTATGTCTTGATTTAGAAGATTCTAGTTTAAGATCTACGTGCTGAAGAGTGTAGTCCATAATATTAATTGTCTGATCTACTAATCTAAGAAATGGATCACATGGACTCTTAAGTTCCTTCTACTTGTCTAGATTTAAATATTGAATGGATTTGGACTGCATTCTGACATCAAAGTAAGGGAATGGAGAATATTAGGTTTTTGAGTTTCCACAAAACATAGAAATGGAGTGACATTGAGGATAACAAATTTAGATCAAAAGGTATTATTGTCAATCTAATTTTCATTCAGAGCTGCTCGTTTGATCTAGATATGAAATTAGAGCTGATCATAGCTCAGGTGATCTATCTAACTTGAAATTTTGTGGACTTGGGCATTAAAAAAATCTTAATTAGATTTTAAATTCTGGAAGGAGAATGGATCTGGTGGCCGGACTTGTGATTAGCTCTTTGAGATTGGATCAAGGTCTGCAAAATCGGTACTGAGAATTGTATTAGTACATTATCAGTTTACTATAATATGGATTGATATAATACAGTACACACCCCATACTAAGATAGGGTACCTATTCTTCTCACTTTAACTGTAATACCACTCGGTAATGGACGATACGGAGCGGTGCCAATGGTTTAGCTAGGGTTGGATTAGTTCAGTTCATACCAAATCGAAATGTAGTACTGTACTAGTACATCATAAGCATGGTGCGATCAACATGGGTTGGTATGACAGACCTTGGATTGGACCATGTGTGGTTAAAAATATAGGTCGATGGCTAGGCTGGTCCTAAGCATAAGCATCAAGCCTAGCTGCTAGTGCATAACGCAGCTTGCTTCAGCATTTTAATAAGCTTTATATAAAATGAATTTATGCTCTTTAATTTATGAAGAAGAGAGTGGACTTCTCAATCCACTAGGGAAAATCTCAACAATATCTTTCTCTTCGAAGAAAATAAAGATGAATTAGGAAATTGGAGGAATATGTTTCAATATCTTACTTTCATCTTAAGATTGATGCCCCCCATGAATTCTTGTGTGTGCATATATGTGCATGTGCTTGAACCTGATTTTCTGTCTGTATGCATTGTGTATACCAAAATATGACTAAATTTTTTTTGATGTTCTAAAGTAGAGTTCAGACTAGGAATCATGGAAGATGACTCTTGTTTTGTTCAGTTCTAGTCTGATTTCATTCTTTATGGCTGATCCTACGATTATATCTTATCACTATGATTTTTTGAAAGTATGGTGCCACCTTTTCAGTCAGGGTGTTTAAAGCATGCTAGCTTAGGAATACTAATAACCTCTCTATAAACAAATCATTTTAGCAAGTTAACAAAAGAACTTAAAAAATGAAAATCTAAACCTGTGCTCAACGAAAAAAACCTTGACTGCATTGTTTATACTTTCCTCCTAGCTCCCTACCTTTCTATCTTTTTGATATGTATTGCTTGCATTATTGCATTAGTGACATGAATTTCTTAATGTTATTCAATCAGGACACTGAAAAATATTTTCTTTTTCTTTTGTATCTTATCTTAATCTTCTCTTTTTCCTTGAAACTTGCTTGTGTTTTTCCTTCAAAGATTTTAGACTCTGAATACAAACTTTTAGTGTCCTAAATCTTTTAATCTGTACTTAACTGTTGCCGGTTACTTGGATTAGATAACCAAAAGACTATTGACAACTGCATTGTAGTGTTCATAAGCTCCAGCTCTGTAAGGTGACATCCAGGATGTTAGCTTGATTATGGAAGAAAAATATTGGAAGACACATTTACTGGAGTAGAAACCAAACCTTTACCTCTAAAATTACTACATTATCATTCAAACTCTACCAATGTACCTGTATGGTTGCTCCTGGATGCTTCCTAATGTTCTCTTGTTAATCCCAATTACAAAGCAGTTGACAAGCTTAACTGTTCACACACACACAGAGAGAGCTTTGTTCCATTATTCTAGCAGAAAAGAGTTAAGTAGAACTGCATATTATGTAGATTTCAGCACATAGATTGCTGCCTATGTATTTGAAATTTTGAATTCATTTACATTAGGTCTGAGTTCATTTATAAAAGATTGTTGGTTCTTCATCATGGGCAGTGATATTTCCTATGGTGTACCAAATAAATCTGAGTTCTTTCAAATAATTAGTCTGTAACACCTACTCATTTTTGTGAGTACATTATCATTTGTGTGCAAATTGGTTGCATATCTTCTGTTAACTGTCAGAATCATTGATGGTTTTTGGTTATAGTTTATTTAGAACTTTTTTTCCTTGCATGATAATTACTAGATTTGCTTATAAACTTAAACTTGAGTCGCTAAACACTGTTCATAAATTTTCTTTCCAGAATGGTGTATGGGTGACCTCTTCAGAATATATGAATGCAGATCCTGATCCTCTTCGAAACTTTGCTGAAAAAATTGTGGAGGAGATGAATTTCAGACATGCTGAAGATGTTCGGCGATTATGCAATGTTTATGCGGAGCTGGGATTTCAGGTTTGAATCTATCAACAAGTTTATAGATTCATGAAAGTTTTTGTATATGCTTATGTGCATCTATGCTTTAATCATTCTCACAAAACTGACACCAATATTAAGATCTAGAGAGGTTTTATTTCAATTTCTGAACACAGTGAAATATTCGTTTATTATTTTACATATCTATGAGAAACTGGCAAGTTGCATCAGCTTCCTATCAATTGTTTATGCTTTATCTTTACTGGTATAACATAACAGATTAAAGCAAAAACATAGATCTAGGAGCTTCCCTGTGGCATTAACTAAGCTTTCTTTGATTATTTTTACTACTATGTACACCGCAGTTCTTTCTTTTTCTGAGAAATATATTTACATCATTTCCCTGTCAGCTGCAGAGAACTGTTGAAATGGAATAAACCTAATATTCGACCTTCACCACTGGAAGCACACATTGAGAGAAGTAAAAAAACATCCATGTGGAATCATTTTATAAATTTCCAGTTAGGCGCTTGATCATGAAGATGTGATGCCCACTTCATTGTTGAATTACCTAAAGTTAGCTGCTGTGTAGACTATGCGCTAACAAACTCTGTTATCTTCCATATTAAGCTAGAGGGTCATCCTATCTCTCCTTTAGCCTCTTCTGTTTTGTACTGCAGCAGGCAAATAGTGAGAACCCTCTTGCTTAAATGAGACAAAGTAAGGGAATCACCCTCCCTTGAGAACCTAGTTTTGTTCAGCTATATGTTCTTCTCACATTTAATAAATTCTCTTATCATTTAGTGAGAAAAAAATAATATTTTAATTTCAGTAGATAATGCATGCCCTAAAATTCAGATCTTTCAAAATTTTCATCTGGTGCCATGTATAAAGTCTGTATTATGTAAGATTTTAGGATTATGTATACTTTATTGCTAATCCCAATGCTTGCATTTTCGTACTCTGGCAACTGTTTTAGCCTTTTAGGATTGCATGGTCAGTCATTCATGATCTGTCAATACCTGCATCCTCTAACTTTCTCGAATTAATATCTGAAAATTCTTCGCAATGGCAGGCAACAGATGCAAAGATGATTTGGGTTGACCGGCTAGGTTTTGACTTGTATATTTATTCTGAGCAAGGGGTATTTGCAGTCCGAATCCCTTTTCCAAGAGAAGTTACTGATGAAAAGGGTGTGAAATCATCATTTAATTCCATGTCTCATCTTGCATGGGAGGTTGAGAAGAATTTTGTTGTTCCAGACTTTGAGAAGGTGACATGCTTGAAGAAAATAAGGTAGGAAGTGTGGATTCTTTTTGCAGCTAAGAGCTTGATCATTGCTTGTATTCATACGCACAGTGGTTTCTGATTTTTTTTTTTTAACTCTTGTATTTTCATCAGTAGCATTAATATTAGAGTTTTTTTTGGGTGAAAAACACTGGATTTATAATAAATCCAAATTTTTTCTCTGGCAATTTTACGCACCACCATCGTTTTACTTCCTTTTAAGTCAGAAGACCTCAAAAAGGATGCTTCTCTCACAGATATTTGAAGAATATCAAAATGACTAAGGTCACCCACAATTTTCTCGTAAACAATTTTCACTCTTGCATACTTACATCACGTTAGGGTCTATCCAAGCCCCTTTTTCGAGAAGACAATCCGAAATAATCGAAGTGTTTTAAAGGAAAAATATATTACAGTTCATCCATGCTTCAGAAAAAAAAAAAAAAAAAAAAACTCAAAGCTTTTTCTTTTTCTTTTATTTTATTTTCTTTTCTTTCTTTCTTTTTTTTACAAGGCCACAGTGAATAAATTAATTCCCATGCCTGTCCTGCGCAACTCTATTCATTCTATCCTCTTTGTTCATGTGAAGCTATCTGATATGCTTGTTTACGATGTCAAGAAGCTGTCACCATATGATGCCATCCGTATGTGTGAATGAGAAGTGCTTAAGGGGCAAATGGCTTGAGGTCCTTGCCCTTACCATTGTTTTCATGTCTTTGTTTTTCTACAAATTAGTGAAATATTGCATGAAAACTGAGGTTGACGATAGGATTTGTGCTATCTTTTATAACCAATAAACTTTAACTATCAAAAGATCTAAAGATTTAAAAATAATTTAAAAACCAAAGAAGTTCTATCATGTATGCCATTTAGTTTAGCATTTATAATCATTTTACTATTAATATATACCCTCCTTGGCTATTTGGGGCCTAACCACTAAAAATAATGATAGGCAATTGGTAACCATGATGCATTTTTTTTGATCACTAAAATAAAAAATACATATATTTTTTTTAATTGACCAACATTATGATAGATAAACAAGACTGGCCTTAAATAGTGGTCCACATGCTTGGTTTAAAGTTATTATAGTTGATTCATAAATATGGTAAAAATATTGATTAATATTTCTTATAGTTGATTGATCAAATATTGGTTTATATTAATCCAGCTTAACAGAAATATTTATTTTCGTGGCATTGCAAGGACATTTGTTTACAATATAATAAAAATAAAAATAAAAAATATTTATTTATAAATAAAGATATAAAATATAGATGAATCAATTACATCGATCAAGATTTAATTAATTATAACCATGGTACCCGGCCCAAGGAAAGTTATTATTGAAAATTCAATGCCATGAGAGATGGAAGGTTGCCCTTTGCAATTTAACCTCATCATCTGTCACTCCTTGTAATTAGCTCTTTTCTTGCGTAATTAACCTTTTTTTTCTTAATAAAATGTTCCTGGAGAAATCTTTTCTCCACTGATCACTTAAAAAAATAAAATAGATGGTATATGTTCATGTCATTGTATGCAACTTACTCTTTAGTAAGTATCCACATTGGTGTAATCAAAATGCTTGAAATGAGATTGATATGCATCGGATGTATTGATATCATATGATTCAGATTAAATAAAGGTTAATTTGTTTTTTTTTAATAAAAATAATCCGTATTCCTCTAATCAATCTGAACCAAGAATCACTATGAGATGAAGCTTAAAATGTGCAAACGTCTTCTTGCCAACTTCCTCCGATAACAATCATAAAGGCTTGTCCTCGAGTTCCACTGTATACAAAAGAACAGATTTTTTTTTTTAATGTCTTCCTGGAAATTGAAAAGAACGTACCTCGTTCTTTAACAAGAGTACTTACCTAATGTTGCTATTGTTCGCTTATTGATCTTGGCTCTAGTTCATGCACAACGTAACTCTCCAATCCAATAGAGCAAAAATAGCAAGCCTAAAAAAAAAAAAAAAAACAGATAGCTAAGATTGATAGAAAGGGGACTTGTTCTTGTAAACATCTAAAAACCCTGCCATAGATTCGTAGATGAAGCCCATCCTACCACGGCGCGGCAGATCGGGCACGCCGGTGATCGCACCAGCCACCGGTCGATGCACGGGGGGTGGAACGCGTGCCGGCATCCGGGGAGGCCCCGGCGCCAACACACGGCACAGTCCGGCGGCCGCGGTGGCGAGGCGAAGCCGTCGCGAAGGATTGAAATTCTCAATACCAATATAATAATAAAGTAAAATTTTATTACCATATTTTATTTCGTTATATTTCATGCAAGAAGAGCGGTATTTTTATTCAAAAAAAATGAATCGTAACGTTTAAGAAAAAAAAAATTATAATTTTTTTATCATATATTACTATTAAGTTTTAGGCTCATAAAAATTATTAATCATACTAACTAATAAAATAATTATATTTGAGTTCAAAATAATAATAAATTCATTCAATTTATATTATTAAATTAAATTTATTTAATTAATTTTATAAAATTAAAATTATAGCTATTAGCGGCTGCGTGCATCAGTCATACTTATTATTAACCGTACGTGTGGGACACGCGGCCCAACCCATCATTATTGAATCAATTCATTCAATCAGTTTTATAAAACTAAAATCATAACAGCCATCGGGTTTGTGGAGAGAGAGCCCGGAGGGCTTCGCGACGGCGAGCGTTGAATCAGCCGGGTGACTACTCCGGAAGCGGCGGCGGAGGGCGCGGCCGGAGACGCAGATGTGGAGGAGGACGATGGCGGCAGCGCTGGCGAAAAGGAAGAAGAAGGCGAGGGTCCCCGCCATGACGAGAGCCTGGAGGACGAAGGAGAGTACCCGGGCGCCACCACTGGCCTTCTCCGGCGGCGAGGGCGGGTGCATCGCGGTGGAGGGGAGAGCACTGATCGGACGGTCGCGATTGAATCGCGCCAGAAGGAGGCGGAGAACTCGGGCTTGATAGAATTATCACTCTGCTCCAGCGGAGCAGTTTAATAAAAAATGTCTCTCGATCAAGTGCGGTTGATTTTGCCGGGGTGAGATTTTAGATGGTTTTGATCATATTGGATGATTCCTGATGGCGGCGTTGGAGAGGGAGCAGAACGAGATGGGTGCCTTTTTAGTTTTTTTTTTTTTTGTTACAAGCTGGCGATCACACCACTCTGGAATGAGTCAACCCCGAAATATCGGAATACAAAATTTGCTCCAGGATAACCGGATAAGGGTCACCAGGGTGCCATTCCCACTGATCAGAATGGCGAGCTGCAGCCGAGGCAACCCAATCAGCTGCAGCGTTAGCTTCCATGTAGACATGTCGAATCAGAGGATCATAGCAGTACTGAAGCATATCCCATATATCACTTATCAGAGGGTTGAAGGAGGGACAAAGATCAGGCGCCCGCCGTATCCACCGAATCACCGTAATAGAATCTCCCTCAATAACCACCTAGCGCGAACGCAAAACGCGAACAGCGTAGGTTATACCAGCCCATGCAGCCTGCAACTCTGCCATGGGAACAGAAATATCAAGAGAACCATGCCCGCCAGCCGCTAGCAGCTCACCCTCAGGCCCCCTGATAATAAATCCAGATCCAGCAATGCGACCCGTTACAGAACCATCAAAATTCACTTTGACATAACCAGATGGTGGGGGCTCCCAAGCAATGAAGACCGTAGAACGGTGCGCTGCCGAAGCAGCAGGGGAGTCCCAGATGCCCAGTCTGTCAGAGTGACTATCCACAACAGAGCCGAGATATTCCGTAGCAAGGAAACTGGCAGTACGGATAATAGTCTGTGTCAAGGTCATACGCTCAGCAAAGACGATCTGATTACGAGTCAGCCATATCTGATGAGCCAGATAAGCGAGATACACACCCTGAAAGCATCGGCCGCTCTGGACAGCTGTGTGAATATCATGCAATAGAATCCGTCGACCGGGACCCTCCTCCGTCGTCCAAGAACTGTATGGAAGATGCAACCAAATCTGGGAGGCATAGGAACAGGTAAATAAGGCATGCTCAACCGTCTCCTCCTGGAGCCCACATATCGGGCAGAGCGGGCTAATGTTGAGGCCACGCCCAGCCAAAAGGGAACAGGTAGGAAGGCGATCCCACCTTAATTTCCATAAGAAAAGCTGGATCCTGGGGTGACAGGGCAAGCGCCAGATCCAAACCACATCATCGAGACCCGCAGACCGAGGGCAGATGCGATCACTCAGATCTCGAGTAGGAGCACGAGGAAGGCAGGAGCCACGCCAGAGTCTGGTATCAGAAGCAGCAGAGGAGACAAGCGGGGTAGCAAGGATCCGTTGCACTAGCTCGCCTCCAAAAAAACGTGACACCGTGGGAACATGCCAAGCTTTAGTATGCTGACTAATCAGAGCAGAAACAGACATCAAAGGTCCAACCTCAGAGCTCAGGAAAGTCGGCCACCGCGAAAACGGAAGGTCCGCTATCTAGGAGTCATGAGTAACATTTATAGATCTCCCATCCCCAACCATACAATGAATGTCAGACATAATAGTGGGGGCAACCTGGCAAATAGCTCTCCACATGAAGGAACAACCACGTGGGATACGGGAGACCGTCTCTGAAGTCCATCCTCCATATCTGCCACGCATAACAGAGCTCCAATAGCAATGAGGTTCCAGGAGAAATCTGGTGGCATGCCGAGCAATAAGGACCTGTCTGCGGGCCACCAAAGACTGAATCCCCAATCCGCCCTCACGGATAGGCAAACAAACCATCTCCCAAGACAGAAGATGAAGGCCGTGACCTCCCTGCGTCGATCCCCATAAGAAAGCACGAAACCGACGCTCTATCCGATGAAGGCAAGAGATGGGAATCAGAGCATTGGACAATGTGTATAAAGGGAGTGAGGTAAGAATAGTTCGGAGTAGAGTAACACGCCCCATCATGGAAAGGCCAGAAACCTGCCATCTGTCCAATCTATCAGTAATTCGTCGCTCGAGGATCTGAAAGTCGTGCTGACGAGGACTCCGCCCGGTAATAGGGATCCCAAGATAAGTCATATGGTCAGAAGTCGTCGAAATCCCAAATAACTGGGAGATGGCAGCACGATGGCAGTGAGGCATAGACGGGCTAAAACATAGGGTAGATTTCTGCACATTAATAAGCTGGCCAGAAGCCTGACAATAGGACTGCAGAATAGCTGAGCAGGCCGTCGCATTCTGAACAGTAGCAGGGCTAAGCAGGATACAGTCATCCGCAAAAAGTAGGTGTGCGAGAGGGGGACCATCGGGCCCAGGCATGTACGGCTGTAACTGACGCTCGCCAACAGCTTGAGAAAAACTGCGGGAGAGATCATCAGCACATAGGATAAACAAAAAGGGCGAGAGGGGGCATCCCTGGCGAAGACCCATAGCAGAGGGAAAGAAGCCGGTCGGGCTACCGTTGATCAGGATAGAGAAGGTAGGCCACTGAACACAAGCCATAATCCACTGAATGAAGAGATCAGCAAAACCAAAGTCCTGAAGCGTCTGTCTGAGAAATGTCCAGCTGATCCGATCATACGCTCTTTCCATATCCAACTTCACAGCCATTAATCTGTGTCTGCCCGCCGCCCGCTGAAGATCAAACATGAATTCCTGAGCAATAAGGGCATTATCAGTAATACTGCGACCCCGTATGAAAGCCCCTTGCTCAGGAGAGATCAACCGCGGTATAATACCCTGCATCCGAGTGACCAAAATATGGGCACAAACTTTGTATAAGGTCGTGCATAGGCTGATGGGTCGATAGTGCTGGGGGAGCAGAGCATCCGATCGCTTAGGGATAAGGGCAATGTATGTTCGTTGCCAGTCCCGAGGAATGGATCTTGAAGAGAACACAGACTGGATAGCTGAAACAACATCCTGCCCGACAATATCCCAATAGTACCGAAAGAAAAAAGGCGGAAAGCCATCTGGTCCTAGAGCCTTATCAGGCCCTAAAGCCCAAACCGCTGATCGAATCTCCTTCGCAGACACATCCAACGTAAGATTACCGTTATCAGCATCAGTAACCTTAGCAGACTGCGATACAGGAGAGCAAGGGGATCCTCCATCGACCTGCTCCGACCATTGGGTCTGAAAAAATCGAGATATATGCTCCCGAATAGCATCATCATCCTCAACGATATGTCCATCCTGATCGCTAATACGGCGAATCCGGTTGGCTGCACGACGAACCAAAGTAGCCTGGTGAAAGAATCTGGTATTTCGGTCATCCTCCTGAAGCCACTGGATCCGAGATCGCTGGCGCCAAAAAATCTCCTGCTGGCCAAGTAACCTATGATGCAAGGTCAAACTCTGCCTGAGAGACTGAAGATCAATGGAAGAGAGACCGCCATCCCGATCCTCCTTGGACTGAAGATAAGAAATATCAGCTTCAGCAGACTGCACCCGCTGCTGCAGGTTCCCCACCTCCCTACCATGCCATCTTCTGAGACATCGCTTCGCAAGATCCAGACGTCGTGATAACCGATAGGTAGAGCTCCCTCTGACCGCCATACGCCAGACCTGATGAATAGAGTTCGAGCAGAAGGATAGCAAGTCCAAAGCTGCTCAAACCGAAACGGTCCCCGATAGATAACGGACGGCTCAGTAGATATAAGTAAAGGGCAATGGTCTGAAGCAATCCGCGGAAGATGAGTGGTGGTAGCACGAGGAAAATGTTGAAGCCATCCAGAGGAAGCCATAGCCCTATCCAGACGCTCCCACACTCGAGCAGAACCTTGACGATTGTTGCACCAAGTAAACTGCGGCCCCGAGAATCCCAGATCCAAAAGACCTGCAGAGGAGATGAAAGAGCGAAACTCACTAGAGTTCGGAGTATTGATAAATCGGCGACCACCACGCTTTTCCGAAGCGTTCACGATACAATTAAAATCACCAGCAATAAGAGTAGGAAAGCCCTGATCAAGGAGTGTATTAATCTCAGCCCATAGGCAGCGTCGCTCCCGATAGTCCGTGCTAGCGTAAGCACCCAGCAGCAGCCAAGGAGAAGCAGTCCCTTCGGAAATAACCAAGGCGACCTGCTGACGACAATAGTGGAAAGCATCAACACGAATGGATGGGGTCCGCCATAGAGCCAGAATACCCCCTGAAAGACCATTGGAATTCACAGCATAGGAACCCCAAGACCGAGAAACTCGGCGTCGGAAACGAAGAAGACTAGGTCCTGACAGGCGAGTTTCCAGAAGAATAGCAATATCAAAATGATGTAGCTGCAGGAGCCGAGTAAATGAGGAGTGAAATGAGGGTTTCGAGGCTCCTCGGACATTCCATATAAGAATTTTCATTGGTCAGATTGGGGTTTGTCTTGTCCCCCTACTTGGGACCCCATCATATCCATATCAGTATGGCCTCCTTCGGAGGGCATCACTGCCACAACTCCTTGAGCAGAGCCTGATGGCAATGACAATATACCCGGATCAGATGAATCTAGCTGCTGAGACAGCTCCATATCCCCTAGCCCATGAGAAGAAGGCTGAATCGCCTGTTTCAAGATAGAGACAGCAGCATCATGATCACCACTGTCCCGGGGTGGCTGATTAGAGCAACACATCACCTTCTGGGAAGGACTCGCACGGCATTTACCCTTAGCTTTGACTGCTTTGGGAATAACCTTCTGTGGAATAAATTCCGCTGGCCGAGCCCGTTTGGTGGAACCAGGATTAGCATCCTCCCGGATCTTGGGCACTCCGGCCCATCGATCCGATCCACGAAGGCTAAAGGGATTAGTGGCCACTTTGGTACTTAAACCCAATTTGCTCCTGGATTCAGTCAATGAGCCTTCCTTAGAAGGCACTGGATCTGGCACTGTTTCAGAATCACAGGAGTGCTTAGCTTGGCCAGGACCCAGTTGAATAGAAGCTGGGGCCTTCGCAGAGAACTTGAATTCAGAGATTAAGCATTGCTCCTTATCCTTCTTCCCATCCAATTTGGAATTCAGAGTGCATTTGATTGGAATCTTCTGAACATTGGAGCCGGTTGCCAAAGAATCAGAAAGTTTCGCTACAGTAACCGGCACGGAGTAAATTACCTGAGACGAAGGGCCTCCTTCAGATAAACTGGCCATCGACGCCTTCCCCATGCTAGCCGAAGCCACTGGAGCGTTCCGTCTACGAGCAATTTTCCTGGGAATCGTCCATCCATCACTAGGAGCCGGAGAAGACGGCTGACCAGAGGCCGGTGACGATGTCGTTGAAGAACGAAGGCCACCAGAATCATCAGCAGATGGAGGTTTACGTTGCCGAGTCGCCGTCATCAACAGACCGAATCGTGGAGGAACAGAGGCAGAGGACTGCGGCGGAGAAGAGGGGCACGGACCACCCAGATGAATAGAACCACAACAGGGGCAGACTCCTTCAACATGCTCGAAGGTGAATTGCTGCCAAAACGGGGAGCCGGTCCCCCTGATTCACGCACCTGGCCGGAGAGGGCGACTGAGATCAACCCTAACTGCGGCACGGGCGAAACCTCCCCGTCGTTTACCCTTCGTAGATGGATCCAAAGAAACAAACTCCCCGGCCACTGATAAAATGGATCGCAATGCCTCCTCCGACCAGTATTCGATAGGGAGGTTGGGCAGGCGGATCCAAAGCATCGCCGTAGATAGAGCCTCTGCCGCAGGAATGAAATCAGGGCACCAGGGTTCAGCCGCAAGGGGTTGTCCATTAACAACCCAAGGCTGAAGCAAAGCAGCATCCCTAGCTGCCGGATCCTCGAATTTCATCAAAAGAAACCGATGGGAGAGACTGATTGAGGTTATTCCTCCAGCGATCCCAGAACGACGGAATTCCCGGACCACCGCTTCCGAAGGCACCCAATGGAAGAGACTCCGGACTATCAACCCTCCGGCAAGCCAGTCGTTGATTTCCCGGTCGATGGTCGCAGAGGGAATCTGAATAACCGACGGAAACAAGCGTTCGAGCTCCGCGATTTTCGCCGGGGAGGGCGACGACACCGACCAAACGAACTGCGGGGATCCTTGGCGCCGCGACGGTCCCCCAGTCGCTTGGCGGCGATCATCGCCATTCATTGCAGAGGAGAAGTCAGTTGCCATCGAAAGCAAGGGAGACAGCAACGAGAACGACGGCGATCACCGGAGATCGGGACGAAGAAGCCAGAAAACACTAATCTTAAAGCTCCCCTGTTACGCTAGCCATTGTAGCACTCGGGAGGAAAAAACACTGTAGCACTCGGGAGGAAAAAATACTGTAGTAGTCTGCATCAAATTC
Organism: Calamus simplicifolius; assembly: GCA_900491605.1. NCBI lineage: Eukaryota > Viridiplantae > Streptophyta > Magnoliopsida > Arecales > Arecaceae > Calamus > Calamus simplicifolius. Next base: position 597,355 of record UESW01004091.1, on the reverse strand, counting down.
CCCACCTAAGCAATCCTTTGGTCGTGCCTTTTTAGTTTTTAGTTACATAGCCCACGGGTTCGCGCCACGGCGCCATCGGTTTTGTTTTAGTTTTTTTTTTTTTTGTTCTGTTTTTTTTTTTTTGTTTTTGTTTTTGTTTTTGTTTTTTTTTTTTTTTTGATAGAAAGGAATGACCTCATTCTAGTGCGAGTTAAGCTCAATAAATTAAAAAATAAAATTTAATAAAAATAATAGAACAAAGTCTTCTGCTTTCATATTTAAAAAGTCAAAGTAATAAGTTACCAAAGTAGCAATGCAGAATTAGCATTTTGATAGACATGTTGAATATAAATCATCTATTCATTTCGAAAAGTAGAGTAAATATTCTGAATCAAGAAATTGGATGATGAATATCACGTAAATTCTGCCTGATCCATCGAATGACAGTGAAAGAATCCTTCTTTATGAAGAGCCAGCGAGCACTAAGGATATGAGTTGCATAGGATATACCCGCCCATACTGCATAGAACTTGGCTAGTGGGACATATATATCAAGAGAACTAAAACCACTCGCTGCTAACATGGCTCCCTCTGGCCCTTGAATGATGAAAGTTGATCCTGTAAATCTGCCTTTAATACTACTATTAAAGTTAATTTTGACAAAACTCGAAGGTGGACGCTTTCAAGAGATAAAGACCGTGTGACAGTGCACTGCGAAGGTAGCAGAGAAGTTTTAGTGGCTCAGTTTGTCAAAGTCATGGCCTGTGAGCATATTCGGTTGATAAAGAGGTTGATTTTCTAACAATCCTGTGAATAGATACCATCTCGCTTGTAAAAACATGAAATTTTTGAACAATCATATTTGATAAGCAATGTAAGTCCAAATGACTCTTCTCTATTGAGTGATCCTCCGATTATTCCAATGGATAAGACTCAGAAAAGACAGCTACTAAGAACTATAGATCTATCAGAAGGCAAGAACTATAGATCTTCATAAGATCCCCCATGGGAGCTTGAAAATAATAATAAAAAAAAGACCTCTTTCGGTTTTGTTTATCTTCAGTGGGTGGGGAACGGTTTAACGGCCCGATGAGGTCATGCCCTTCCAACTCATTATATCTCTTAAATACGATTAAGAGCAATAATTTTGTCAGTTGTGGGTAAGACGATCCAACAAATTTGTTATCTAGACTTCGCGTTGCGGTTTTCTAATGGCTCCGTTCACAAGTGGGCTAAATATAAATTTAGTCAGTGGATGGTAGCATCTAGCTAGTGCTGGCTTTTGCACACACGACAAATTGATGATTGTGCTGATAGAGTACAAATGCTTGACACATCAATCATGTGAGTTATTTACTTGACACTTAGGCTGCATGCGTTGATAATGAAATTTCTTCTACCTTGAGAGCACCTGACCCTCTGTCGTACCATAGGCTGTGGTCAGGTCACTTTAGCATCAAGCTTCATGATCACAGTTTTGGTTTTAAACTAAACCTTTTTACTAATCTCAGCCTCAGACTCAGAGGATGTTTTGTAATTTTCCTTATTTTTTTTATGAGAACCAAGATTACTGATCACAAATATAAGGCATTAATTTAAGAATGGCAGAATTGGCATGTTGAGAGAATTTCATATAACCCATTCTCTTCCAAACTCTCAAATTGTTATAAGTAGAAATTTAACCAAGCAATCGATGATCCCATGACTAGCCCAATTAAGCTAGAGTAATGGTGTGAAATGGCTTATAGTGCAGGAATAATATTTCTCCAAAAGCGACAAATAAACGACCAGTAATAGTAATCAATACTAAATCAAGAGACATCACCAAGCCGAGAGAACAGCTATCTGCCATTGTTTCCCTAAGATACATAATTGTACAAGTGATTACAGTGAATCCCAAGCACTTGCAGTTTTGAGAGCTAAAGAAGTTCTCAGCAATTGAGATTTGGCCACCATTTGATTGGTTATTTGACCTATTGCGGCCCCTTTTGAGGAGAAGCAAATTCTCACTCAGTTATTAGAATTATTGATGGTACATACTTATACAGCACAGAAATATTGGAGATAGAAGAAATGGATATTAGCGCTTCTGGGAATAACATGACATGAACCATTATTGCTTTGAACAGAATCCTCTTCATGCAGCTAATCATCCTGAAATACATTGGCACCAAATGTCACCATTTCCACATCAGATCCATGAATGTATATTGCATAGGTCTTCATATAATATGGAAGACATTCAACACAAACATAAGGATACAAATACGGAAACCAAGAGCTCATCAAGCTGAAAATATCAAGACAAGCTATACAAACTCATTTGATCTCAAATAGAGAGAGTCGAAATCTCACGTCTCACCTATTTAATCATTTGCCACTTTCTAGCATGCTGATAAATTTTAAGAAAAAGCTGCACACGCATCCACCTAGTTTTTGTATCGATCAAGGTTCAGCAAAATTATATGATCACATATGCAGTTCAAGTCACTGAACAAGCTGCATCTAAGGGTGCAATAATAAGTTTAAGGAATGGGAGCCTTGGTGCACCTATGTTAAATGTATCATAGGCATATTCATGACAACCTCTGCATTGAAATAGGCTTCGCATTTAAAGCTGGAAATTTGCAACGGATACGAAAGTCAGCACTTATCCTATTGCAGAAGACCTATTAGGTTGCAAAAGAAAGACAAGGCACAAGTTAAGGTCCTATAATAAATTAAGAATAACAGAATACTTGTCTTCAGTGTAGCATATATAACAAGATTATTGTGTTTGAAACAGATATGTCTCATTGAGCAAATCCACAACTGAAATTGTAATGTCCTGCCCAACCTATTTATATCTGGATTTATCCTCCAATTTCACCATTTATTTCTATTACAAAGAGCTAGCAGAAAAGTCTATTCAAGTTCATATAAAATACGGCACAGGTATTTGCTGTTCGTATTTATAAGTCTGCGCAAGGATTTTATTAGCTATAGTGTATAAAGGAAAACTTGCAATATCAGGTGTGTTCTTTTATCTGGCAGACAGGCTCTTTATCCTTGGTAATTGTTAACATATCACTAGAATGAATCGTGAGATATTGCACTTGCCCCTCACATTCCACGGTATTAGAGCATGGGATAATTACAGGACCCAAAACCAACTTCAAAAACATTATGATCAATCTGCAAAAAAAAAAATTTCCATTTGCAATGGAAATCAGTTTCCATCTTCTTTGCAGGCTCTGTTTTTTTGACAGCTCATAAATTTTTGCTGGTTCCCATTCAAAGAGCTAGAATAAGTGGTCTCATATCTGATCACTGGATCACTGCTTCACTCTGCTGATTAAAACACCTCACTGAGCTGGTATACACTAAACCTTTTAGTCCCCAATATATACCTCAGAAAAACATTTGGGCTTCATAGGAGCTATAAATTTATAGGAATGCCATAATTTTTCCCCATGTTTCATGTCATCCGGATTGATTGATACTTTTCTGAACCTGTTTAATCTGAATCAGGTTCACCTGCTTATCCTGAAGCACTGGTTGAAACTAGGAGGTCCGTGGTTGGTAGATGCAATAAGCATGTAAGTTGAGAGTAGGAAAGAAGTTTGGACTATGAAACTTACAGATACATCTTCTCAACCCTACATGTACACACGCATGCACACTAATGAATGTATGCATATGTATATATTTGTATGTACTTTACAACACACAGGCACACTCATACATGTATGTGTGTGTATATATGTATATGCACATATACATGTGTGTGTACTAAATTTTCTAAAGATCCCAAATATCCCAAAACAACTCTCTTTGTTCAGTCTTCTTTAGGTAAAACCACAAGATCATCTTGATTTCATGATTATCTAAGAGTTTCTTTCAAACTTTCTTTCGCTGATTATCATTCTTAGCTCACCTCACCAATTTTAAATCCAAATGAAATGCTTTGGGCCCAGTTTCATTATCATTGGCCAGCCCAAGTGTTTGAGATATGCATTTTTATCATTATATTTCTTGTATCTGGAGCCACTTTTGGTGGTCTGTTTAGCTCATAGGACATGTTCTAGGAACTAAAACTTGAATGTGAGATACAAGGGATATCAAAATGGTGTGTTTCCCACAAAACTAGATTCAGGCTTTATAAATCTGAATGATGAGATGAAAAATCATTGGACTGATGAAGTCAAAATGAGTTGATTCCAAATGCATCTTTCATAATGTCGCTCAAGCAAGCCGGAATAATATTTGTTATTCTCCAAGTGATTTGTTTCAGGTTATTGCTTCACAGCCCATCCGGCATGGCCTCCCAGTATCTTGACCTTTCAATTTCAGTTTGCTACCCACTATATGTCCTTGAACTTTCTTGCATTTCCTTGCTCAAGATTGGAATTTCTTATAGCACATGCTTAGCTTCAATTATCAATTATTAGCTATGGATAAACATCTAGAATATTTATTTCATGGCTCAAAACTAACTAACCGCTTTTTGTAACCGAGTTGTCTTTAAGTGGAGATTTATTATGGGTGACTTTGCAACAATCAGCTTCAATTCACTTGTCTATACAACATACCTTTTCAGACACCTCATACCTGTGCCAAGTATTAGATATTCAAGATCAGCAGCATCTATCTTCTGATTTACATGTTTGAGATTTACCACATTTGTTTAAAGTACACTAGTTTATTTTCTTACCTACATCATCAATCAAATCATGAATCATGCCATGAGAATTAAATACCATATTTACCATGTATGCCTTTATTAACAACTTTTCGCTTATGAACAAAGCCTGACTGCATATTTAATTATCATTTGCTTGTAGCTTGACTATGCCACTTTGCTCTTCAAAATTTAATCTATTTCAACATCCATTGACTTTCTTAACTATTTCTTTTTTTAAGAAAAAGAAAAATATCATCTGCCTATCATTCAACTTTCCAACTTGGTTGATTTTGATATTCACTTTAGAGTGCAAACCATCTTTTCTGCCTTCTCTAATAACTGAATCCCATTGAGCAACAATCACCCTTATCATAGTACGCAGCCTTATTGTTGAAGGGCATTATTCATGGAGTTTCCTCTTGGAACATCTTAGCCTGCTAGGGGACCTATCATATCATGGAGACAACATATTTGAGCTTTTGCTTAATGCCCTTCAGTACTTTTGACTTTTCATTTATGTTTGTGTTCTTCAGTGTCAGCTCAACTTGTCATTTAGACTCAATACCATGGTCCTTTCTTATCTGGTTGTCGTCCTACCCCATCAACCAAATTATTGAAATGCCTTGTGGCCATTGATTGATCTCTATCATTGCAAACTCTTGGCATACAAACAGAGATGTGTCTGGAGCACCGTAAAGAGAAAACTGTAGCAGCTTATAATAATGCATACACATTATGAACACAGACTAATTCAATGTCCTTACCTTTTGCATTCTTTTTTCCTATATCATCCTTGATGTACTGTTTAGCCAACTCATAGCGTGAGCCTTTGCTGATGTACAAAGTTGTCCTAGCAGATGCTGCCAAATTCCAGTTTCTATCAAGGGACATGAACTCAAAAAATGCAAGCTTTCCAAATATTACTTCAATACTGCTGATTCCATACTCTTGGCATCCTTCATTTATTTAGGCCATACAGATCTGAACCCCAGAAAACCCATCTATGGTAATTGTTGTCTCAAAGCCATCAACCCCCTTCCCTTTTTCTTAGCCACGCATTAAATTTCACCCTCTTTAGTAAAGAACAAGGAAAAGAAGAGCTTTATTTACTGTTCAATTTTGTCTTGCAAGTATTGAATTAAAAACTGAATAAACATAATATCAATTGCCCGGCTGTTTTTCTAATGTGAGGATAACAAAACTTTAGAAGGATACTAATAAGGGCTTTATCAATCAAACATTAAGTATTTGAACAAGAATCCTATTTACACAGACATGTTTCTATGATGCATGTATATGTACCAGATAACTCTAAGATAGCATGTAGTTTTACAAATTGCTTATTTTGGTCTTCTCTTATCTTTTTCTTTTTTTCTATCATGCTTGCCACCTTGTTGTGGGAAATATTTTCCTGTTATTAACTCTTCCTTCTAAAAATGATCTTATACTAACAGTACTGAGATATTATGTTTTTGGTCTATGAGCATGAATATACTGGAAACTTGAAGGTTACATTTCACTTGCAAGCGAAATAATATGGACAAGCATGCTAATTGGTTAAAAACATGCAACCACAATAAGCTCCATATCCGTATCTCATAGAAGCTAATGAATTGTCATCAAGTTACATTAATGTAAAGTTCTCTACATATACTGATAAGCATTCTGAAAGATGAAAGAGAGGCAAGACCATAAACAATATAGATGCAGAAGCTATGAATAGCAAAGCAGTAAGAAATTCATAAAAGTAGTTTATAAAAGTTCACAATTGGCGAGGAGAAAAGGCATGATACAAACTTATAGTATATCCTCAAACTACTTGCAAACATAAGAGATTATTCATGGTCAACCTTCCAGTTTTTCATGTGAATATTATTGGTTACACAGGGATAAAGTTATTAGATGCACTCAAAGTCCCAAACTAAGTATAGCAGAACTGGAATAGATTGTGTCATAGGTTAGTGAAGGTAAAGCAGTGCAATTTGGTAATCAGACCTAAAAAACACAATTTTCAAGGACAACTTGTTAATTTAGTGGTACTTTAAGTAATTGTCACAATTACTATTGTTTCTTATAAGTAATTGTCAGTAAATTATGAGTAAAGATATATGTGTATATGTATGCTTCCATGTATTATTTTCATTGTTGAATTGCAACTATGCAACAAGGACCATCTTAACCTTTACATGCCTGTATCAGCTGTTTTGGTAAAAACAGAGACAGTCACTTCTTACAACTCATACCAAAGATTCCAGACATGTCCATCGAGCATGGATGGGACACACAAATCATAGATAGAGAATAAGGAAAACATTGAAAGCAGCAATTTAAGGAAGCCTTGTATTGTGTCACTCACTTGAATACTTAAGAAAGCCAAACCTAACTATCATTGCTTTGGAAGAGAAGAGCTGCTCGAAGAGTTAAAAACTGTCAAGAAAAGAGCGTAGGATATGACTGACCGTTCCATCTCTCCGTGGTAGCATATCAAATTCAGTTCTTAAAGATGAGCCCTCACTCTTATTGCTTCTCCCCGTGACTTCTTTGTAAAAAGCTTCGCAATCTGAAGCTGGGTTTTCGCTATAATTTCTGTCCTCTTGAGCTCCATTTCCCCACGCTTAATCTCTGCCTCAGCCCTCATTCTTTCAGAATCCTTGTACATCTCTATCTTTGCCTGCTCAATTTTCAAGATCGATTGAGCCAACAACCTAATGCTATCTGCCACCTCATTTCCCGATCCCTTCCTCCTCTTGGATGAACTACCAGCCCTCCCCGTCCTGTCCTCAGCATTGGCCACCTTGCTTCTCGGGGCACTCCCATCGCTATCACCCCTACTTTGTTTCTTATCACCGTTGTCATTGGCAACAGCGTCAACATCGACTGGCAATGTGTTCGACGCATCATCTTGGTTGCTATCCTGCAAGTGCCCACGACTTCGGCCTCGGCCTCCACTTTTGGCAAAACTTGGAGGTTGATATCATGATTGGATTTGGGCTGAGCCGAGCAATTTGGGGTCCCCTTCAGCAAGCCATCCATCCGGGCATAGAACTGCCATGAAGAGCAAGAGTTGGGTTCATGAGCAGCGGCCGTCTCTGCCCTGTACCTTTTCTTCATGGACTCGATCTTATTCTTGCACTGACTAGGGGTCTTAAGCGCCTTCGTCCCCGAACACCGAGCAGACACCTGGTGCGCTATGTCCTCCCAGTCGCTCCCCTTCAGCTTCGCCCGGTTCCGAACGAGCCACTTTGACTCATAGACCTCTAGTAAGCACAACACCCCGCTCTCACTCCACTCATCCCTCTTCCCCTTGTCCGGGCCCCTTGGCGCCGGCGCGAGAGAATGATCCGGGCCAGCAGGGAGATGGTTGCTTCCCCCCTGGGCGATATCCATCGGGTATGAATGCGAGAACTGGCCTCCCTATATGGTAGAGAACCAGGGATCATACTAAAAAAGGTGTCAGCTTTCAGGATTGGGAAGGAAATCGAAGCATGGGCTCTCTAAAAGATGATATTTTGGGTATAAAAAACTCCATCTTTGAATAATCTATTTCCCCATAAAAATGGTATTTTTATATGAATTGAAGGACAATAAACACAAATTCAGTACTGAAAACTGAATGCAAAACATAGCCAGAAATCGGAATTGGTACTCATCTGGGGGAGTTGTTGGCATCTATTACCCTCTTCTCCTCTGAATCTATCCTCCTCCTGACTGAAGAGCAGCGTGGGGAGGGAGGGAGGGAAGGGGCGAGAGAGAGAGAGAGCAGTGAATGGAAGGAGAGAAAGGAAGGGGAAAAGGAGACTCGGAGGGAGAGCAGAAGGCATCGGCGAATAGCAGTGAAGCAGCAGCGACCTACCATTGTGCCACCTGGAGGAATCTAGACCGTCGGAGGTCAGTAGCCGCCTAGCCCGTGCTTGTCAGCACGCAATACCTCGGGAGTGGAAGCACTCGTCAGCAGGCGAGGGCGAGGGCCAACGCCACTGCAACGAGGATAAAAGTCTTTAAACCAAGGATCAGAGACGTAGACGTGGACTTGAAGGGTCTAAATTATTACTATGTAGAATATTTTTTCCGACTTAAAGTCCAGATGCGCCCGTGGTGGCTCAAATGAACGCTCTACTTTGTACTTCCTAGTGGAGGGCAGAAGAAGATGGTGTTGGACCCACCACCAAATCAGAAAAATAATTCAACCCTCAAGCCTCCCTAGATGTTTTCTATGCGGCCATTCGATCAATCATCCACGACATCCATCCCAATATTTTGCCACGTTTAAGAGAGAATTACGTGGAGCTCCCACATTTAATCATTCAATCATAAGTCCATCATTCACCAAATTCCTCGGCAAAACAATTTGACGATGCTTGGTGCAAATAAACCATAAGCGGTTCGAAGTAACGCCTACAGCACGATCCGGCCCAGCTCGACCAGACGCTGGCCAAAACGTAAACCCCTCGCTTTCTTACCTTATCCTTAGCGAAACGCTCGCTCCTGTCTTACCCAGAGCTTCGCGAGAAAACCCAAGGTCTTCATCCGCTAATCGGCATGAACTAGAAGAGAAGACAATAATGAAAAAGAATTCATATACGAGCAAATACTAGTAGACCGTAATACGCAGCGGAATAATAAATAAAAATGCGTAAACCACACAATTACAGAAACATCAAGATTTACGTGAAAAATTCTTTAAGATAAAGAAAAAAAAATCACGGACAAGCCAGAGAAGAAGATCCACTAAAATAATAAATATTCAAGTCTCAAAGTCCCTTACCAGAACTTGAGAAACAATTACAAGAGAATAATAGGGATATAAGGATTACGTCACCGAAAAATACGGTCTCCTATATTACCTCCTTATTTTCTTCCCTTCTCTTCTTCTTCTTCTCTTGTTTTTCTTCTGCAGCGCCTTCACGTGATTCCTGGAGTGGAAGTCCTCCCACGTAGTCAAGCACCAAGCAGCAGCCCTTCCTTCTCTTCCCCTAGCAATCCATGCTCCTAGAAAAAAAGAAATACCTACTACATGCTTCTCCTCTTTTTCCATACTGCTGCTCCTTGAAAAAGAGAAAACCAAAAAAGGAAGGCGGCTGCTCCTTTTAGAAAAGAGAGAGAACAAATCCTGGTAGAAAAAGGAGTAGCGCTCCCTTTTGCCCTAATGGGCTGAATAAGTGGGCCATGGGCCCAACAACCTCCCCCTTCAGCCCATAAGGGAGGCTGTCTCATGCTTCCTTAGTGTGAAATCATGCCGACCAGTGTCGGCATATCTCTTGCCTTTCTTTTGATAAGGTCTTTGTCAACATGTCTGCCCCATTTTCATCTATGTGAATTTTCTGAAGCTGTAACTGCTTCTCTTCAAACACATTTCGAATCCAGTGGTATCTCACATCTATATGCTTTGACTTGAAATGAAAAGTTGGGTTCTTGCACAAGTGGATGGCGCTCTGGCTGTCACAATGTACCACATAATTTTTCTGTTTCAACCCCAATTCATGTAAGAATTCTTTCATCCACAGCATCTCCTTACAGACCTCGGTAGCAGCAATATATTCTGCCTCTGTGGTAGAGAGAGCTACACACCTTTGCAATCTGGATTGCCATGACACAGCTCCCCCTGCAAAAGTAAGTATGAAACCTGATGTGGACTTCCTTGTATCAATATCTCTCGCCATATCTGCATCTGTGTAACCAATCAGCACAGCTGGACCACCCCCAAAGCTTAAACAAACTTTGGAGCTTCCTCTGAGATATCTGAAGATCCACTTCACTGCTGCCCAATGCTCTTTCCCTGGATTTGCAAGAAATCTGCTAGCAACACCCACTGCATATGCGATGTCTGGCCTCGTACATACCATCGCGTACATCAAACTTCCGACTGCTGAAGCGTAAGGAACCTTCTTCATTTTCTCCTTCTCCTCATCACTTGAAGGACTTTGCTCTGAGCACAACCTGAAGTGACCTGCAAGAGGAGAACCAACTGGCTTTGCATTGATCATACTGAACCTATCCAATACCTTCTCAATGTACTTTTCCTGTGACAACCATATTTTCTTGATTCTTCTATCACGGGAAATCTGCATACCCAGTATTTGCTTTGCTGGTCCCATATCCTTCATTTCAAATGAATTGCTCAGCTCCTTCTTCAACCTGTCAATCATAGACATATCTTTCCCAAGAATAAGCATGTCATCAACATAAAGTAGGAGTATGACAAAATCCTCACTAAACCATTTGATATACACACAATGATCTGAAGCCATTCTTTTGTATCCATTTTCAGCCATAAATGAATCAAATTTCTTGTACCACTGCCTTGGAGCTTGCTTCAGCCCATATAAGCTTTTTTTCAATCTGCAGACAAGATTTTCTTTACCTTTGACTTTGAAGCCTTCTGGTTGCTCCATATAGATTTCCTCCTCCAAATCACCATGAAGAAAAGCTGTCTTCACATCTAACTGCTCAACCTCCAAGTCTAGACTAGCAGCAATACCTAGAGCAACACGAATTGAAGACATTTTAACAACAGGAGAAAAAATCTCTTCAAAGTCAATACCTTTCTTTTGACCAAAGCCTTTCACAACCAATCTGGCCTTGTACTTTGGTTGAGAACAATGCTGTTGAGTCTTTAACCTGAAAACCCACTTGTTCTTTAAAGCCTTCCTTCCTCTTGGTAGTTCCACTAAATCATATGTGTGGTTCTTCTGTAAGGCATCCATTTCTTCCAGCATACCTACTAACCACTCCTTTTTCTGCTCACTTTCAACTGCCTCCTGGTAACATTCTGGTTCACCTGCATCAGTAAGCATTATATATTCATCTGTAGAATACCTTTTGGAAGGTTGACGTTGTCTGATAGATCTTCTCAGCTGAGGCTCTGTAGGAGGTTGCTCCTGATCTCCTTCCTGCTCAACATGTCCTACAGGTGAGTTAATACCTGCTCCTGCACTATTTTCTTGCACATCTCCCCTATCACCCTGATTTACTAGAGGAGTAACTGGATCACAGTCTGTTAATCCTCCTGCAGAAGACTTGACTGACACCTCCTTCTTGAAGTCTTGAAGGGTTTGATCTTCAAAAAATACCACATCTCTGCTTCTGAATACCTTCTGCTTTTCTGGATCCCAAAGTCTATAACCAAACTCATCATGTGAGTAACCAAGCAAAGCACATTCTTTTGTCTTACCATCCAGCTTGGACCTCTCAATGTCTGGAACATGTGCAAATGCACGACAACCAAACACTCTCAAGTGCTTATAAGAGACATCTTTTCCTGACCATACACGCTCTGCAACATCACCATCTAGAGCTGTACATGGTGACAAGTTTATTACATCAACCGCTGTCTTCAATGCCTCATCCCAAAATCTTTTAGGTAACTTGGACTGTGAAAGCATACATCTGATCTTTCCATGATGGTGCGGTTCATTCTCTCTGCAATTGCATTATGCTGAGGAGTACCAGGAACTGTCATCTCATGTTGAATGCCATGTGATCTGCAATAATTATCAAATAACCCTGTGTACTCACCACCATTATCTGACCTTATACATTTCAGTTTCTTTCCTGTCTCTCTTTCAACTCTGGCATGAAACTCTTTGAAGACATTAATAACCTGATCTTTAGTCTTCAAACCATAGACCCAAACTTTTCTGAAAAATCATCTATAAAAGTGACAAAATAAAGTGCACCACTGATGCCTGGAACATTAACTGATCCACTAGGAGTTTTTGTCCTCAGAGGACCACAAACATCTGTATAGATACGATCCAAAACATGCATTTTTCTAGATAAAGCAGGACTAGCAAAAGAAACTCTATGTTGCTTGCCAACCAAACAATCAACACATGGGTTCAGATGTACACCTTTGAAGTCTGGTAGAACTTCTTCCTTGGAAAGAACTTGCAGCCCCTTCTCACTCATGTGTCCCAGTCGTTTATGCCACAACTCCATGCTGAAGTCGTTCTCTGTAACATTCAACTGTTCACCATAAGCTTTAGCCTGCAACCTGTATAAAGTGTGACATTTCTTCCCACTGGCTACAACAAGTGAACCTTTACTGAGCTTCCATTGCCCTTTATGAAATCTGCTATCAAATCTTCATCATCAAGTCTTCCAACTGAGATTAAATTTAGCCTCAAGTCAGCTACATGCCTTACATCCTTGAGCACCAACTTACAGCCAAGATTGGTCTTCATGTGGATGTCACCCATGCCAATGATGTCTGCTGTGCCTTGATTTCCCATCTTGACAACACCAAAATTTCCAGTCTTATATGTAGAAAAAAACTCCCTCCGTGGTGTAGCATGATAAGAAGCACCTGTGTCAATCACCCACTCATGATTCTGACACTCACATGAGAAGATACCATCAGAAGTAGACAAAATCAAATAATCATCACTCTGCACAGTAGCTGTGATATTCTCCTTTGACTCTGTATCCTCCACTTCTTTTCCCTTTTTCTTACTCTTCTTAGGCTTCTTACACTGATTCTTGTAGTGCCCTTTCTCACCACAGTTATAGCAAGTAATATCTTTTCTTGACCTTGATTTGCTTCTACCCTTGTATGAATTGTCTCTATTTCTAGACTTTGACCGTCCTCTATTCTCTGAGACAAGTGCCTGTGAATCAATCTGAGAAGTTGCTGAATTTTTCCTTCTTAACTCCTCATTCAACAAACTGCCTGTTACTTGACTCATGGTGATAACACCGTCTGGTGCAGAATTACTGAGGGAAACTACCAGTGTCTCCCAACTTTCTGGCAATGAACTGAGAAGTAACAATGCCTGCAACTCATCATCAAGAGACATTTTCATAGAGGATAACTGGTTATTAATACTCTGCATTTCATTCAAATGCTCAGCAATAGAAGCACCCTCTTTATATTTCAGATTCACTAGTTTTCTGATCAAGAAAGCCTTGTTGCCAGCTGTTTTTCTCTCATATAGACTTTCTAACTTTTTCCAAAGAGAGTTTGCAGAAGTCTCAGTGGAAACATGGTGAAAGACACTATCATCCAACCATTGCCGAATAAAACCGACTGCCTTCCGATCTAACATGATCCAAGCATCGTCTGTCACTGTAACGGGCTTTGCTTTGACCCCTTCTAAAGGTCCATATAGATCCTTGCAATATAAGAGGTCCTCCATCCTTGGTTTCCATATCATCCAATTGTTTCCGTTCAGACTGATCATGCGGGAAACATTACCGGCCTCCATGCTCGCACACAAAAAAAATTCACAGGCTCTGATACCAGTTGATGGGAAAGAATCCGTGTACGAGCAAATACTAGCAGACCGTAATACGCAGCGGAATAATAAATAAAAATGCGCAAACCACACAATCACAGAAACACCAAGATTTACGTGGAAAATCCCTTCAAGATAAAGGAAAAAAAACCACGGGCAAGCCAGAGAAGAAGATCCACTATAAAATAATAAATATCCAAGTCTCAAAGTCCCTTGCCAGAACTTGAGAAACAATCACAAGAGAATAATAGGGATATAAGGATTACGTCACCGAAAAATACGGTCTCCTGCGTTACCTCCTTATTTTCTTCCTTCTTCTTCTTCTCTTGTTTTTCTTCTGCAGCACCTTCACGTGATTCCTGGAGTGGAAGTCCTTCCACGTAGTCAAGCACCAAGCAGCAACCCTTCCTTCTCTTCCCCTAGCAATCCATGCTCCTAAAAAAAAAGAAATACCTGCTACATGCTTCTCCTCTTTTTCCATACGGCTGCTCCTTGAAAAAGAGAAAACCAAAAAAGGAAGGCGGCTGCTCCTTTTATAAAAGAGAGAGAACAAATCCTTGTAGAAAAAGGAGTAGCGCTCCCTTTTGCCCTAATGGGCTGAATAAGTGGGCCATGGGCCCAACAGACAAGCGATGCAGCTGGAGATCATGTTCCTGCGAAGCCTTCATCTTCTTCGCCTGAACAATCCGTGGGTATCTCTTCATTCTTCTCCTCCTCCTCCTCCTCCTTCTCCTTTCCTTTTTCGCTTAACTATTGAAATAAATTTTCTTGAGGGATTTTTTTATAATCGTTTTCTTCGAAAGTTCCGATTTTTTTAATATCGTTGATTTGCTAGCTTTTAGTATTGAACCGAAGCTTGCAAACAGCCTTATAAGGTCGGTCTATGTTCTCAACTGTTTTGATTGCTTCAAAAAAAAAAAAACCTCTTCTTTCTTTGTTTTTGTTTCTTGAGGAATTTATTGTAATTTTTAACTTCTTTCTTGGATCGTGTAATGCGGAATCTGTGAGTTTCGTTTAGCAAGGGCTTTCTTATCTTTTGGATGGTCTAGGCAAAATCTTCGCCGGGAGACGGGGGCGAATTTTCTCTCTTTTTTTCCATCCAAATATTACGACTAGTTGTAGTATCCAGTTCTACTTACTCGTTGGTGAAACAATGCTTAGAGGAAGATTGCAGTGGGTCTGTTCAAGCAATATTTGCATGTGTCCATAACCAAGATGCGACCTTTTAGCCTCTCTCTCTCCCTGTCACCTGTGCAAATTAGTCATCATTGTCTGAGCCGCCCTTACCATTCCCTTTATACGTCTTCTTTCCAATACGCCTAGTGACAAAGTTTCTAACACCCCATTAAAGTTGTTCATATGTCCATTTTAGCATTTTCACTTGAGAAAAGTGTTCAGCTGTATGAGAGTTATTCTCAAGTTGAGCGTGAGAGAGCTGAACCATGCTCAACTTATTATCGTATTATAATTTTTTAAGACTCTAAGCTTGGCCTAATCAATTCCAAGCCTAGATTCCAGGTTTAAGAATTGCTGCGTTATCTCCAAAATGCCTCATCCAAGTGATTGGTGAGAATTGTGGGCGCCCCAGATGCTAATTCTGTTGTTGGATCTTGACTTAACAAGTGGATTATTTATCGATTTATGTTACTTTTTCCATTGAATTGATGTTGATATAGAATAAATATATTAAAAAAAGAATGAGTCATATTTATGCGTATGTTTATCTGTCAAACCTAATCGATTTGAAAAGATCAGGATCAGGATGAACCTTGGGTACAGTTCTCAGACTTAAGATCAGTTCATACATTTATGAATGGCTTGCTTACTTGGCAGCTCTGCCTTGTCCTTTTATTAAAGTTAGACTTACCTTTATTTGCAAATCTATCCTTCACCATGTTGTGATAGGTAAAACTGACCTACTTCTCAGCTTCTTTCAGATTTAGCAGTAGAAGAAACCAATATATTCGCCATTTGTATAGGTCTTGTTTCATTCTTTGTATAAAGTTGATTACTTGTGAGGAAGGGAACAAAGATTCCCTATTTCAATCAAGTTATTGTTTTTTTTTTTTTGGTGATAAATTTGCTCGAACTTGTAATTTATGCTTTCTAGCTTCTTAGATTACAGCTCTTCTTGACATATATACCTTTAGCAGGGGAGAATTATGAAGACAGCATTGTACTTACTAAAACTCTTAGATGGACCAAATTACTTAAGTTCCTCTCCAAATTTTTTTGTTTCAATGTCTATACTGCAACTAGGAGGGTAGTTTACAAGAGAAGAGTTTGCCATTTAACAATGGTTATTTGCTATTTAACAAGACTTTATTGGCTCTATCTCTCATGCAAATCCGTTTTGTTTAGCTGAATTCGGCTTCATTTGTTTGACGTAGTACATGTACAAGTGATGGGCCACCATGCTTGTCATGCTGGTCATTTGATCACACCATGATTACCTAACTGTATAAGATAAGATGATATCTACTGCAGGGAATTATTTTTTAGGCATCTTATGACTATGACATTTTCTTATGATTAGTGACATTGTGATATATCTTTTGTTTGCTTCCTTAACTTTTAAGTGGCTGGTAGATGTTATTTCAAGAACTTAATCCAGGGAACTGGAATCTCCATAATTTTATTTCAGATGTAATGAGATCACTAGCCTTCAACAAAGTTAAAAAAGAACATAAGGAAACCATGACACATGGAACCTTCTCCAAGGAGAGTTATATGACCATTAGGGTATATTGCCAGTTAAGGATATCTGTCAACATGGGAACCTTATATTCTTTTCTAGTACTCATATTGATTTATCATGCTCATGCCTTCTTGGTTTAACTAATGTCTAAGAATTGGTGATTTTTTGCTCACCTAAACATACTGAAACAGCTAAAAATGGGAATTAAATTTTATCTTTTCATCTATTTTTCTCTCTAATTTTCTTCCCTCACTATTTTTCACTCCATCAAAACACAGGCTTAGAGCAGGGAAGCTTGTCCCGCCCCGGAAAGGCTGTACCTTTTCTTCCTATTTCTTTTGCGTTTAGGGGACATGGGGATCTTGAGTTGAGCATCATGGGCAATTCCCTTGGGTGCTTGGCTTCCGGGGAGTGGCTAGTCTCGGCCGCGAGAGATGGGGACCTTCAGGAAGCCAAGGCTCTCTTGGATTACAATCCCCGCCTCGCCAAATATTCCACATTCGGTGGGTGGAATTCGCCTCTCCATTTCTCTGCATCAAAAGGCCACCATGAGGTGATCGATTCATTTATCGATCGATTCCGTTTATTGTTCATGGTTGTGACTTCTGATCAATCAATCAATCCACGCACGCACACAAGAGAATACATTTCTGAGTCTTAACTCTTGTGATTTTTTCCTCCAGCTTGTTTCTCTCTTGATCGAATCTGGTGTTGACATCAATCTCAGGAATTCTTATGGCCAGGTGAGATCGATGTTGATATGCTGACTTTCTTTCCGTTTGTTGAGGTCACTGGATATATATTTAGTGCTCTCTTGTTAGAATATTTCATTGGTCTTTGAAGGTTGAGTAATATCTTTTCTTTTGCTCGGACCTGCTAAGACCCGATGATTAGTACTGTTAGAAGATTGTCAAGTTAAACGCTTCTGCTTTCTTGAGACAGACAGCTCTAATGCAATCTTGTCTACATGGTCACTGGGAGGTTGTTCAAATTCTAATGCTTTTGAAAGCCAATGTAAGGGTTTCTTGATATGATTATGGTCTTGTTTACTTGGAATTGCGATCTAACTAAATCATTCAGATAAATAATTGGAAATTGAATTTTAGATTCACAGAAAGGACCATCTCAGTGGAGGAACAGCTCTTCACTTTGCAGCTCTTCATGGTCACACTCGCTGCATTCGACTCCTCCTTGCTGATTATGTACCCAGCACACGTGACTTTTGGAATATTATGGGGGGAAATTGATCGATGAAGCTTCAATAACATTTGATGAGGTGCATGTTGGATTTTCATTTATTCTTATTGTTGATTTTTTTTTTGATAATTATAATGAATTATATCCTCTTTTCTCCTTCTTCTTCTTCTCTTCATTGGGTTCCTTTAGTGGTCTATCGAAGGTGGTGAACAGAAGAGCTGATGGAGGCATCACTGCTC
This sequence comes from Calamus simplicifolius, assembly GCA_900491605.1. NCBI lineage: Eukaryota > Viridiplantae > Streptophyta > Magnoliopsida > Arecales > Arecaceae > Calamus > Calamus simplicifolius. Next base: position 579,346 of record UESW01004091.1, on the reverse strand, counting down.
TTCATGCGGCGGCACTAAATGGACATGTTGAGAGTGTGCAGTTACTCTTGGACTTGGGAGCTTGTGTTTCAGAGGTCTCTGTGGAAGATGGGACACAATTGATCTGATAGGTGATCTACTTATCTTCCTGTAATGAAGTTCCTCATTCTTGTTCTCTTTTATACCATGAACAGCCATACTCAATTATTTTGGAGTTGAAGTTTTCAGGATTTCAAATTTTTATGGGTGACTTTGGGTATTAATTGCTTTATACTTTCGGTGGAAAAAACATGTGTCCATATTGGTCACAGTTTTACTCCTTTTTTTAACTTTACCTTTTTTCGTTGTAATGGTGGTGGTTGTTGTTGTCGTCATTGTTTTGTTTTTTGTTTTTTTTTGTTTTTTTTTTTTTTGTGCCTGCGTGTGGATTTTCTTTTGAGCGGGAGGGAAGGGGAGATATCTTTAGGAAATTTCTGATGAATCTTTCAATAGGCAAACTTCATTGTTTATTGGTTTATGCTGCAAAGTACTTAGTGGCAGAGCTTTTAGATGGCTCAAAAGTGCTCTGGGAGAGTTAAAATACTTTTTAGTGTTTTTAAGATGTTTGGTAAAAATTGTCAAAGTACTTTTAAGACAATTCAAGAGCTATCCAATGTTCTACTTGGAAAAACTTGAATTTAAAGTTTTTTTAAATATTTTACTGAAAAAAGCTATTTTCATTGGACTTGAAGGTTACATATTCCAACCAAAAAAATTATTTTTTAATATTATAATAAAATAACAATCTAATATGACTAATAATAATATAATATAATATAATATAATTATTATAGTATTGTTAAAATATATTATAAATAAAATATAATTATCGTAACTATGAAAATATTATTGTAATTATACTATTAAATAAGATAATATTATGATATGTAATATTATAAAATACTATGTACTAATATGATATTATTATATTATATAATGCTACATTGTGATTATATTATTAAATAATAACTATCATAATTTAATAATATATTATAATATCATTATTAAATGACTATAAATAATATATATAATTTTACATTATTATTATTATATTATAATATTATCATAATTGTTATACTATACTATAATATCGTAGTATGATATATATAATTTAATATTATTATAATATGATGTTATTGTATTATAATGTTATTCTAATAATCTATAAATTAATAATAATCTATAATTATGGTTTTTAATAATGCAAATTATTAGATAGTTGAAATAACTATGCAATGTAAAGGCTTATAGTGCTTTAAAAATACAATTACTCAATAGCAAAAAACTTTTCAAAATTTACTATTAAAAGCTCTATTTTCAAAAACCTAACGGCTAACAACTCTACCAAATGGGGCCTTAGTGTATATAGAAAAAATACAAAGCAAAGCTGATTGCTAAATGATAAATACCTAGTGGATATCCGTACGATCTCTTGTTGCCAAGATGAACATTATGTAGTTATTTTTTCCTGTCCTGACAACGTGGAATGGTATTTGCATTAACTTGATGTAAACAATGCATTCCTTTATGCATGCATTTAGAAAAGGTGCAAGTGGTTTGAAGGTTAACAAAATCAAGAGGAAACTATGATCTATCATTTTAACTCCATGTAAAATATCATTTTTGTAATTAACATTGCGTGTTCCAATTACTTGTGTTTGTTATGATTAAAAGTTCATTAAACTCCTTGTAGTGTCATGCATTTCTTTTGAGAAGTTTTGTTTTTCCTCCCCTTTGGCAGGAGCAGGAAGCACACCTCTTCACTATGCTGCCTGTGGGGGAAGTGCTGCTTGTTGTCAAGTATTTTTATTTGATCCTATTTTATTTTACTCAATGCTAGATGTTGTTCTTACTTGGTAAACATGGACTTGCAGATTCTTATGGCAAGAGGAGCCAGCTTGACTGTTGAAAATGCAAATGGGTATGCATATGCTATCTTGGTATACAGACAAGCGTATGTAAATTTTAACATTTTGTGGAAATTTCATTTTGCTGCTGGTTAGAAATGTTAGATGCAAAAAGACACTAGTTGTCTTCATTAAGGTTATGTAGGCATGGCATTGGTAGCTCAGGAAGATTTGCAGAATGAACTTATTGGAAAACCAACAAGTCCTTTGCTGTCAACTATTTTGTGAAACTATGAATGGCTTTGTTTATAAGGTTCATCTCGAGGCAGTGGAGAAAATGTGAAAGTTGAAACCATTGTCAGATCTCCCGGTCACTGATTGCTATATTGATAAGGCATGGAATGGTTTTGGGACACAAAATCAACCTTAAGGACTGGGAAGGTCTATGCTCATGCATTTATTTATGAAGATTCACCAAGCAAATTAAGAAATTATGTGAAAAAATATTTTGAAAAGATAGAATTACGCAAAAGATTATTTTCAAAAGATTTTAGATAGAAGTCTGATAGAAACAATTGTAAACATGGATAAAAGAGTATGAAAACATGATTGATATTTCATCATTTCTGGTGGTCCACACCCACTCTTTTTCTTCCCCTTCCTCTTGAGTTTTATCAGTTGTGCGGATCCTAATTTCATACATTCAACTGACTAACCTTTTACTGATACAGATAAAAAAAAGATTGAGCAAAATATTTAAGATTATTTTATGTGATGATCATGTTAGAAAATATTAGTTATTCAAAGAGAAGCTTAAGTGTAATTGTTCATCACTCATGAAAATGAGGAAAAGAATCTTTTGAACATATTCTTTTCTATATAATTCTTATGCTAACTGTAAGTTCTCAGATAAGGACCCTCCGTCTAAAGCATGGGAATCATTAAGCATTTAACCGATAAACTTCTATGTGGTGTATGTGAACCCTAATGACTTGCAAATTTACTACCTCTTCTTCTTGTCTCTGAGCTTAATGGATCTTTATGTGATTTGAAAATGTGCATGTATTCTCACTCTAATCACTAGATGTCTTCTTCCTTTTTTTCCTCTATGGGATAAAAGTTTGACTCCCCTGATGGTGGCTCGGTCATGGCATAAAATCTGGCTTGAGGGTATTCTGAGTAAACAGCCAGAAGGTCGATTGCGCGTTCTTCCATCCCCATATCTTGCTCTTCCCCTTATGAGCATAGTGAGAATTGCTCGGTAAGTAATCTGTAGTCCGCTGTATATTTATGGACCTTCAAATGACTTATCTTCTCTTCTTTTTCATAGAACAATTTGATTCGAGTTACTTGAAAAACAGAAGAATATTTTTCTGCATGTGGTTTGGTCCTTGTATAAGCTTACATTTCTTCTTAAACCATTATGCTTATATTTTAGGAACGTAGCATTACAGCTGAATTCATTTTGCTGAACCTGTTAAACTAATGAATCCATTTTCCTGTGAGGATTAAAGAGAACACTCTCAATTAATATGGCATACATTAAATTACATTCTGAACTTACCCTGCTTTTGATCAGAAAAATAATTTTACTTTGCATGTAATGATGCCTATTGACCATTACAATAACCTCATAGCATTCTCTCTCTTTATTCTTCCTCATCTTCCTCACTTTCTAGTTCATTCAAAGTGTATGTTAAATATGTCTTGAATTTTATATATCGGGCCCGGTTTTTTGACCCGACCCGATATTCTTGTTGGGCCCGGACCAAACCGGTCCGTTAGGGTTTATTTTATGGAAGTATTTTTTTGGGGCGTATATATATAGATATACGTGTGAAAACTTCTGTAAGGGTTTTGTAAAGGGTTTGGAGACCTCCTCCTTTGAAAATGGAATTTTGTTTGCCTTGCCCGTGGATGTAGATCACCATGATCGAACTACGTAAATTCCTTTGTTTGTTTATTGCTTTGATTTGTTTTTGAATCTGATTTCCGCAACAAACTGGTATCAGAGCTTTGGTTTGGAAAATTTTGTTGAAAAAAAAAGGGAAAAGATTTGCCCTAATCTACCGCCTGCCGCCTCCTCTGTTTTCTTCCTCTTCACGGACGGAAATTTTGAACGGTTCTGTCTACCCTTCTTTCTGTGTCTCCTGTGGATTCTTGGAGATTTTGAACGGCTCTGGAGGAGAGGCGAGAGGCGAGAAGGTTCTATATGAACCAGATCTGCGGCGACGGCTGTGGAGAAACGGATTTGGAGGACGCTTAAAAGCGGAGTAGGGCGAAATCTTCCGGTTCTTCTTTGTCGTCCCTGCTTAGCGTCCTGGGCGACGACGAAGACGCCGTGGCTGGGAGGCGTCCCTTGTCTCTGGGCGACGATCTTCTTTTGAGGGAGAGGCGATCGTAGATGGTAGCCTGACGGAGGAGGGCGGGCTCGACGTAGGACACAAGCCTCCTACTTGGATTTCTTCCAAGCCCCAAAACGGTTGACCGAAGCTTTGACTTTCTCCTTTGGCTTGGACCTTTTTGCTTTTTCTCTTGGATGGAACCCACGCTTCTTCTCCTGGCTGGATGGAACGCAAGCCTTTCTTTCGTTTCGTTCCACAAAGTCTCCAAAGATCCCAGTGTGGCTCGAAGAGACCATCGCCGGCTTGGACGGCGCTGAAGAAGTCATGCTCCTGGCTCGATCTGTCGTAGCTGAGCTCCTGACCCATCTCTGCCGAATTCAAAAAAAAAAACCCTCTCTCCCACATTCAACCTCTGCTCCTTAAAGCGCCTGCTGCTCTGCTTCGACTCTCTTTGAAGAGGAAGCCTCTGTTCCGTCCGTGAAGCTGTTCCCAGTATCTCTTCTTCTTTTCAATCCAAACAGAAAGATCGTTTCGTTCTTTGAAATTTTTGGGATGTCATCTTTGAAGTTTCAGATTGCACCATTTGATGGACAGAACAACTTTGGATTATGGAGAATAAAGATGAAGGCTTTATTGAAGCGAGAGGGTTCTGTTAGGGCACTGGATAATAATTATACAGATGACATGACCATGGCTGAGATTGAAGAGATGGATGAGAAGGCGCATAGTGCGATTCAGTTGTCTCTAGAAGACAATGTTTTGCGAGAAGTCGCAGATGAGGAAACAGCGGCCGGTCTTTGGAAGAAACTGGAAAGTCTCTACATGAAGAAATCTTTAACATCGAGACTTTATTTGAAGCAGCGTCTTTATACCCTAAAGATGCGAGAAGGTACGCCTATTAAGGAACACTTAAATGAGTTTAATAAGATTGTTATGGATATGAAAAATCTAGATATTAAACTCGAGGATGAAGATCAAGCTTTGATTGTGTTATGCTCATTGCCTGCCTCATACGAAAATTTTGTGAACTCGATGCTTTATGGATGTGAATCCATAACATTAGAGGATGTTAAAGCATCCTTGAATTCTGCAGAATTGAGAACAAAATTGAATGGAAATACTAGTGGAGACAAGGCAGATGGTTTATTCGTGAGAGGTAGGGCCAAGAAGAAGGATAAAGCTTCTAGAAAGAAATCTGTTGGTCGTTCAAAATCTAGGCCACCTGGAGATACGACGAACATTGAGTGCTACTATTGTCACAAGAAAGGACATTACAAGTCAGATTGTCCTGTGCTCAAGAGAAAGGATAAGCAACGTAGTCAACGTCAAGATGCGGCGAATGTTGCTGAGAAAGATGAGTCTAGTGTGTCAGATAGAGTTCTTACGACATGCTCTGTTGTTAGTTTTTCAAACGATGTTTGGATAATGGATACAGGAGCATCATATCACATGTGCCCAAATAGGGAATGGTTCACCACATACGAACCATTGAATGGTGAATCAGTTTTTATGGGAAATGATGCAGTATGCCAAATTATGGGAATTGGTACTGTTCAGATTAAGTGCCATAACAAAGTTGTGAGAACCTTGACTGAAGTTAGGCACATACCAGACTTAAAGAGAAACCTTATTTCTTTGAGCTGTTTGGATTCCATTGGGTGTATGTACTCAGGTGGAGGTGGAGTTCTAAAAGTCACCAAAGGCAATCTAGTTGTGATGAGAGGAAACAAGGTGAATCACTTGTATCATCTACAGGGTAGCACAGTTATAGGTTCTTCGATTGGCACAGCAAATTCTGTTTCTGCTGATGATAGAACAAAATTGTGGCATATGCGTTTGGGCCATATGAGTGAGCGTGGCATGACAATTTTGAGTAAACATGGTTTACTATGTGGTGAGCAGACATCCTCACTAGATTTCTGTGAGCACTGTGTTCTTGGCAAGCAGTGCAAGGTCAGTTTTAGTATAGGCATACATTCAACGAAGGGTACACTCGACTACATACATTCTGATTTATGGGGACCGGCACAGGTTCCATCTAAGGGTGGTGCTCTTTACTTTGTGACATTTATTGACGATTATTCCAGAAAAGTTTGGGTTTATTTTCTGAAAAGAAAAAGTGAAGTGTTTGAAACCTTCAAGAAGTGGAAAGCCCTTGTTGAGAATCAGACAGGGAAGAAGATCAAACGTCTGAGGACCGATAACGGTCTTGAGTTCTGTGGTGGTGATTTTAATGAATTCTGTGCAGATGCAGGTATCGTTAGACACCGTACAGTCAGGTACACTCCACAGCAAAATGGAGTGGCAGAAAGGATGAACAGAACTCTATTGGAGAGGGCAAGATGCATGCTCTCTAATGCTAGCATGGAAAAGGCATTTTGGGCTGAAGCAGTTAACACGTCTTGCTATCTGGTTAATCGAACTCCTTCAACAGCAATTGAATGCAAGACTCCTTTTGAGATGTGGTCAGGTAAGCCTTGTGATTATTCAAATCTAAAGGTTTTTGGATGCCCTGCTTACTATCATGTTAAGGATGGTAAACTTAAACCTAGAGCAAAGAAGTGTATCTTTGTTGGTTATGCTGATGGCGTGAAGGGTTATCGTCTGTGGTGCATGGAACCTAATTCACCTAAATTCATTATTAGTAGGGATGTTACTTTTAATGAAAAGTTTATGCTAGATCAAAGGAATGCTGTTGATGAGTCTGCAGGAAAACATGAGAGTGATACAAATGAGGTGGAGGTTCAGGTCGAGCTTCGAAAAAAAAGGCTCTCAAAATGATTTGAGTGAGCAAATTGTCACTATTGATTCTAGTTCAGATGAGGAAGCTCAAGATGAGGTGGAGCAGCCATACTCTATTGCTACTGGCAGAGAAAGGAGGGAGATTCGACCCCCTCAAAAATATGGGTTTTCTGATCTGGTGGCTTATGCCCTTACGACAGCAGAAGATATGGGTATTCAGGAACCATCTACTTATACTGAAGCTGTTACTTGTTCGGAATCAGAAAAGTGGACTGTTGCTATGGCTGAAGAACTGGAATCACTCCACAAGAACCAAACTTGGGACTTGGTGCCATTGCCTAAAGAAAAAAGAGTCATTGGGTGTAAATGGGTCTTTAAGAAAAAGGAAGGTATTCCAGGCGTTGAAATTAGTAGATGCAAGGCAAGACTTGTAGCTAAAGGCTACAATCAGAGGGAGGGAATTGATTATGATGAAGTGTTCTCTCCTGTTGTGAAACACACTTCTATTCGTGTGTTGCTGGCTATAGTTGCTCAATTTGACTTAGAGCTTGAGCAACTCGATGTGAAGACAGCTTTTTTGCATGGTGAGCTTGAGGAGACTATCTATATGGCCCAGCCTGAGGGCTATTATGTAGAAGGCAAGGAAGACCATGTATGTCGATTGAAGAAATCGTTGTATGGTTTGAAGCAGTCTCCAAGACAGTGGTATAAAAGATTCGACAGTTTTATGATACGGAGCGGTTATCATAGGAGCAGCTATGATAGTTGTGTGTATTTCAGGAAGGTTTCAAATAAATCCTTTGTCTATCTTCTTTTATACGTGGATGACATGCTCATTGCTGCAAAGAACATGACGGATGGATGTGTTGATCTTGAAGAAATGTCTCAGTAAGGAGTTTGAAATGAAAGATCTGGGTCCTGCCAAGAAGATCTTAGGAATGAAGATTCAGAGAGACAGAAAAGCAGGTAAGTTATATCTCTCACAGAGGAGATATATTGAGAAGGTACTTGAGAAGTTTGGCATGCAAAACTCTAAGCCTGTCAGTACACCTTTAGCATCATATTTTAGACTCTCAGCTATACATTCACCTCAGTCAGAGGTCGAGGAGGCTGCAATGTCTTCTGTCCCATACTCCAGTGCAGTTGGTAGCTTGATGTACGCTATGGTATGCACTCGTCCCGACATTGCGCAGGCAGTTAGTGTGGTGAGCAGATATATGGCACATCCTGGAAAGGTCCATTGGCAGGCAGTGAAATGGATACTTAGGTATCTTAGAGGCACCACAAAATTGGGCCTAATGTTTGATAGAAATAGTTCTAACTGTACTTCTGTTGTGGGATTTGTGGATTCTGATTATGCTGGGGATATTGATAAGAGAAGGTCTTTGACTGGCTATCTTTTCATATTATCTGGCTCGGCTATAAGTTGGAGGTCAACTTTACAGTCAACAGTTGCTTTGTCTACAACAGAGGCAGAGTATATGGCAGCAGCAGAAGCAGTAAAAGAAGCTATTTGGTTACGAAATCTTGTTCAAGAACTTGGGCTCAAGCAGGAAGACAATTCAGTTGTCTTTTGTGACAATCAGAGTGCTATTTGCTTGATTAAAAATCAAGCATATCATGAGAGGACTAAGCACATTGATATCAAGTATCATTTTATTCGAGAGGCATTTACTGAGAGAAATATTACAGTAAAGAAAGTTGATACTGCTGATAATCCTGCTGATATGCTGACCAAGATAGTTCCCGCCAACAAGTTTAAGCATTGCTTGGACTTGATTGGCATGCTTGTTTGAGGTTTGCTCCTTCTGGGGCTTGATGGCGAGGTGAATGAAAGTTCTATTTTTGTTTTTTCTTGAAGTGGATATGTTTTTTTCGTTGCATCCCTTGTTTCCTACACCGAGTTAGCTCACGTAGGCTTAGGGATGCTGGGAGAATATGTTCAACTTCTAGTTTGTTAAATTCAAGCCAAGGTGGAGATTATGGTATCAGAGCATTGGTTCGAAAATAATTTTGTTGAAAAAAAAAAGGGATAAACCAAAAACCCTAATCCTTTTTTTTTTTTTTTTGGTTTTTCGTCTGGCTGCTTCTTCTTCGGTGCGGCGACTTGGAAGGGCCACGAAGGCTTCGATCGGTTTTGGAAATCAGATTCAAAAACAAATCAAAGCAATAGTGTAGTATCAGCATTCCCATCAAGATAAGAGCAAAAGAGTTTCATGCATGAAATAAAGACTATGTAAAAGAAAAAACAGTGCATGGCTATTACAACATCCTGGTAAATTCATTTTCTTGAAAACAACAGCATGACAAAACTACATCTAATCTCTACTGGGCTATTAGTGACTATTTGAGGCAAACTTTGTTGCACTTCTTAGATGAAAAGTAAACTCAAACCAGTAAAAAATAGCAATTAGATTTGAGGAGCTTGCTTTGCATGCATCCAAAAATCCATTTCGAACACCATTCTTGATAATACAATGGATCTAGGACAGATCATGGAAACCAGAAGCTTGTTTGTTGTATAAGACAAGGATTACATGTTTTGGTTCTTATATGACTATGGCGAAGAGCTACAGTTGAAATTTTTGTTTCCCATCCTTGTGTGCTGGATTTCTTGAAATAATTATTTGGATCTACATCTACAGATTCTACCTTCAACCAGGGAAATTTTTCGTTAAAATTTTTGCTCTTCTCTTGCAGAGAATGTGGATGGAGGAAGACCTGCCAGTCACCTGCTTGCTTGGATCCATGCGTTATTTGTTTGGAAGTGAAATGTACAGTAGCTGCAGAAGGCAAGTATCATTCAAACTTCCAATAGCTGGAAGGGCAGTCCTCCCAGTTATCTACTTCTAGCTTGTCTCCTCCAGATTCTAGATGGCATTATTCTTCATTCAGAACAAGTTGCTTTTTTGAATCTGTTTTAATCTGATTCACAAATATGAAAACATCTTGGGCATCCTTGCTTTTTGTCCTCTACTAATGGTTACTAAATGGATATTTAGCTTGCCTTCTGTTGCTAAAGCTCTAAATCTGATCACATCTGGCTCCCAGTTCCTTCCCTGTTCATCTACTTTACATGCATATTCTCAAATATCTACTGTTGATTGCGTTTGACCCATACTGAACTCTGAGTATTTTCCATGTTCACTTTCTTCATTAGGTATATATTTTTTGTTATTTCTTATCATCATTGCATTATTTGGTTAACAATGCCACTCCCTTAATTTTATAGAAGTTATTTGGCACCTTGTTCTTGGCTTTCAGTACCATTTTAATGCACTCATCTATAAGCGACCAAGTATTGCATAAAAATGCAGTAACTCCTATATATACTTACATGCATAGATACATGACATATAAATGGGCACAGGCACGCACACGATCATTACTGATTAAATTATACTGACATCGCAGGATGCGGTCATGAGTTTTGCACCAAATGTGCACTGTACCTGTGCTCCACCGGCAGCACCTCAACAGTCAAGCGTGGTCCCCCCGGCGCCATAGCTTGCCCTCTCTGCCGGCATGCCATTGTCTCTTTTGTCAAGCTCCAGAAACGATCCCGATCGATGAGCTGCCTGTTAGTAATAGTGCTCTAGGCATATTGTATGGACATGATATTTTGAATATTTATTAGCATTTACTATTATCATAATTTACATGTTTATTATATAATAATGTCCTTGAATAATATTATGAATTATTCTAAATGTCCCTAATCGATTATTGTTGTAGAATAACAATAAATTAAGATTAGTATGAAATTTGACTGATATTCATGGGATGAATATGTGTATGAGATACAAATCAAATTTATATGTATTTGTTGAGAACAAATATTGGACAAGACCCATCTTGAGATTAATATATGGATCAAAGTCATAAGTTAATCTCTAGTAGCTGTGTCATTAAATCCTTAGACCTGAGATTGCTATAGTTCTCAACATGAGGAATATTATGTTTTGACATAATCAAACGTTGTCTTTAACCGGATGATTATAAAGATTATGATTGAACATAATAAGAATCATGTAGTGAGATATGAGTGATTAAGATGGAATTTGTCCCTCTTATTATAAGAGAGATATCTCTGGGCCCCTCAATGATTGAGACTGAGAAATGCATGGCCATGCTCAAATGAATTGATGGAGATCAATATCATTTGTCTAGTCAGTCTAATTAGGTTTCGAGAAATTAAAGATAGAGCGATATAAGGTTGACTTTTTTCATGTCTTATATTCTATCAATATATCATGTGGCAAAAAGATTATATCATTAGCTACTTTAAGGTTGTCTCGGAACATGAGCTTTTCATTTAACTTGGGTAGTCATAATGTCTTGCTAGAGGCCGCTTATGACTTGTAGGATCAAAATGTGATTTAGGCCTATTGCCAACGTTAATTGAACCTATAGGGTCGCACACTAAGAACGGACAATAATGGTTACGGTTTGTTACTCTCTATGTAATTTAAAATGATGAGATTATTTTAAATTACAAATAATAATTAGTTGTCATTTAGATTCGAGTTTAATTTTGAGAAAATTTAAATTCATAATTTAAATTATGACAAGTAATTAATTTATTATATTTTCTTATTGGATAAGGAAATAATCCATAAAGGTTTTTGGTTAAAAATTTAAATCCTTATTTTGTAAGGACAAAGATTTAAATTGTCATTATTTAAAAGAAGTTTTAAATAAATATTAATTAAAATCATAGTTAACCAAAAATCCGTATCAGAGGCATTTGAAAGGTCACATTGATTGGGCATTTGAAAGGTCACGTCGATTGGGGCATTTGAAGCATAGTGTCTTTTGCCTTAAAAATGGATAAACAGAAAGTTGGAAATAATGGTTCGTCTTTGTGAAAAATGGACTTGTTGAACTAGCATTCAAAAACTATTTTGGTATCCGTTCGTGTGTGGATACTTGTAAAGGGTGGTCGTCTTTCTGAAAGGCAGCACCTTTGAAGATCCGAGCAAACCCAATACAAGAACAGACGGATTACATACTGATCAACAAAAAGGTAATATTTTTGTTTATCCTTATTTCGGTTTTATGAAACGCATGTGATTCTTGGTGGGTTATGGGTTATGGAATAAATTTATTTTGTTTCCACTGCCATTTTATTTCAATTAGATTGAAATTTTCTATTTCGTAACCCAACAGTGGTATCAGAGCCACTTGTGTTTTCATAAAAATCAAAACTGCCATGTTTGATTGTATGTATGAGATGTATATGATCTTGGCATGATTTGCATTCTTGTATATATATATATATATGATATTAGTGTTTGCGCGAACGACATAGATAATAGGTTTTCTAAGGTGTTAATTGATGAATCTGTTTTATGTAAGGATTCGTTAATATGATTAAGAATCTGAATAGGATATTGCAATTAAAGTGTTTAATAGCATGATATATGATTTCGGTGTTGCCTTAATTAGATTAATACGTGAACTGAATTCACATATCAATAAGGATTTATCAATTGTTGTTTATGGTGGTGCGGTGTAAGCCTTAAATTTATTGATGAGATCAATAAAATCAAATTTTAGGATGAAACTTTATTGTATCTCCAAATTGTACGAACCACAGTACTACCTAATCAGAGCACCTTATAAATTTAATTGGTTTTAAACAACATGCCTATTACTACATATTTTCTTTAATGCAATATGTATATGCTATATAATAACATGATATGTTTTGCATGGTGTGTTGCTTTATATGGTGCATGGTATGGCCTTGTGACCAATATGATTGGTAGGTTTTTATTATTCTTTTACAAGGGTTGTAATTATTATATATGGCCTGCGTGCCATTTGAAGTCCTGCAATCCAACCATGATGATGGAGGAGCTAGGTGTCTATGCACAAGATGATGGTTAAGTAGACATTATAGTGTTGCTTATTATTACCTAGGATTGACCATTAATCTTCATATTGGCTTATGAAGATCAATCTAGATAAGGCCATACTATGACACGTTTATTATATACATGTATGAGATGCTATGTATGATGTTTCATGAGTATGTGATGCTATGTATGATATCATTAAGTATGTGATACTAAATGCATGATGAGATCTATTAATTAAAAATTAAGATTTATCTAGATCCCTCACATAAAATTTTAAGTTGACATGCCATCCATATTTAAACACTTGTCAAGGCTTTTATCACCTTAATATGGGTTCTACCAAAGTAGAAGTACATTAGGTTACATTAGTGAGGCAAGATGGGTAATGGTGCTATCCATATGTTTAAAATGGTTTAACTTAATTAGGTTATCGAAACGGTTTTGGGCCTAATGGTATGAGATGGGATTTAAACATGCCGGGACATATGATGTCAAAATCCCATAAATTTCTAAGAATTGCATGAGTTGCAATTGGTAAGAGTTACCTACCTAAAAAACTTAATTTTAAGTGTCATGCCAAAGCTGACTTAAAGTTGAGTATAAATATGGATCTTAGCTCACTAAATTGATATGATTATTATCATTGAGGGTTGTTAATTTAGCAGGAGTTTTTCATAATCAAAATACTTAACGAACTTTGTATTTATTGTAGATGGCCAACAACAATGATAACAATTCCACTATGTCACTGCGATCAATCCTTGCGAAGGACAAACTTACTGGGACTAACTTCTTTGACTGGTTTCAAAATTTGAGAATTGTTCTCAAACAAGAAAGGAAGCTTTATGTCCTGGATCAACCTCACCCTGAAGATCCAGCCGATAATGCTTCTAGAGCTGAGAAGAATGCTTATGAGAAGCATCATAATGACTCTATTGATATTGCATGCTTGATGCTAGCTACCATGAGTTCTGAACTTCAGAAAGATTTGGAAAACATAGAAACTTATGATATGATTGTCAATCTAAAGGAAATGTTCCAGCAACAAGCAAGGCAAGAAAGGTATGATACTACCAAGGCATTGAACTTTTGCAAAATGGCTGAGGGTGCTTCAGTTAGCGCTCATGTGTTGAAAATGAAAGGCTATATTGAGCACCTTGATAGGCTTTGATTTCTATTAAGCCAAGAGTTGGCAACAGATTTGATCCTAAATTCACTTCCTGATAGTTATGACCAGTTTATCATGAACTATAACATGAATGAAATGGACAAATCAATTTATGAGCTGCATACGATGCTTAAAACTGCTGAACAGAATATTAAGTCCAAGCCTGGCCATGTTCTGATGGTTTAAAAGGGAAAGGGCCTTATGAAGAAAAAAAAAGGAAAGGGTAAGGGAAGGGCTGGAAAGTCCAATGCTCAACCCAAGCCCAATCCTAAACCCAAGGCTAAAACCCCAAAGGAGGGTGTCTGTTTCTTTTGCAATGAACCTGGTCATTGGAAGAGAAACTGCAAGCTCTATTTGGAGGATCTAAAGAAGAAGAAGAAGACTGGTGAGACCGGTTCTTCAGGTATTTATGTTATAGAGATTAATTTCTCTCCTTCTAGTTCCTGGGTATTAGATGGATGTGGATCTCACATTTGCACAAATGTGCATGGGCTCAAAAGGAGTAGACAACTGAAGAAGGGCGAAGTTGATCTTCGAGTAGGCAATGGAGCAAAAGTTGCTGCTTTAGCTGTAGGAAGTTACGAACTTTCTTTGCCCAGTGGGCTTTTGTTAGTTTTGAACAATTGCTTTTATGTTCCGTAGGAATATTATTTTAGTTTCTTGTTTGGATAATGATGGTTTTTATTTTATTATTAAGAATAATAATTGCTTCATTTATCATAAAGACATGTTCTATGCAAATGCCAAATTGCTAGATGGTCTTTATGTTATGAATCTTTAAAAATCCAACAATTCTTCTATCTATAACATAACTACCAAGAAATTTAAGTCCAATGACTTAAATTCAACCTATCTTTGGCATTATCGCCTTGGCCATATAAATGAGAAATGCATATCAAAACTCCATCAAGATGGACTTTTGAACTAATTTGATTTTGAATCATATGATACATGTGAATCTTGTCTATTAGGTAAGATGACAAAGGATCCCTTTACTGGACATAGTGAAAGGGCCAATGAATTATTGGGCCTAATACATACAGATGTATGTGGACCATTAAGTTCAGATGCCAGAGGAGGTTACAAGTACTTCATTACATTTACTGATGACTTCAGTAGATATGGTTATGTCTACTTGATGCACTACAAGAAAATTTAAAAATAGCGACGCTCAAATACATCGCTAAACACCCTATAGCGACGCATTAGCGACACAATTGCGACGTCTCTACGATGGTCGTCGCAATCTCAATTTATCACAATTGCGTCGCTTAACAGCGACTCTCTGCGATGCAATAAATGCGTCGCAATATATTACGATG
Source organism: Calamus simplicifolius (assembly GCA_900491605.1). Taxonomy (NCBI): domain Eukaryota; kingdom Viridiplantae; phylum Streptophyta; class Magnoliopsida; order Arecales; family Arecaceae; genus Calamus; species Calamus simplicifolius. The sequence goes on along the minus strand of UESW01004091.1, from coordinate 564,040 downwards.
CAATTAAATGCGTCGCAATATTGCAATGCAACATACATACGTCGCTAATTTAAAAAATAATTTTTTAAAATATTTACGACGGAAAACCTCGTCGCAATTGAGTCGCTAATTAATTTTTTTTTAAAAAAATAATTAGCGATGCATTAGCGACTTAAATTACATCGCTAATATTTTTAAATTATTATTATTAAATATTGCGATGCATTTAGTTGTATCGCAATATTTAATAATAATATATTTTAGATATATTAGCGATGCAATTTCAGTCACTAATGCGTTGCTAATTAATTTTTTTAAAAATATTGCGATACCAAGTCATTGCGTCGTAATATTTAATAATAATATTTTAAAAATATTAGCGATGTAATTTTAGTTGCTAATGCGTTGCTAATTAATTTTTTTTAAAAAATAAAATATTAAAAATTAAAACGATTAATACAATTTCGTTACATTTAAATATTGATCGAAACATTCTTCACTCATATTGATCCAAACAATAATCATTCAATTTTTAAAAATAATTAATATATTAAAATTTAAAGTTTTCATGTACAAAATATAAAAAGTAAAAAAAATACATCAAGAATCCGCGCGATCACGTGGAGGCTGGAAACCCTGCGATATGCGGCTAACCATATCCTGCAACTGACGCATCTGATCTCGTACGTCTGCAAGTTCCTGCTGATGGCCTCGCATATGCTGCTCGAACTCGTGCTCGAACTCCTGCCGAACCTCCTGACGAACGTCCTGCCGAACTTCCTCCGTAATAGATCTCCGAATGTCGTCTAAACGCTCGGCAGGAATATTACCAGAATATCGCGAGCTGGAGGCCTGATGGGAAAAATATGCAGAAGCTTTAGTGCCCAGACCATAGACCCTGCGGTCTCGCGGCTGGGCACCAACAGCCTCCAAAAATACACGTCGACTCTCCTCTGCTGAGAGTTCGACGGGCGTCTCCCATCAATGGAATTGACCTGCGATGCCTAGGAGCGAAGCTCCTCGACTCGTGTCTTTGAATTATAAAATCAACAATAAATGAATCAATAAATTTCTCTAAATAAAATTTTAGAAATTAAACATATACTACATAAAGCTAATTTCTTACCGCAACCTTCCGTGATCGCGTATCGACCTAGGAACCGTCCCTCCTGGTGTGTGTCGCCCTGAATAGACGAAACTCACTTAGATCTCCGCCCTCCTGCTCATACTATAACAATAAAAAAAATTGATATTAATACAAATATTTGTAAATAACTAAATTAGTAATTAAATTATTTATGTTTTCTTACCATACGGCATCTGTGCTCCTGAATCGAAATGGAGCCCGAAGTGTGGCGGGAGAGACCCGTGCCAGGACCACCCCTCTCGGATCGGCGGTTCGTGCTGGCTGATGCGGACCTCCTGCGCCAGCCATCAGACACCAGGCCTGCTGCCACTCATGCCAAATACCCTCTGGCACATGCGCAGGACGGTGACCCGATGACCTCCAACGATGAAGCATGTCGGAGTATCGGCGTCCCGTAAGAGCTTCCCATGCTGCCCTAATGGCATCATGGCTGGCAGGGTCCCACGTAAACTTTTTCTGCATTAAAATAAATAGTTAGTTTCAGAATTTATTAAGATTAAGAAATTTTATATCAGTGATAAATTATATTTAATAAGTTTACCTGAAACTCAGAAAAATAAAACTCCATCGTGGCTGCACATACGTGACGCCAATTGTAGCCACTGGGATCTGCACGCCTCTGAAATACGGAGCTGATGTGGCTCGATACATGATGCTGCTTAATAAATCTGTTAAAAAAATATATGTTTATAAGTAATTGACTTAAAACATAAACATATATTTTTAATTAGTATATACTTACAGCCCATAAGCATCCAGTCGAAGTACGGTGCGGCCGATGGTGGAAGAACTCTCGGAGGTATGTGCCGATCGGCTGGATGGTAATACCAATGCAGGATCACCGCCGACTGCTGGAGAGATTGAAGGCGGTGCGATGTATGGAGATCCAAACTCTCCATCTCCAAAGCTTATGTGATCTGATGCAGCAGGGCTACGTCCCTGCTCACTCCGTATGTCGTCGGTAGATCTAGCTCTGCCCGTCATACTGAAAATACTAAAGATTCATGCAATTAAATTACGATTAATGATTGACTATGTAAAAATTTAACACTTATAAAATAAAGTTGAATTTAAAAAAACCTCTATGTATAATCGGTGTCATTTGTTTTGTGAAATGTTGGTTCAACATCCGATGTCATATCGGACTGCGATTCAGTTTCATTATCATCGGAAGAAACCGAACATTTGCATCCGTAATTTCTTGGACATCACCATTTGGATCTCTAAGTGATGTTTCAGGAGCCCTTGTGTCGTCCTCAATTGCATGCATTTCCATCTCATCCTCTTAAAATGCAGGGCACTCGGCTGATTGACTTGATGAACTCTCCTCTAATACGATTGTTGAATGTGGACGATTTTAGAAACAGCCCACCAATCTCGCTTGTCGTTGCGCAAACTTGGATATCCGCAGTAAAACACTTGCTGAGCTTGGGATGCAAGGATGAATGGTTCATATTTCTGCAATCTTCGTCGATGGTTCACTTCAACCAAATTGTAGTCGTTATGAACCCTTTTGCCCACAGGAACTGTCGGATCGAACCAATCGCAACGAAACAATACGGTTCGTTTCATAGGCCAACCGGGATATTCAACTTCAACCACCTCTACTAACTTTTCGTAATAATTCTGCATATTTGCTCCAACACTTTCTCCTTTAACACACACGCCCCAGTTCTGCGTGCCTCTTGAAGCTGCTAATCGTTCAATCTGAAATTTGTACCCATTAACAAAATAGCCAGTAGAGGTTGTTACGGTCTTCAATGGCCATTGCGATAGACATTTAATGAAAATATTGTCGGTTGTAGACCATGGACCGTTTACCTATAAATTAATAAGCTATTCACAACCAATTCAAAAAATAAAAGCCATTATTGAAATTGATTGAGTGATACTACTCACAAATTCATAAAACCAGTAAGCGAACTCCGTTTCTAACTTCTGCCCAATTGCAACTTGACTGATGTCGGGATTCATCTGTCGTTGTCTATCACAATACATCCTTATGGGATGATAAGGATTAAAACTTATGTTAGCAATTAAATATTGTGGTATATTGTAATTTAAATTAGAAGTTCCAATTAAGCATTGAAGTATACACTTACTCAATATATGGATCGACTTCTCTACAGTTCATTAGGATGTAATAATGTGCTGCATTATACTCCATATCGCTAAGATTTCTTGACTTCTGCCCCCCAAATGAACGGCCGATACCTTTAAAAATTGATATTCTACCGTCATTAGGTTCTCCTTCGTCCACACATACGTCATCGTTACGACCAAGATTTTGGCTCCTCGTGTGGACGTGACCCTCAAAGTAATGCGAGGCAAAAGCTGAAACTTCTTCGACCAAGTGTGCATTGCATATAGAACCTTCAACCCTTGCCTTATTACGCACATTATTTTTTAACTTCTTAAGGTACCTATATGTAAAGTTGAGACAAAAATTAACCAATTTTCTCGCAATGAAATAATATTTGAAATGTCAACATGTCTTAATGATGTATATATTTACCTCTCGAAAGGATACATCCAGCGATACTGCACGGGACCAGCTATGCTCGCTTCGTATGGCAAGTGAACCGGTAAATGCTCCATTGAGTCAAAAAAACTGGGAGGAAATATTCGCTCCAGCTTGCATAAAATAATTGGAATTTCCTCCTCAAGCCTTGCCATGGATGCAGAAGTAATGACTGTGGCAGACAACTCCTTGAAGAACAAGCTGAGCTCTGTCAATGCCTTCCAGACATGTTGCGGAAGCAACTCACGAAAAGCTATAGGCAATAACCGTTGCATGAAAACATGGCAGTCGTGACTCTTCATGCCGAACAACTTGAGCTTATGCATGTCCACACACCTACCGATATTTGAGGCATAACCATCTGGAAATTTTAACCCTCTAAGCCAGTTACATAAAACTTCTCGTGAATTTCTGTCAAGAGTGTAACAGGCTTTAGGATAGGTCCCGTCGGCACTCCTCCTCAAATCACCTCTTCTGCAATACTGATTAAGTTCTTCTCTTGACTTTGCAGTGTCTTTGGTTTTTCCCGGGATGTTTAGCACCGTGTTAAATATGTTATCAAAGAAATTTTTCTCGATATGCATAACATCCAAGTTGTGCCGGATGAGATTTGTGCTCCAATAAGGCAAATCCCAAATATACTCCGCTTCTTCCAGTTATGTTCTTTACATATACGGCCATTTATTCTATCTGCATCTGGTTCCCAAGCATACCTCAACCCCAAATGCTCTATAGTATCAAATATATCCGTGCCGGACCTAACCGGTTCGGCGAATTTTGTGACTGCTTTGTTCTTCCGGAAGGCGATCAAGTTACGCCTGTAAGGATGATTTGGGGGCAAGAACTTCCTATGATTATCAAACCATGACTGCTTACCACTCTTCTGCAATGTAAATGCATCCGAATCATACATGCAATGAGGGCATGCCAGACGTCCAGCAGTGCTCCAACCAGACAACATTGCATATGCCGGGAAGTCACTTATTGTCCACATCAAAGCAGCTCTCATGATGAAATTTCTGTTTCATAGAAATGTCGTAGGCTACGACTCCTGTTTCCCACAACATTTTCAATTCGGCCACCAACGGTTGCAGGAAGACATCAATCTTTTCCTTTGGATTTGATGGTCCTGGAACCAAAACTGTCAAAAACATTGCAGTATCTTTCATGCACTTCCATGGAGGAAGGTTATATACAGTCAGTATCACAGGCCAACATGAATACTGTTGCCCCGCTTGACCGAATGGTTGGAAGCCATCGGTACAAAGACCTAATCTCACATTCCTTATATCTTCAGCGAAATCAGGATGATTTTCATTGAAATGCTTCCAAGCTTTTGAATCTGATGGATGCCGCATTTCATCCTCTTTAGATTCATGTTCGGCATGCCATCTCATATCAGCAGCTGTAGCCTCAGATCTGTATAATCTCTGCAGGCGTGGAGTAAGAGGAAAGTAATGCATCCTCTTGTAAGGAACACTTTTCCTCCTACTTGTACTAGCTCCCCCTTCGCCGTTTTTGTACCTCGATTGCCCACAAATCTTACACCATCTCAGCTCTGAGTCTTCACCCCAATATATCATACAATTGTTCAAGCAACAATCGATCTTATTAACCGGGAGCCCAAGCCCACGCAACAACTTCTTCGTTGAGTAAAAACTGTCTGCTACAACATTATCATTTGGCAAAATTTCCTTGATTAACCCAGCTACAGAATTAAACGCCTTTTCTGATAATCGATGTTCTGCCTTAATATTCAACAACCGAGCAGCCGTAGACAACTGGGAATGACCCTCACAACCAGGATACAATTCTTGATTTGCAGCACGCAACATATCATAAAATTGCTGTGCATCTGGATTTGGTTCTTCCATAAATGTATTCTGATTGAATTCATTACCCGATGCATTCATCACCATTTCTTCATATGTGTTTAAATTCACAAATGGTTCATCAACGGGAATTGACACTTGTTGGCTTGTAACAGCTACTGGAATTTCCTCTGGTTCACCATGACAGTACCAAACATCGTAATCAGGAACAAACCCCTTTTTACACAAATGCACCTTAACAGTTTCAACATCTCTGTAGGCTTTATTCTGACACCTGTGAAGTTGCATGGGCACCTAATCCTAGGCCCATCCATCCATTCAGGTTGGCTACATGCAAATGCGATAAATTCTTCCAATCCATTCAGAAAATCTGGATTAAGCAAGCCATCTTTTATCCTTGCATACATCCACGAGCGAGCCCCGCTCATTTTTGACCGACTTATACAATTTCTGGTAAACCATTAAAGGAAACCACAATATAAAACTATATTAGCATTACTAAATATATAACTAAATTATTTCTTTTACACAACTAGGTTAATAACAACCATTTAAATAATTTATAACTAAACCAATTTTTTTTAGACAACTAAGGTCCCTACCCTGCAAGGCCGGCCACGGCTACGATCCTTGGCGTGCTAGCAAGGACCGAGGCACAGGTTCATGCCAGGCTAATGCTAGGGCTTGGGTTCGGGCCGGGCCGCAAGGCGGTCCGTTCAATCATGAGACTTCACAAGCAATCAAGTGTCCTAAATTAATTCCACCTTCACTCCATGTCTAAAAGGTAAGGCCCTATCCCATTCAAGAATATTTTTTGTGATATGTTATTCTGCTATTAATTATCATCGATCGGTTTACGTTGAAATTTCAGCAGCATTTCCCATATGTTCTCCTAAATGTGTGGCATATATGCCACACTAGGAGAACGTATGAGCAAATACAAACCGCAATCTCAACCAACGATGATTAATAGCAGACTAACATATCGCAAAAAATATTCTCAAACTGTCCACCAGGACAATTTGAGAATTTGCAAGACTAAGTCTTACAAATTCTCAAACGGGTCTAAAGGTTATAGTGCTGTGATTAATAATATGGAAATCCGAAGACAATCGAACTTATGCTTGTTATTCTTAACTTCTTGTCAATTATACATATATAGGAATAGTGTTCTATATATATCACTGACTTCTTAAGATTATTATGTCGAATATAAATGTTTGTGAAGACTAAAATATAAATCATTGAAACTACTAATTTGTTGCTGAAAATTAAATAATAATACAACAAGACTTTCATCTAGCATTACATAATTTAATGCATCATTCAATTTGAAGCAGAATGTAAATAATCAAGACATAACAATTGTAAATAACTACAAATGCACAATATTATTGCATAAACAGCTTTAAAGAAATGTAGAATTAGGCCTAAAACCATAAACGATCATTAATAATCTAAATCATTAATATGATGATACGGCTAAAAAAATTGTGATATAAGGGGAATGGTAATTTTTTTTTTAAGGTGGCCTGGCCATCGTGGCCAGGCCACGGCCACGGCTTTGGGGTGGGGAAAAACCCCCCATTTTTTTTTTTTCGGTGGCCTGGCCACCGTGGCCAGGCCACCCACCGTGGCCGGGGTTGGGGAGGCCACCAAAGGGGTGGGGGAAAAACCCCCCCAATAATTTTTTTTGGTGGCCTGGCCACCGTGGCCAGGCCACCACCGGCCACGGCGGCCGTGGCCCGATGGCCACGGCCGGCCGTGGCCGGCGGGGGTGGGGGAAAAACCCCCCCCCAACAATTTTTTTTTTGGTGGCCTGGCCACCGTGGCCAGGCCACGGCCACGGCCGGCCATGGCCGAGAGACAGCCACGGCTGGCCGTGGCCGTGGCCCCGGAAACCGAGTGGGGGAGGGGGGCTTAGGGGGGGGGGGGTGGGGGGCTGGCCTGGCTCCTAACACCGGGGAGAGGGCGGGGGGAGCCGAGGAGGGGGACGCGCGGATTAGGGTTAGAAAGGAAGAAGAAGAGGCCGGGGGGGCCGGGCGCGACCAGATTATATATAGGGTTTAGCGACGCAATTTGCATCGCTAACCCTCGCTATTTTTTTAAAAAAATTATTATGGATTAGCGACGCAATTATGCGTCGCTAATTTATCTTTTTTATTATTTTCTGGAAACTTAGCGATGCAACTAATCGCTAATGAGTCGCTAATTTGGCGGCAATGTCGGTGGAAATTTTTTTTATTTTCAAAAATGCATCGCTAATGCGTCACAATTTTTTATTTGATAATTATATTTGATAAAAATTATTTTTTTAAAATAATTGCGACGCATATATTGCGTCGCAATATTTTTTTTTTAAATTTTTATAACATTTATTTTTAAAAAAAATTGCGACGCAATATATGCATCGCAAATTAATAATTATTTTTTTAATTTTCTATTATTGCATCGCTAATGCGTCGCTATTTAACAATATTTTTATTTTATAATTATATTATAAAAAAAATTTTCTTAAAATAATTGCGACGCATATATTGCGTCGCAATGTTTTATTTTAATTTTTTTATAACATTTATTTTTTTAAAAAAATTGCGACGCAATAATGCATCGCAAATTAAAATTTATTTTTTTAAATTTTTTAGTTTATTGCGTCGCTAATGCATCGCAATTTATTTTTTTAATTTATTTATCACAATATTTCTATTTGATAATTATATTTGATAAAATTATTTTCTTAAAATCATTGCGACGCATATTGCGTCGCAATGTTTTATTTTAATTTTTTAAATTTTTTTTAAAAAAATATTGCGACGCAAAATATGCGTCGCAAAATTAAAATTATTTTTTTAATTTTTATTTATAATGCATCGCTATTTTAATTTATTTTTTAAAATAACGCAATTTGCGTCGCATATTTTATTTGATAATTATATTGATAAAAATTATTTTTCTTAAAATTGCGATCGATCCAAGCCCTGATCCTGATCGGTGACGATCGATCTCGACCGCGATCGGTCCGATCGGCGATGATCCGATGGTTGCGATCGATCCAAGCCCTGATCCCGATCGGCACGACCGATCTCGGACCGTGCGATCCGATCGGCGACGATCCGATGGTTGCGATCGATCCAAGCCTTGATCCCGATCGGCCATGATCGATCTCGGGTGCGATCGATCCGATCGGCGATGATCCGACGGTTGCGATCGATCCAAGCCCTGATCCCGATCGGCACGATCGATCTCGCGATCGATCCGATCGGCGACGATCCGACGGTTGCGATCGATCCAAGCCCTGATCCCGATCGGCCACGACCGATCTCGGACCGTGCGATCGATCCGATCGGCGACGATCCGACGGTTGCGATCGATCCAAGCCCTGATCCCGATCGGCACGACCGATCTCGGACCGATCGGTTCGATCGGCGACGATTCGATGGTTGCGATCGATCCAAGCCGTGATCCCGATCGGCCACGATCGATCTCGGACCGTTGCGATCGGTCCGATCGGCGATGATCCGACGTTGCGATCGATCCAAGCCCTGATCCCGATCGGCCACGATCGATCTCGGACCGTTGCGATCGATCCGATCGGCGACGATCCGACGGTTGCGATCGATCCAAGCCATGATCCCGATCGGCCACGACCGATCTCGGACCGTCGCGATCGTCCGATCGCCGACGATCCGACGGTTGCGATCGATCCAAGCCATGATCCCGATCGGCGACGACCGATCTCGGACCGTTGCGATCGATCCGATCGGCGATCCGACGGTTGCGATCGATCCAAGCCGTGATCCCGATCGGCGATGATCGATCTCGACCGTTGCGATCGGTTCGATCGGCGACGATCCGATGGTTGCGATCGATCCAAGCCGTGATCCCGATCGGCACGATCGATCTCGGACCGTTGCGATCGGTCCGATCGGCGACGATCCGACGGTTGCGATCGATCCAAGCCATGATCCCGTCGGCACGACCGATCTCGGACCGTTGCGATCGGTCCGATCGGCGACGATCCGACGGTTGCGATCGATCCAAGCCCTGATCCGATCGGCCATGACCGATCTCGGACCGTGCGATCGGATCCGATCGGCGACGATCCGATGGTTGCGATCGATCCAAGCCCTGATCCCGATCGGCCACGATCGATCTCGGACCGTTGCGATCGGTCCGATCGGTGACGATCCGATGGTTGCGATCGATCCAAGCCCTGATCCCGATCGACGATGACCGATCTCCGACCATCGCGATCGATCCGATCGGCGATGATCCGACGGTTGCGATCGATCCAAGCCCTGATCCCGATCGGCACGACCGATCTCGGACCGTTGTGATCGTCCGATCGGCGACGATCCGACGGTTGCGATCGATCCAAGCCATGATCCGATCGGCCACGACCGATCTCAGACCGTTGCGATCGTCCGATCGGTGACGATCCGACGGTTGCGATCGATCCAAGCCGTGATCCCGATCGGCGACGACCGATCTCGGACCGTTGCGATGGTCCGATCGATGATCCGACGGTTGATCGATCCAAGCCCTGATCTCGATCGGCGACGACCGATCTCCGACCGTCGCGATCGATCCGATCGGCGACGATCCGACGGTTGCGATCGATCGCCCTGATCCGATCG
>UESW01004091.1:476497-552589 GCA_900491605.1 Calamus simplicifolius | reverse complement strand
AAGCCGTGATCCCGATCGGCGACGATCGATCTCGAACCGTTGCGATCGTCCGATCAGCGACGATCCGACGGTTGCGATCGATCCAAGCCGTGATCCCGATCGGCGACTGCCGATCTCGGACCGTCGCGATTGATCCGATCAGCGATGATCCGACGGTTGCGATCGATCCAAGCCGTGATCCCGATCAGCGATGATCGATCTCGGACCGTTGCGATCGGTTCGATCGGCGACGATCCGACGGTTGCGATCGATCCAAGCCATGATCCCGATCGGCGACGATCGATCTCGGACTGTTGCGATCGATCCGATTGGCTAGGATCCGATGGTTGCGATCGATCCAAGCCATAATCCCGGTCGGCGACGACCGATCTCGGACTATTGCGATCGGTCCGATCGGCGATGATCCGATGGTTGCGATCGATCCAAGCCCTGATCCCGATTGGAGACGACCGATCTCCGACCATCACGATCGATCCGATCGGTGACGATTCGACGGTTGCGATCGATCCAAGCCCTGATCCTGATCGGCGATGACCGATCTCGTGCCGTTGCGATCGGTCCGATCAGCGACGATCCGACGGTTGCGATCGATCCAAGCCCTGATCCCGATCGGCGACGACCGATCTCAGGCCGTTGCGATCGGTCCGATCGGCGATGATCCGACGGTTGCGATCGATCCAAGCCATGATCCCGGTCGTGACGATCGATCTCGGACCATTGCGATTAGTCCAATCGGTGATGATGCAACGGTTGCGATCGATCCAAGCCGTGATCCCGATCGGCGACGACCGATCTCGGACCGTTGCGATCGGTTCGATCGGCAACGATCCGATGGTTGCGATCGATCCAAGCCGTGATCCCGATCGGCGACGACCGATCTTGGACCGTCGCGATTGATCCGATCGGCGACGATCTGATGGTTGCGATCAATCCAAGCCGTGATCCCAATCGGCGACGATCGATCTAGGGCCGTTGCCATCGATCTGATCGGCAACAATCCGACGGTTGCGATCGATCCAAGCCATGATCCAATTGGCGACGATTGATCTCGGACCGTCACGATCGATCCGATCAGCGACGATCCGACGGTTGCGATCGATCCAAGCCCTGATCCCGATCGGCGACGACCAATCTCTGACCGTTGTGATCGATCCGATCGGCGACGATCCGACGGTTGCGATCGATCCAAGCTGTGATCCCGATCGACGACGATCGATCTCGGACCGTCACGATCGATCCGATCGGCGATGATCCAACGTTGCGATCGATCCAAGCCCTGATCCCGATCGGCGATGACCGATCTCGGACCGTTGCGATCGGTCCGATCGGCGATGATCCGACGGTTGCGATCGATCCAAGCCGTGATCCCGATCGGTGACGATCGAACTCGTACCAACGCGATCGATCAAATCGGCAACGATCCTACAGTCGTGATCGATCCAAGCCGTGATCTCGATCAGCGACGATCGATCTCGGACCATCGCGATCGATCCGATCGGCAACGATCCGACGGTTGCGATAGATCCAAGCCATGATTCTGATCGGCGACGATCGATCTTGGACCGTTGCGATCGGTTCGATCGGCGACAATCCGACGGTTGCGATCGATCCAAGCCCTAATCCCGATCGACGATGATTAATCTCGGGCCATTGCGATCGCTCCAATCGGCAATGATCCGACGGTTGCGATCGATCCAAACCATGATCCCGATCGGCGATGATCGATCTCAGACCATTGCGATCGATCCGATCGACTATGATCCGACGGTTGCGATTGATCCAAGCCATGATCCCGGTCGGCGACGACCGATCTCGGATCATTGCGATCAGTTCGATCGGCGACGATCTGATGGTTGCGATTGATCCAAGCCGTGATCCCGATCGACGACGATCGATCCGATGCATGTATCAAAATTAATTTTTTTAAAACAATTGCGACGCATTTCATTGCGTCGCAATGTTTTATTTTTAATTTTTTTATCTTTTAATTATATTTTATAAAATTTATTTTTTAAAAAAAATATTGCGACGCATTATTGTGTCGCTAAATTAAAAATTAAATTTTAAATTTTTTGATTTATTGTGTCGCTAATGCGTCGCTACTTAACATAATTAATTTTTTTTTAAGTATTGCGACGCAATCAATGCGTCGCAATATTTTTATTTCATAATTACTTTTAATTTTTTATAAAATTTATTTTTTAAAAAATATTGCGACGCAATACTTGCATCGCTAAATAAAAAATTATTTTTATTAATTTTCTATTTTATTGCATCGCTATTGCGTCACTATTAACATAATCAATTTTTTAAAACATTGCGACGCACTGAATTACATCGCAATATTTTATTTTATATTATATTTTATAAAAATTAATTTAATTTAAAATAATTGCGACGCAATACTTGCGTCGCTAAATTTAATTTTTTTTTTTTAATTTTTTGGTTTATTGCGTCGCTATTGTGTCACTATTTAACATAATTAATTTTTTTGAAAACATTGTGACGCATTTGGCTGCGTCGCAATATTTTTATTTCATAATTATATTTTATAAAATTTAATTTTAAAAGTATTGCGACGCATTATTTGCATCGCTAAATTAAAAAATAATTTTTTTTGATTATCTTATTTATTGAGTCGCTAATGCGTTGCTATTTGAGTCGTAATTTTTGTTGTCGCGGAGGCGTCGCAATTTAGCGACGCAAGAATGCGTCGCTAAATTTGCGTTGCTATTTCAGTATTTTTTTAGTGATGAAACACAAATCTGAATCATTTAAAATATTCATATCTTTTCAAAATGAAGTACAAAACCAACTTGGCAAGACAATCAAGGCACTTCGATCTGATCGAGGTGGAGAATATTTGAGCCAAGATTTTTATGACCATCTTAGAAGTTGTGGAATCATTCCACAACTAACTCCTCCTGGAACACCACAATGGAATGGTGTGTCTGAAAGAAGGAATCGAACTTTATTAGATATGGTTCGATCTATGATGAGTCTAACGGATCTTCCACTTACCTTTTGGGGTTATGCACTTGAAACAGCTGCGTTCACACTAAATCGAGTTCCAACCAAAGCGGTTGAAAAGACGCCATATGAGATGTGGAATGGTAAAAAGCCCAGTTTGTCTTTTCTTAAGATTTGGGGTTGTGAAGCTTATGTAAAACGTCAAGTTTCAAATAAGCTGGAACCCAAGTCTGACAAATGTTTTTTGTGGGGTATCCTAAAGAGACTAAAGGATACTACTTTTACAATCCCATTGAGAACAAAGTGTTTGTTGCTCGGAATGGTGTCTTTCTAGAAAGGAAATTTATTTCTAAAGGAACCAGTGGGAGCAAGGTACAACTCGAAGAATTCGAGAACCACAAGATAACATTGAACCGCCTGTGGATGCTCAAAGTCAACAAACCATTGTTGACACACCACCTGTAGCACAAAAATTACGTAGATCTGATAGGATACGTCATGAGCCCGAGAGATATGGATTTCTTGTGACTGATAATCATGATGTATTGTTAGTGGATCAAAATGAACCTACTACCTATCAAGAGGCTATGTTAGATCCAGACTCTGAGAAATGGTTAGAGGCCATGAAGTCTGAAATCCAATCCATGTATGATAATCAGGTATGGACCTTGATTGAGCCACCTGAAGGTACAAAGACCATTGGGTGCAAATGGGTTTTCAAAAAGAAAACTGACATGGATGGTAAAGTGCATACTTACAAAGCAAGGCTAGTTGCAAAAGGTTTCAAACAAACTCATGGTATAGACTATGATGAAACTTTTTCACCTGTAGCCATGCTTAAGTCTATTAGAATTCTCATTGCCATTGCTGCATATTATGACTATGAGATTTGGCAAATGGATGTTAAAACTGTGTTTCTTAATGGAAACTTACTTGAGGATGTGTACATGACACAACCTGAGGGTTTTGTACAACCTGAGAATTCTAGTAAAGTATGCAAGCTTCAAAGATCCATTTATGGTTTGAAGCAGGCTTCTCGGAGTTGGAATCTTCGTTTTGATGAATCAGTCAAAGAGTTTGGATTTATCAAAAATGAAGATGAACCTTGTGTTTACAAGAAAGTTAGTGGGAGCGCCATTGTATTTCTGGTCTTATATGTTGATGACATTTTACTCATTGGGAATGATATCCCTACCTTGCAGAGTGTCAAGTCTTGGTTAGGGAATGTTTCTCAATGAAAGACTTAGGCGAAGCTGCCTATATCCTAGGGATAAAGATCTATAGAGATAGATCTAAGAGGCTGATTGGTCTAAGTCAAAGTACTTACATAGACAAAGTACTGAAAAGGTTCAGTATGCAAGATTCCAAGAGAGGATACTTGCCTATGTCTCATGGTATTACACTTAGCAAATCTCAGTGTCCTAACACAAAAGATGAGCGAGAGCGCATGAGTAAGATTCCTTATGCTTCAGCAATAGGATCTATCATGTATGCTATGTTGTGCACTAGACCAGATGTCTCTTATGCTTTAAGCATAACGAGTAGATACCAGTCAGATCCCGGTGAGAGTCACTGGACGGCTGTCAAGAACATTCTTAAGTATCTGAGAAGATCTAAAGATGTGTTCTTGTGTATGGCGGATTGGAAGATGAACTGGTTGTAAGTGGTTACACAGATGCAAGCTTTCAATCTGACAAAGATGATTTTCGATCGCAGTCAGGATATGTGTTTTGTTTAAATGGTGGTGTGTTAGCTGAAAAAGTTTGAAGCAAAGCACTGTTGCTGATTCTACAACTGAAGCTGAATACATAGCAGCATCTGATGCAGCAAAGGGAAGCAGTTTGGATCAAGAAGTTCATTACTGACCTTGGAGTGGTTCCTAGCATCACAAATCCTGTTGATGTTCATTGTGACAATAATGGTGCTATCGCACAAGCAAAAGAACCTAGGTCACATCAGCGATCCAAACACATTCTTAGGCGTTATCATCTCATTCGAGAAATCATTGAGAGAGATGACGTAAAAATATGCAGAGTTCTAATAGATGACAATGTTGCTGATCCATTGACTAAGCCTCTACCACAAGCAAAGCATGATCGTCATGCTAGGTTCATAGGTATTAGATACATTGATGAGTGGGCCTAGTCCAAGTGGGAGATTGTTAGTAATAGTGCCCTAGGCCTATTATATGGACATGGTATTTTAATATTTATGAGCATTTACTATTATCATAATTTGCATGTTTATTATATAATAATGTCTTGAATAATATTATGAATTATTCTAAATGTCCTAATCGGTTATTGTTGTGGAAATAACAATAAATTAAGATTAGTATGAAATTTGACTGATATTCATGGGATGAATATGTGTATGAGATACAAATCAAATTTATATGTATTTGTTGAGAACAAATATTGGACAAGACCCGCCTTGAGATTAATACATGGATCAAAGTCATAAGTTAATCTCTAGTAGCTGTGTCATTAGATCCTTAGACCTGAGATTGCTATAGTTCTCAACATGAGGAATATTATGTTTTGACATAATCAAATGTTGTTTTTAACCGGATGATTATAAAGATTATGATTGAACATAATAAGAATCATGTAATGAGATATGAGTGATTAAGATGGAATTTGTCCCTCTTATTATAAGAGAGATATCTCTGGGCCCCTCGATGATTGAGACTGAGAAATGCATGGCCATACTCAAATGAATTGATGAAGATCAATATCATTTGTCTAGTCAGTCTAATTAGGTTTTGAGAAATTAAAGATAGAGCGACATAAGGTTGACTTTTTCGATGCCTTATATTCTATCAAGATATCATATGGTTAAAGGATTATGTCATTAGCTACTTTAAGGTTGTCTCGGAACATGAGCTTTTCATTTAACTTGGGTAGTCATAATGTCTTGCTAGAGGCCGCTTATGACTTGTAGGATCAAAATGTGATTTAGGCCTACTGCCAACGTTAATTGAACCTATAGGGTCGCACACTAAGAACGGATAATAATGGTACTCTCTATGTAATTTAAAATAATGAGATTATTTTAAATTACAAATAATAATTAGTTGTCATTTAGATTCGAGTTTAATTTTAAGAAAATTTAAATTCATAATTTAAATTATGACAAGTAATTAATTTGTTATATTTTCTTATTGGATAAGGAAATAATTCATAAATGTTTTTGGTTAAAAATTTAAATCCTTATTTTGTAAGGACAAGGATTTAAATTATCATTATTTAAAAGGAGTTTTAAATAAATATTAATTAAAATCCTAGTTAACCAAAAACCCCTGACTTGTATATATATATATATATATATATATATATACGTTTTAAAGTCGGTTGGGCATTTGAAAAGTCACTTCGATTGGGCATTTGAAAGGTCACGTCGATTGGGGCTTTGAAGCATCGTGTCTTTTGCCTTAAAAATAGATTATCAGAGAGTTGAAAATAATGGTTCATTTTTGTAAAAAATGGACTTGTTGAACTAGCATTCAAAAATTATTTTGGTGTTCGTTCGTATGTGGATACTTGTAGAGGGTGATCTTCTTTCTGAAAGGCAGCACCTTTGAAGATCCGAGCAAACCCAACACAAGAACAGACGGATTACATACTGATCAATAAAAAGGTAATATTTTTGTTTATCCTTCTTTCGGTTTTATGAAATGCATGTGATTCTTGATGGGTTATGGGTTATGAAATAAATTATTTTGTTCCTGCTGCCATTTTATTTCAATTAGATTGAAATTTTTTATTCCGTAACCCAACACTGCCAAAGGCGAGCCTGCCTTTGTCTATGTGCACCATTGGTTCAGGCTTGAGCAATATGGATTCTGCCACCTCAATGGCCACCCAGCTATGCAAACCCAATGTATGCTGCAGCTGTACTCCTTTGGGCTCTTCTTTCTTTCAATCACGCAGCTTCGATAAGTTCCCATCCATGAAACTCAGCTCCACACTCTGCACGGAAGCCTCGGACAAGATCACCAAGCCTTGTTAGGCGCTCAAGGTCAGCATTGAAGCGATCTGCTTCCTATTTGGATGGTCAACCGAGAACCTGTCGCTTTGCTTTCAACCAATATTGTTCAAGTGGCTCTGGTGACAGCTTAAGTTTTCTCTCTTCTTTGAGTCTTTATTTGTTCATTTGATTCATTTTTTCCCTTTTCTGTACTTGACTTTTTGCATCTTGTGCTAAAATAGCGTTCAAGTTGGTCTTGATATGTTGTTAGGTTGTAAATATAGATGAACCATTAACTCTTTTAATATTCTACATGTATACTTTGCTTTTATGGTAGCAACCTTTTATTTTTTATTTTTTCATTTCATGAAAGGAAAGAGTTCGGACTATGAATTGGCTGACCGGCTGAAGCTACGAGTCCACCACCCTTTGGGAGAACTTTCTTAGATTGCTCATGACCATAAGGCCAAATTAAGGGATTTCAAATACGTCTCTAGCTTGTTGAAACACCCATCCAATACGGTAAGTTGCTATCAAGTCAGATACCTGTTGGGTCTGGTGTGGTGCTATCAAGGCCCAGAAGGATTAACTTGTATTGGACTGGGTTTGAGTTCAAGAGTTGAGATTAAATCAAGTCACGGGTGTACATGGGCTTGGGGATTAGTTTAATCTTATTGGGTTAGTCCATAGGAGTTTTTGTTGAGTCTGGGCCTGACTCACTTCGTGGATGTATTTAAACTTTAGTCTCTAGGGTTTGGATGGAATAGAGAACATATTATTTTTTTCCGAGAAATCCTTTCTCATCGCAGGGTGGCAGTCCTATCTTCTCCTCCGTATCTCTCTCTTCTCTTATGTCTTCTTATCACTTTTCTCCTCGGTACGTGATCAAGAGTTCCATCAGAAAAGTTTGTACATGGCTTGTGTCCACTAAAGAACGGAAAGCATTAGGCTTTGTCCGGTGACGTGGAGCCAGCGTTCATCCTCACGAACGCTTGGAAGTCTACGGGTGGAGCCAGCATCAAGTCCACGGAGAGCTAGCGGAAGCTGCCAACACATGAAGGCTGGGTGAGGACGTCCTCATGGCTTGGGGTTCCATGAGGTGTTCGGACATGAAGAGAGGAGGCTTTATGGCTTCTCGTGAAGAGGCTTTTCGTGGATTTATGAAGGGAGGAAGGAATTAATTTGGTTTATATAATTAATTTCGGAAGCGTGATAAAAAAGGGGAGGAAGGAATTAATTCGGAGGAATTTATTTCGGACGGAAGCGGAAGCGGCTATTATGTTTTGAATCCAAGATTAAGGGATTCAAGAGCAAACGCTTTATTGCTATAACGAATCTGATCGTTGGTTCTTGTTCAACGAGGAATCCCACTACTGTTCATTAGGACTAAACCCCAACAAGTGGTATCAGAGCCTGGTTCAGAAACAAGAAGAAGTTGTTTGGAGATCTTAAAGCCTGGTTCAGAAATAAGAATAAGTTGTTTGGAGATTTTCAAAGGGTTGAAACAATTTCAACAAGATCCATCAAGGTACTTCTTAATTTTTTAAAATTTATTTTTATGCTATTTTTATTTTGGTTGAGATCTCGCTATGGGTAGTAGCATAAAAATAAATTTTAAAAAGTTTGATGGGAAGGAAAGTTTCTCCATATGGAAAGTCCGAGTAGAGGACCTTCTTGTGCAGCTGGGTTTAGATCTGACTTTGGAGGAAAGACCAAATGGGATGACAGATAAGCAGTGGATGTCGTTGGAAAAGAATGCATGTTCAATGATCAGGGGATGTCTGGCAGATTCAATCCTTTATTCAGTGCTGGAATAGAAGACCCCGAAAGGACTCTAGTCGAAGTTGCAAGCCCTTTACATGGGAAAGAACATGTGCAACAAGTTGATGTTGAAGAAGCGCCTCTACAGCCTTCGGATGTCAGAAGGTGGAAATGTGCTGGGCCACATCCAGGTATTCGACCAGGTGAACAATGAATTGCTGAATTTTGGGGTCAAGATGAAGGAGGAAGATAAGACACTTTTGCTATTATGTTCACTGCCCATATCACATGACTCATTGGTCACGATGCTGCTCTACGGGAAGGAGACATTATTCTATGAAGATATTATCTCGGTATTTCGGATGAATGAGCAGAGGGAGAGGATCATCAAGGAAGCTGTTCCCCATAAGGGTCTATCAATTGGGGAAAGGTCAGGTAGAGGCAGGGACAGGAGCAGGCCTAGGGGACGATTATAGTCCAAGAAGGCTAAGTGCTACAAGTGTGGTGAGGTATGACGTTCTAAAAGGGACTGTCCTAAGTTGAAAAAGCGAGAAAAGGGAGGATCTG
The DNA here is from genome assembly GCA_900491605.1 of Calamus simplicifolius. NCBI lineage: Eukaryota > Viridiplantae > Streptophyta > Magnoliopsida > Arecales > Arecaceae > Calamus > Calamus simplicifolius. The sequence goes on along the minus strand of UESW01004091.1, from coordinate 543,322 downwards.
AATATGTGAGTACAGTTGTAGGCCAGGAGGTAGAGGATGATCTCTTGGTGGTATCAGATGGTCACAGTCACAATACAGAGATGTGGACCTTGGATTCAGCTTGTTCTCATTATTACACTCCCAACCGGTCATGGTTCAGTACTTACACAGAGGTTGATGAGGGGTGTGTAACTCTTGGGGATGATCATCCTTGCAAGGTGGCAGAGATTGGCACAGTGAGGGTGAGGATGTTTGATGGCATGGTGCGCATTCTTACCAGCGTGAAGCATGTCCCAGAACTCAAGAAAAATTTGGTGTCACTGGGGTACCTGGAGCACACTGGATACAGCTTTAGCAGTCATGCCAGGAGTGGAGTTCTGAATATCTCCAATGAAGCTATGGTGATGATGAGAGAGAGAAAAGGCTAGAGAACAACCTATACATATTGGAGGGCTCTGTGGTGATAGAAAAATCTGAAGCAGCAGCTATGGAACAAGATCCTCGGGATGTGTACAGGATGTGGCATTACCGCCTAGACCACATGGAAGACAGGGGGATAAAAGAACTGAGTAAGAGAGGATTACTTCCGGACTTGAGTGGTGGAGTCTTAGAGATCTGTGAGCCATGTCAGATGGGGAAGTAGAGGAGTGTGTAGTTCTTGGTCAGCACAGCTAGGAGTGCAGAACCCCTAGAGTTAGTGCACATGGATGTCTGAGGACCAGCCTCGATTTCTGCAAGGAATGGGGCCAAATATTTTTTTACCTTGATAGATGATTTCTTAGGAAAGCAGTGGATCTACTTTATGAAGGAGAAATCAGAGGTCTTCACCAAGTTCAAAATCTAAAAGGCTAAGGTGGAGAGGGAGCAGGGTAGGAGTGTGAAGTGTCTGAGGTCAAACAGTGGCAGAAATACACCAGCAGGAAGTTTCAGAGATTTCGTGAGGAGTGGGGCATCAAAAGGCACTTCTTGGTAATAAAAATTTCTCAACAGGAAGGAGTGGCTGAGAGAATGAACAGAACATTGTTGGAAAAAGTAAGGTGCTTAAGGCTGCAGGCAGGGCTTCCAAAGATGTTCTGGGTTGACGCAGTAGGTGCAGCTAGCTACTTGGTCAATTGGTCATCGTACATCAGGTTGGATGGAGGCATTCCAAAGGAGATATGGTCTGAAGGGAAAATAAGCCTGAACCATTTGAGGGTGTTTGGATGCACGGCATATGTGCATGTTGGTGCTGGGGAGCGGAGTAAGTTGGATGCCAGGTCTAAGAAAATGGTGTTCCTGGGCTACCCATATGGAATCAAGGGGTATCGGTTGTGGGATCCCTTGGAGAAGAAGGTTGTCATCAGTAGGGATGTGACCTTTGATGAGAGCTCGATTCTCTAGAGCAGAGATGGTACAGATACACAGCATGGACTACAGGAGATGGAATACGGTAACACTAGTCAGATGACTTCCTACACAGTCGTGTCATTTGCTAGTAGACCAGGAGGATTTGAGATTCAGATGGAGAGGACTGATAGAGGGGTCAGAAGCCAGAAAGTTTAGCAGGATGCAGCTGAGCAGAGGACTCAGGAGGATGCAGCTGGGCAGGGGACTGATACTGGGATCGCACTGCATAGGCTCAGGAGAAACGTGCGACCACCAGTTCGATACGGCTTCGAGGATTCGATGTCATTTTCTATGGTGACATCGAATGGAGACCCTTACACCTATGAGGAGGCTGTGGAGAGCAAGGACAGCCAGGACAGAGATAGGTGGGTTCAGGCTATGGCAGAAGATGCAGGCTATGGCAGAGAAGATGTAGTCTCTCTACAGGATGGCACGTGGTAGGTGGTCTAGCTGCCACAAGGAAAGAAACTCATTAATTGCAAATGGGTTTATCAGTGCAAGAAAGGGCCTTCAGAGCAAGAAGGTATTAGGTACAAGGCAGGACTAATGGCCAGAGGATACTTTCGGGAGGAAGGCTTCGACTACAGAAAGCTGATGGAAGAAGGTGGAGTTGAGCTGATAAAGGTACATACAAAAAAAAATCCAGTAATGCATTGACCAAGGTTCTTTTACGGGACAGCTTTCGTATGGATTGCAGCTGATGGACATGGCGGACGTGCTGAGGCCTTGAAAGCACCAAGGTGGAGATTGTTGGGCATGGTGTGGTGCTATCAAGGCTCAGGGGGGCTAACTTGTATTGGGCTGGGTTTGAGTCCAAGGGTTGAGATTAAATCAAGTCACAGGTGTACACAGGCTTGGGAATTAGTTTAATCTCATTGGGTTAGTCCATGGGAGTTTTTGTTGAGTCTGGGCCTGGCCCACTTCGTGGATGTATTTAAACTCTAGTCTCTAGAGTTTGGATAGAAATGGAATAGAGAACAGATTCTTTTCTCTCAGAAATCCTTTCTCATCGCAGCCCTTTTTTCTCCTCCCTATCTCTCTCTCTTCTCTTATGTCCTCCTTATCTCTTTTCTCCTCGGTATGTGATCAAGAGTTCCATCAGAAAAGTCTGTGCGTGGCTTGTGTCCGCTAGAGAATGAAAAGCATTGGGCTTTGTCCGGTGACGTGGAGCCAGCGTCCATCCACACGAATGCTTGGAAGTCCACGGGTGGAGCCAGCGTCAAGTCCACGGAGAGCTAGCGGAAGCTACCAACGCGTGAAGGCTGGGTGAGGATGTCCTCACGGCTTGGGGTTCAGTGAGGTGTTTGGACATGAAGAGAGGGTTCTGTGAGGTGGCCTCACGGCTTCTCGTGAAGTGGCTTTACGTGGATTCGTGCAGAAGGAATTAATTTGGTTTACGTAATTAATTCCGGAAGCGTGGTAAAAGAGGGGAGGAAGGAATTAATTCAGAGTAAGGAAGGAATTAATTTCAGACAGAAGCGGAAGCGGCTGTTATGTTTTAAATCCAAAATTAAGGGATTCAAGAGCAAATACTTTATCGCTACAACGAATCTGATAGTTGGTAATAGGATAGAAATCCTTGGTTCTTGTTCAACAAGAAATCCCACTACACCCCAACAATACCTACAAAAACATTTTAGACTTCCCATACTTTATTGAATATAGAAATAATATGTACAAGATATAAGAAGAGGAGAGAGAGAATTGAATAAGGACACATATACAAACGAGATTTTAGGAAAGGAGAGGCGAAACGCCTAGTTAACGGTTAAGAAAGGAGAAGCTAAATGCATAGTTAACGGTCCAGTCCAGCAAGTAGAGGATAGGGGGCCTGATGACTCTAAGAACGCAACCATAATGGATGATCGAAAATTCTCCTACTAGCCATAAAGGTTCTATAAAAAAAATTTAAAGTTTTTCATTGCTTAATTGATAAAAGGATCGGACTTGAATGTTTACCCTAGGTTGACCAACTATTTAACATTTAATTTATAAATATCAATTTTATAATTTTTATTTTTTATACTATAAATAATTATATGCATATTTATATGTATATATATACAAAAAATATAATTATATGTAATATAAAAAATTATATATATTAAAAAATAGCTGCTCGAATAGAAAGATATATAATTATCTATTATGAAAAATAATAATATTTATGCATATTTGCACACAATAATATATATATATATATATATGTATATATATATATGTATATATATATATATATGTATATCTATATATATGTATATATATATATATATATGTATATGTATATCTATATATATATATGTATATATATATATATATATATATATATATATATATATATATGATAGTCCAGTCCATCGTTGAATCGGACCTTTTTTTTTTCATTAGACATACATGGTGACAGCAGGATGAATACTAAAGTCAATGCCTGTTATTGATGGCAAAGAGATCGAGTGATTTGGAGGCAGGCAGACCTTGAGGATAAATTTGAGAAAATATAAGTCCTTCGTGGCTGGTTTGGTATTTGACCGTTGGACGGAAATTTAGAATAAGAAAGGGCTGTGAAGCAAAGAACAATGTCATGAATAGAACAGAAAGCTTGATACTTGCAGGAGTAGAGAGATAGAATGAACTCGGCCTTTTTGGAGGGAGAGCAAGTTGTTAGTTGGAAATAATAAATCTTTAAAGTACAACCTCTAATTAATACTGATTGACATATTCTTTGTTTCTGAAGTGTAAAGAGATGTATATGTTTTATCCATCTGTTTCTGCTTACTTTTATTTGAAGAGTGGATCGTCCTCTTTCTATGTTTAGAGTATAGTACGCATTCGATCAATCCCAAGTCGTGTGGAGATGTGGAAGCGAGATGATATCCCTGCTGAAATTCTGCGGCAGAATTTTGGATCTTGATCTTGGTAATCTTTCCGGATGATTAGCAACTAGGATTTTCTTTAGTTTCTTGCGCCCCAAGATTGTAAGAGAGGGTCGTGGCCTCTCTTCTTCCTCACGTCTGATCTAAAAATCAAGAGATGCTGCCCAAGAAGAAGGTGCTACTAGGGTTTCCTCCTTCTCCTTCTTTGAGAGAGGCAGTTCCAAGAAGATGGCTAGGACAGAGATGGGAGCAGTAAAACCCTAGAAATCTAGGGCATCTATATGTGAGAAAAAGAAGAGAACATGTATAAGAGAGGAAAGAAGAGAGATAGCTCGTTCTTGGGAGAAAAGAATTTTTTTCATTCATATATAGTCATCATCGTTATATGATTATATCAACCCCGTCCCATGACGGCCAGCACCACATATAAACCGGTGCCTTATTATATGGATAATAAACCCTAAAAAACTCCCTTGGACCAGCCCACACCTTGGGCCCAAACCCAGCCCAATGATAGACTAGCCCCCTCAAGACCCAACAACCTGGGCCTTAAACATGTGGAGCCTATAAACTTTTATCCTAGAATTTAAGCTTTGAAGTATCACACCATGCTCTACATTATTTAGAGATGATATTTTGAGAAGGATCAAAAATTGTTTATAAGACAAGCGGCCAGCAGCATAGCTTTTGAGGATGAACTGGACTTTGGGCCCGCTTGGACCTGTTGGGAATACACCCTCGATCACCCTCGAAACAAATATGCGTGCACAATCACAGAAAAATATACCGATCTACCACAATCACAGAATATGCGGAATAAAAATAAACACCACACAAAAACACCAAATTTACGTGGAAAACCCCTCCAATGTGAAAGGGAAAAAACCACGGGGCAAATTCCGAGAGCACTTCACTAATCTTAATAAAAGATTACAACTTTTCTCCTAATTTCTTTTTGCCCAAAAATTAGGAAACACTTCGAACTTAAAATAATAGTTGATGTGGGTACAAGAAGGATCTCACCAACGTGTGGTTGCTCTTCCGTGCCCCCCAAATCTGCTCTCAGACTCGTCCGTATTGACTTCCTGAGGTTGCACAGGATTTTTCCAAGCCTGGGCTTCTCTGGATCTCTCTCAGGCCGCACACAGCTCTCTCACCCCAATCTGGGATTTTTCTTCTCTCGTATCTTCCACATACGGATCTCTCTCCCCCTCCTTTATCTCCGGGTTTGTTTTCCCTTTTTGAAAACAACTCCGTAACAAACTGTGATGCAGTTTGTTATCATGGGCTCCGTAACAAACTGTGATGCAGTTTGTTATCATGGGCTGGTTCCCTCCCCACGTGGAGGGAGCACCCAACAATATCTCCCCCTCCCGACTACGTGGGGAAATCCACCAAGCCTGCTTTCTTTCTACAAGCTTCAACCTTCTTGATAGGTAATGACTTTGTCATTATATCTGACCCATTATCATCTGTATGGATCTTCTCCAACAGCAACTGCTTCTCTTCCAGGACCTGTCTGATCCAGTGATAACGCATATCAATGTGCTTCGACTTGGAGTGAAAAGTCGGATTCTTGCTCAGGTGAATAGTGCTCTGATTGTCACAATAGACCACATAAGTATCATGTCTAACACCCAGCTCCTGAAGAAATCTCTTCAGCCACAATATCTCCTTGCATCCTTCTGTCACTGCTATGTACTCGGCCTCTGTGGACGATAATGCAACACACTTCTGTAACTTGGACTGCCATGAAATTGCACCTCCTGCAAATGTAACCAAGTAACCGGATGTGGACTTCCTGGAGTCAACATCTCCTGCCATATCTGCATCTGTATATGTCTGTAACACAGGTTCTCCCTGTCCATAACAAAGACTCAAGCTAGTTGTACCTCTCAAGTACCTCATGATCCATTTGACTGCTGCCCAATGCTCCTTTCCTGGATTCGCTAGGAACCTGCTCACTAAGCCAACTGCATATGCTAAGTCTGGTCGGGTACAGACCATAGCATACATAAGACTACCCACGGCTGAGGCATAAGGGACTCTATTCATCTCCTGCTTCTCTTCCTCTGAGGCTGGGCTCTGCTCTGAACTCAGCTTGAAGTGTCCAGCTAGTGGACATGCCACTGACTTGGCATTGCTCATGCTGAATCTCTGAAGCACCTTCTCTATGTATTTCTTCTGGGACAACCATAACCTGCATGCTTGTCTATCCCTGAATACATGCATCCCCAATATTTGTTTCACTGGCCCCATATCCTTCATATCAAAAGCTTTCCCTAACTCCTTCTTCAGTGTGGCAATCTTGCTGGAGTCCTGCCCAACAATCAACATATCATCCACATATAAGAGAAGGATGATAAAATCACCTCCAGGGAACCTTCTAATGAAGACACAATGATCTGTGGTTGTTCTTTTATAACCAACCTGTACCATGAAAGCCTCAAACTTTTTGTACCACTGCCGGGGCGCCTGCTTGAGACCATACAGACTCTTTCTAAGTCTGCACACCATGTGCTCCTTGCCTTTCACCTTGAAACTTTCAGGCTGCTCCATATAGACCTCTTCCTCTAAGTCACCGTGCAAGAATGCTGTCTTCACGTCCAACTGCTCTACCTCCATGTTCATGCTAGCTGCCAATCCTAACACCGTCCTGATTGAGGTCATCTTCACTACTGGAGAAAATATCTCATCGAAATCAACTCCCTTCTTTTGTGCAAAGCCCTTCACAACTAGTCGTGCTTTATATCTAGGCTGTGAGCTTTTCTCTTCTGCCTTTACCTTGTAGACCCACTTGTTTCTGAGTACCTTTCTCCCCTTGGGCCTAGCTACCAAGTCATATGTATGATTATGCAGAAGAGAGTCCATCTCCTCCTGCATAGCTCTCTGCCACTGCTCCCGCTGCTCACTGACATGGGCCGCCTCATATGACTCTGGCTCATCTGCATCTGTCAACATGATATATTCATGCACTGAATACCGACTAGATGGTTGCCTTGCTCTCGTGGATCTCCTCACCTCTGTCGGTAGCTCCTCCTCAGGGATCTGAATCTCCTGATCTGTATCCTCAATAGGTGTAGGCTGCTGCTCATCTGCACCCTGTACTGGCTGTTTCTCTGGCTCATCTGCATGAACTGCTGGAGGACTGACAGGCTCTATATCTACTGGGCCATACATATCTGACTCAGACTGATGCTCTGCCCTCTTGATGTCTTCTATGGTTTGATCCTCATAGAATATGACATCTCTGCTCCTGACTACCTTCCTATCAACTGGGTCCCACAGCTTATAGCCAAACTGCTCATCACCAAACCCCAGAAAGATACATTGTCTTGTCTTGTCATCTAACTTTGTCCTCTCATCCTTAGGCACATGCACAAATGCCCTGCAGCCAAAAATCCTTAGATAATCATATCTGACATTCTTGCCTGTCCACACCTTCTCTGGCACCTCTCCATCTAGAGCTGATGAGGGAGATCTATTTATCAAATAACATGCTGTCTGGACTGCCTCCCCCCAAAAGCTCTTGGGCAACTTGGACTGGGAGAGCATGCACCTGACTCTCTCCACTATTGTCCTGTTCATTCTCTCAGCTACTCCATTCTCCTGTGGAGTCTTTGGCACTGTTTGCTCATGTCTGATGCCTTGTGCTCTGCAGTACTGGTGAAAGACTCCTATGTACTCTCCCCCATTGTCTGTACGAATGCATCTCAACTTCTTTCCTGTCTGCCTCTCCACAAGCCTGTGAAAAAACTCAAAAACTGCTGCCACCTGGTCCTTGGACTTTAAAACAAAAACCCACACCTTTCTGGAAGCATCATCTATAAATGTGACGAAATATGAGGCTCCTCCTAAGGTCTTCTCCCTCATGGGTCCACACACATCTGAGTACACTTGCTCCAAAAGGCCAGTCTTCTTCTTGGAGCTACTCTGAAATGTCACCCTGTGCTGCTTACCCACCACACAGTGGGTACAATCACTGAGAACTCTGTCCTGTATCTCTGGTAAGACCCCTGCCCTGACGAGAGTTTGCAATCCCTTTCCGCCAATATGGCCTAATCTCTTATGCCACAAATCTGCAGTATCATGCTCTGCTGCGCATACCTCTCCCCTAACCAAACTGGACTGCAACTTGTATAATGTGCATGATCTCTGTCCTTTGGTAATCACCATAGCACCTTTGATTAACTTCCATTGATCTCCCCCAAACTGGCTAACATATCCCTCTTCATCTAGCTTGCCTGCTGAGATGAGATTCATCCTGAGATCTGGAACATGTCTGACCTCTTTGAGTATCAATCTGCTGCCTTCACGGGTCTGGACTACTACTTCTCCTATCCCACATATTTTGGAAACACCATTGTTTCCCATTCGGATCACACCAAGATCACCTATCCTGTAGGATGTGAAGAACTCTCTCCTGGGTGTGGCATGATAAGAAGCTCCAGTATCTACCACCCAATCAACCTGATTTGATGTGGTGGCTAAGCACTGATCAACACATTCTGTAAATAGAATGATGTCTTCTCCTGAGGCAACTGCTGCTACCTCTCTATCTTTCTTATCTTCTGCCTTACCGCCTTCATTGTTCTTCTTCTTTAGCAGTCTACATTCACTTTTGTAGTGTCCTTTCTTATGACAATGGTAGCATTCGATTTCCTTCCTTGGTCTGGATTTGCTTCTGCCTCTGTTGTTTTCTTTTCTAGTAAACTGTCTCCCTCTGCCCTCTGTGACAAGTACATCTGTCTGTGTTTGAGACTCTCCAGTTCCCTTCCTTCTTTCCTCCTCATTGAGCAAGCTGCTAGTAGCCTGACTCATGGTGATAACTCCATCAGGGGCGGAGTTACTCAATGACACCACCAGTGTCTCCCAACTATCAGGTAGAGAACTCAACAACAGGAGTGCCTGAAGTTCATCTTCCATAAGCATCTTCATTGTGGCCAGCTGGTTCACAATGCTCTTCATCTCATTTAGGTGCTCTGCAATTGATTTTCCGGCTTGTACTTCAGATTTACAAGCTTTCTGATTAAGTATGCTTTATTTCCGGCAGTTTTCCTCTCATACAACCCTTCTAACTTCTTCCATAGTTCATAGGCTGAGGTTTCATTTGAAATATGATGGAATACTGTGTCATCCACCCATTGCCTGATGACACTGATTGCTTTTCTATCCATAGTAGCCCAATCTTCATCATCATATTTTTCTGGCTTCTCTCCCATCTTCTCAATCGGCTTGGCTAAATCATTGCAATACAAGAGATCCATCATCTTTGGTTTCCAAATCAGCCAATTACTGCCATTGAGACTAATCATCCTGCTAGTATTAGTGGTAGAATCCATCTGTGGCACGCTCAAATAATTTGTTCTGGGCTTGCAACCTTGCTCTGATACCACAATTGTTGGGAATACACCCTCGATCACCCTCGAAACAAATATGCGTGCACAATCACAGAAAAATATACCGATCTACCACAATCACAGAATATGCGGAATAAAAATAAACACCACACAAAAACACCAAATTTACATGGAAAACCCCTCCAATGTGAAAGGGAAAAAACCACGGGGCAAATTCCGAGAGCACTTCACTAATCTTAATAAAAGATTACAACTTTTCTCCTAATTTCTTTTTGCCCAAAAATTAGGAAACACTTCGAACTTAAAATAATAGTTGATGTGGGTACAAGAAGGATCTCACCAACGTGTGGTTGCTCTTCCGTGCCCCCCAAATCTGCTCTCAGACTCGTCCGTATTGACTTCCTGAGGTTGCACAGGATTTTCCCAAGCCTGGGCTTCTCTGGATCTCTCTCAGGTCGCACACAGCTCTCTCACCCCAATCTGGGATTTTTCTTCTCTCGTATCTTCCACATACGGATATCCTCGTGGGGACCTCAGCCCTGGCTGGGCTCGGGCCTAATACACCGATCTTTTTGTGGCCTGGTCTCGGTTGTCTCATTAGCACCCGTAGCCCTGCTTCATCTCCATTAATGTCGCTTTGTATACCAGCCATGTTATTGGCCATATCCCAATCTTCAGGAGAGATTTGTTGAATTAATCACGGTTCTGTCTGAAGAAATTTCAAGGGCCATGTTCATGGCAGCATGGCTATGAATGATATTGGTAATTTGCCATGCTTACAGGTTTCTGAGCAGTGAGCTTGGTAATTATGCTTCATAAATTATTGGATCCTGCTCTTAGGTAGCTATCACAGACTGAAGTTGTAACCCCCAGCTTTAATTATGGACACCTGGCATCTAGAGAGTCTTGTCGTCGCTTACGCTACTCTGGGTTTCCGATTTTTATCTGATCCGAAGCGTGTGGGAGTTTAAAAGGTGATGGAGGGTGACTCTTTCCTCCATCCCTGCGTGCGTCTTCTCCAGATAAACCTCCTGACCATGCCAGATCGGGAGAGAGAAAGGATGAGAGAGAGGGAAGTCCGGCCGGCCAAGGTGGCCGATCGTGCCGCTGGCGCTGTAACAGGCCATGGCTATTAGAGGGAGATAAGGGGAGATAAGGGCAAAATTGGAGGAAGAGAGGGAGAGAGAGTGGCTGGCCGAGGCGGCAGCCGACTCCGGTTCGGCCAACGGTAGCCGGGCCGCCTCCAATTGGTCGGTCGTGCTGCCGGCACGGTAAATTCCACCCGGGAATCGAAACAGAGAAAGAGTGAGAGGGAGAGAAATTGGAGAGAGAGTGAAGCCGCGGCCGGCTCTGATCCGGCCAACAGCAGCCAGACCGACTCCAATTCGGTCGGAGTCGATGCCGGCACAGACTGCGTCGCGTGAGAGACGAAAGAGAAAAATGAGAGAGGGAGAGAAATTGAGAGAGCGAGAAAGGGGGGGTGGCCGGCCGCGGCGGCGGTCGGCTTCGGTCCGACCAACGACGACCGAATGCCTCCGATTTGGCTGGCGGTGGCCCTGACCGTCGGCTCATCTGAGCCCCTGTTTCGATTGAAACAGGGGAGCTGGGAGGGAGGCGTTGGATCGGGCCGGCTGGGCTGAAATTCTATGGGCCTGTTGGGCCGTTCCTGGAGCCCTTTTTGGGCAAGGTTTTGGACCCTATAATGGGCCGAGAAATGGAAAATAAAATTATGGCCAGATTCAGGATGAATTCTAGTTTCTTGGAGTAATTTTATTTTCCCATTTGGACATTTTTATTGGGAGATATTCAAGCCCAAAGTCGGGCCCATGGATTAGTTTGGGTAGAGTTGTAGGAGTCTTTTTATTATTCAGATTTTAGAGATCTAATTATGAAAAATAATTTTGTAGGTGCCCAGTTGTCCAAGTAGCTGGTTTATCATTTTGGAGTTGCGTATTGAGGTAAGTAAGCCAAATATAATAATTTTATAAAATTATTGTATTTATAGTTTTATGCATACTTATGAAATTGAGTTTTATTGATTATTTTGGAAATTAGTAAACTGTATCATGAGTATTTAATTGAATATTTGCTATAACAGTTGGTATTAATTTGCAAAGTAATGGTTTATTGTGTTTATGCCAAATATGATGTATATGTTTATTTTTAACTTTGCAAAGTGAATTGGTTATATGCAATGATTAAGAACGTACAAACCACTGTTTATGTGATATGAAAAGATTATGCTTATGATGATGCATGATGTGTGATATATATTTATAATGATGACCCAGAATTATAATTATGTGTCGCCGCGGTTCTCCTATGATGTGGCATGTGGAGGCCACACACATCTAGAGGATGTGTGCTGATTGATTATGAGGTGGCATGTGGAGGCCATACGCATCTAGAGGATGCGCTATGACTGATGATGAATGGCATGTGGAGGCCACGCATTTAGAGGATGTGCTTTGACTGATGATGATATGGCATGTGGAGGCCACACATCTAGAGGATGTGCTATGATTGACGATGAGGTGGCATGTGGAGGCCACACATATCTAGAGGATGTGCGCTGATTGAGTGTAGCAGGGCCGTGGGACACATAAAATATAATATAAAAATGATCATATAAACAGTGGGTTGTTTACAATGCATTTTCTAGTATTTATTGTACAAGCTTCCAAATTAATTGAGTAGTGATATGCCTGTTATGATAGCATGATAAATGCATTTGAATTGGAAGTTTATGAAATTATGACTTGATAATATCTTAATAAGATATGATGATATATGACTATTTTATATTATTATAGGCTTACTTATTGAGTGTGAGCTCATGTAAATCTCACAATGTTTTTCAGAGCCTCAGGATTGAAGATGGATTTATGGGGTAGATGGAGCTTCTATATAAATCAGTTTTTTTTTTTTATCATTGTAACCCTAGTATTACTTGTGTGTAGGGTTTGTAGCCCATAACTATATTGATTGTGTAGGGCTTGTAGCCCAAACTTATATTTATGATTATGTTAAGTTATGGATTTGAATGGCCTAATTATAATTATTGCCTTATATTGATCAATGTGTATATTTCTGGACGCCTTACATACCCGGTATGCGGCGGGTTGTCACCCTAGCTCAAAATTTTGAGTCTGGGGCATAACAGAAGTGAAGCTCATTTAAAAAGATTAATGACCTCACTATTTAGTCCGTATTTAGGGTTTGCGTTGGAAAGGATGGCGCGCTTGGTTTGGCTTTCTTCAATTCAGTGGTCAGATCGTTTAGAGGAAATTTCGAACTGTCTTTCTCTTCATTGCTTTCAATTAACATAACATATTAACATTATGTGATGAGCAAAGGGGAAAACTTGCTTCGAATTACATGATGATTTTGGAAGAAATTCTGATAGAAATTTAAATAATGGTAGGATACATCTTGCCACTACGGATTTCTAATCCAGGCAAATGTCTGACTGTAATGTGGAAAGTAACAAACATTTGAACCTTGTGAGTAGTGTTTAAGGTCTGCATGCGGGATTAAGCTGTTATGTTTTGTTTCATCATGTTTATTTGAAGCTAAAACCCTGAATCCAACCCAGTTTTGAATCCAATCAGTGTTTTCTTCTCCCATGGTCTGCTTGTACCTTCTTGGTGCAGTGGATGGCACTTGGCGCAGTGGTGTGAAAGTGGATCCCTTGTTTAGTGCGACCAAAGAACATGAAGGAGGTATTGATATGAATTCATAGAGACGTGGCATTCCTAAGCCACTGGAAAGCTCATTGAGGCTAAGATGACTAATATACTGCAGTATAGATGGATTCTTGTTTTCTGTGTACATTGTTAAAGATCTAATCATCGTACCATGTTAATATCTTAGTAACTAATATATATGTATGCTAAGTTTGTTGTGCATTGTTGACTCAAATTTCTAATACCTTAAAGAGGATAGGGAAGTTTTTAAATCATGTGAAGCCATATTGACATGAAAGATACCATGAGATTAGCCTATGGACTCGTAGCCATCATCAACAGAGGCTAAGCAGCTACTGCACCAGAATTGTCGCCAGTGTTTTTTTCTGAATTTGGGGCATTCAAATCAAACCCGGGATGCAGGCACTGAGGCACAAAGACACGTGAGATGGGGATCGCAAGGGAAAGAGGATATCATAGATTTTAGACCCACCATCACTTGTTGAATCCTCAGCATGCTGATATAGACCCTATAATAGCTTAAAAATAGCCTTACATCGGATGAAAAAAATATGCATCATGTGCTTATAACTCAAATTCATCTGCTATCAATAAACTTTCATTTAAGTTTTTGGACTGAAACCATTAACGAGTTAATTAAACTAACAAATGGGCTTGAACATTGTAAATGGGAGATTGTAATATCCTAAGAATAGCCCCACATCATCATTTGATGAGAAAAAAATGTGTTATGGAAGATTGTAATACCACAAACTGATGGTGATTACCATAATGATAATGTATCTTTCCTCTAAAGGAAAGGAGGGCGGGGATGACAAGAAAGCATACAATGCTAAAAGGCAGGCTCATAAGAAAAGAAAAGCATATGAAACTTAGAGATAAGTATCCATGATTTTGACCTCTCTGTCTGAGCACCATGGAAAACATAGTTTCACAAAATTTAGGACTGAAAGAAGTGCAAATTGAAGTTAATGCTGGCAAGGAAGTGATGATGGCTTTTAATTCTCTGGCCTATATTAAAGTTGGTTAGTTCAGAAGTGATTCAATTAGATCGGAGGGTGAACGGATTGAATACAAACAAGCTAATTAGCCCAGATCATACTCAGCTTGTCTCATAATCAAGCTGAGTTGAGCTATTTCATGAATAAATTTTTTAAAAGAATCAGATAGTAATTAAGGTATTTCAAAACTTTAAACTTTTATTTACATAATTTAAGATAACAATCCTAATTATTTAATATTATAATTTGAAATACATTGTATGCTACACAACTTATGTCAATTTATAGGAAATAGCATTTTTTTTTCATATGGATAACATTAATTAAAACAATATAGTACATAAATTACTTATCTATTTATTATCTTAGCTGAGCTCGAGCCAACGAATTAAGTATAGCTCTTGGTTAGCTTGTTTAGTAGCAGAGTAAGGCAAATTCAAGCTAGATTTCAAGCTCACTCCGAACGTCGACTTTCTTGTTTGTTAGCCCCAAATTAGAGTTGTAGCAACTGTTAACTTTACAAAGTTAAAAATAAAAAAAATAAAAAAAAATTGAAAGCACTTAGAAGTCAGAAGAATGTTCATTATTGGCGTAACATATAAGGTGGAGTTTCCTTACAAACAAGCATCAAACTCATCGAAACCAAGATCACATATATGCTCCTTGATTTCTACATCCATATCCTCTTCCTGACACTGAAGTCACGACAACCATCATATCTCATGGAGGTCTGTGGAAAAGTTTCCTGAGTTTATTAATGTTGCATTGAACGACATGCTAATTTGCATGCGCTGATGATCTCCCTTTCACGTTTTATATTGTATACACAAGAATTACATAATTTATTGAGTGAAATGAGAAGACCACTAAACATTTCATGGGCAGATTAGCAGATTCTTAGGCAGAAAGCAACTCAGACCAACAGCATTCTATATGGTGATCTACATCTCTTTTTGATGCAAATAGAAATTACTGAAAAAATTTACAAGGATGCGAAGCTATGTGCAAGAGAATTTACAAAGAGGAAACTTTGAGTGAGATGAGGTTGCTGAGCTTTTGATGAGCCTTTTGGTCAAGAGGTTTTTGACAAGCAAGGAGCTTCAGAATTGGAAGGAGAATAAGATTTTGTAATAGATATGGATTTAAGGTTAGTAGAAGACGATGCAGAGCCCGAGAAGATTCTTGAGTTAGATTCTTTACCACAGAAGGAGAGGGCTAGCTGTTCCCAAATTGGTCTAATGGAGGGTTGAATGCATCTTTTTCTCCGGAAGGACCACATGATCCGGTGATCTAAGTCATGTTATATTCAAGCCAGCACCAGAGATATTTGTGTTGACTTGTTGACTTCCTAAAGCCAAAGATGCAAGTTTAGAAGGTGCCAACTGTCCATAAAAAATAAAAAAAAAACAATCGGAGCGCTTCGATGATTAAGCATTAATCGTGTATATAAGGAAATCGTGGGCAGCACGAGGGAGAAAGAGTTCAGTTCTTTGCAAAGACGATTATTCTGCAGCGCTCAAGGAGTAATTAGTTAAGCTTGAGATAATCATACTCTTCTCCGATGCCATGTTGAAGAAGATGCCAGCAATATTTGTTACAAGAAGTAAGAAAAAAAGGTGCTGCCTTGACCCTGGATGCACAAGGATCACCGAGACTCATGCTACATGAACAATAAGGCATTTTTATGAATGCCTCTTTGAAGGAGATCATGGTGCAGTATGCATCAAAGAAGGTTTCAGTATCTCAGCGTACGTGTTATTGGTTCTAGCTACCACCACACTGCCCTTGTAGAGAACTCTGAACTGAATATATAATTAAGAATGAAAACAAGGATATACTACAGACGAATATCATGTTATTCTTCTCATAGTAGTCATCTCGAACGAATTACATGGTACACGATCAAGCTAATTAATTATTCAAAGATGAAAGCAAAACAAATATTGTACTAGCTAGGAATTCAAGCTACAAGCGACCGGGATTTATAAAACCTAGCAATGAAATCTGAAGCCTTCTCGTCGACGTCATGCTCACCAACCCATCGTCCCCTGTCCTCGTCGCTGTGACGGATCTTTCTGGTGTACCTTGGCTCCCAATCAGCATCGTCATTCCTGTAGCGCGACCTCCCAGAGAACTTGAAGAAGAGGCAGAAAAAGCAAGCAGCTTTACTTCCTCCCATATCGTTCTTCTTCGTTCCCTTTCTCTTTGTCAGGAGAAGTTTGGAGAGCGATCAGGAGCTAGCTTCTCTTTGCTTGAAGGAGCGAGCACAGCGCACCTGAATTTATAGGGCCGTCCCCGTGGTGGAACCTTGCTGGATACCACACAACTCAAAAACAAATGAATGGTTGAGGTTAGACGATTTGGTGTAGCTAGCGTTTAAAAGGTTGTGGAGATATTACCATGGTAAAAAAGTTTAAAAAACTATTCAAAAAGCCAAAAGGTTTTCGCCAGCCTCAGCTTCTGAACTAGGCAAAGACGGTATATTTCCAAACAGTATGCCCAATTTCCTGTCTAGCTCTTGCCTTATGCTTTTTAGAGCACTGGCGAGAGGCTTGGGACACAAGGATTCTGTGTCTAATTAAGTTAACTGGGTCCATCCATGATTGAACTGGATGCCCTTTAATAAATGTGCATGGTAAAAAAGAATATTAATGAGATCCGATGGGTTATTGAACCATTTGCTTGTCATGGTTATATCTAGGCCTTACCCCGTGGTCTAAATTAAGAATCTTAAAGAGTCCCGCATCTTTGAGAGCATGCATGCAACTTATAATGCTAGAACAACCACTTTTTCAACTTAAAAAGAACACCATCATCCCATGGGATTGCAAGAAGCTTTACTTGTCCATTGCGTGTTTCATAACCCTTCGCTAATTGCCTACAAACTTTGTTAAAGATATTTACTGCATTTTCAGGCGTAAGCATTGTTTTAGACTCCATGAGGACCGATAGGAGAACGTGTTAATATGTGAGGTCGGTAGGGGTGGTTCGGAGTTTTAATATAGATATATGCTACTGTTGCTAATTTCTCACGGACATGCACGCATTGGTAATCTAAACGAGAAGAGTAGTCTGGTCCAAAGAGCACTCATATAGCTTCGCTTTGAATCAGTGCTTTTGAGCACTAACCGGTCAAGGTTGGGTTTGGGTTGGTGTTCTCCAAAAGCTTCTCCTTCATGCAAGCTGTCTTCCTCTCAGTCACCTTAAAAGCGCTGCTGAAATCCATTCTTTAACGGCACAATGCTGTCCAACGAGTTCAACCATCGTTTGATAATGCCCACTTTGCAGAGGAAATCATGGCAATATATCTTCCCTTAGCCTTTTCCTATTTGTTTACTCGTTACTGATTGTTTTCTTGGTGTACTGTGATCACTTTGTTTATTAAATTACATAGCCAGAATCTTAATCGCTAAGGGTCTTGGAAAGTTAGGCGACGTCCTTTTTATTGTGAGCTGTGGCTTGTGAGATTCTTTGCAAGTACGCGTACTTGTCCACGAAACGTGTGTTAACCCCTCCAGTAGGAGGAGGAGCAAAAAATGGAATCCTACGTCAAAGAAGAAAGGTAAAAGATTACTAATTAATATGCTGTTTTTCTTTTGGTTGTTTCCTGAGAAAGTTTCTGTGTGGTTTAATTGGTCGAGAGAGGTCGTTTAATTTAATCCAACTTGCACTGCTTTACAACCTCATCTACCTTCCATTTTGCGCTGTTTCAAAAGTACGTAGCAGCATTTACAGGGAGAAAAAAGTACTTGAAACGCTGCTTTTTTTTTTAATTTGTTCATACGAGCTATCGATTACGAGCGTCACGGTAGAACTAGCATCCTGTACAATTAATTAAACTAATCAGATCTTTTCGAAAAGTATCAAACCAAATCGATAGTTTAGTCTCAATTGTTGCTCTCTGTGTGTGTGCGCGCGCGCGTGGGGGGTAAAAACCGTCATTGCATTGATATTCGTGCGAGAAGGCTAAGACCGACCTTCTCCTTTCATCTCCCCCGAGCTTTCAGTAGCTTGCCTCTCCCGAGCTCCCATAGCTCGGCTTCCCCGAGCTTCCAGTAGCTCGCCTTTACCGGGCTCCCATAGCTCGGCTTTCCTCGAGCTTCCGTAGCTCGTCTCTCCCGAGCTCCCATAGCTCGGCTTCCCCGAGCTTCCAGTAGCTCGGCTTCCCCCGAGCTTCCGTAGCTCGTCTCTCCCGAGCTCCCATAGCTCGGCTTCCCCGAGCTTCCAGTAGCTCGCCTTTATCGGGCTCCCATAGCTCGGCTTCCCCGAGCTTCCATAGCTCGTCTCTCTTGAGCTCCCATAGCTCAGCTTCCCCCGAGCTTCCGTAGCTTATCTCTCCCGAGCTCCCATAGCTCGGCTTCCCCCGAGCTTCGTAGCTCGTCTCTCCCGAGCTCCCATAGCTCGGCTTCCCCGAGCTTTCGTAGCTCGGCCTTCCCGGGCTTCCATAGCTCGGCCCTCCCCGGGCTTCCGTAGCTCGGCCTCTCCCGAGCTTCCATAACTCGGCTCTCCCGAACTTCCTATAGTTCGTTTCTTCCGAGCCTCCATGGCCCGGCTTCACTGAACGACCCACACTCCAATACCCACCTCCGCGGAACCCGACGCGGGAGAGCCTAAGCCTACTATAACGGCACCCTAGGCAAGGAATCATGCTGAGAAGTGGTCTAGAACCTATCAAGGCCGCCTGAGACCTACCCATCTACCAGATCTCAAGCCACCAAGAAAGCTCTCCCAGCCGTTGATCCCCTAACGGATAAGATATGAATCCCAACAGCCCCACAACGGCCTGATTCGATCCACTCCTGTATCCTAACAACCTCTGAACCTTCCAGAAGACGCTCAAGATCCATATGACAGCCTATAAGTATCACACTCACAGATTCCCTCAGGTACGCGTGCGCTCACACCCTCACTCCCCACTCTCCTGCTGCTCGTCGGTGCTCTCGCTCCCTCTAGAGCTTCCGATTGGTCGCCCCCCGGAGAGACACTCCAGAGGGATCCACCTCCCCGTTTCTGATTGATCGCCGATTTCCTCTCACTGACTTGAGCGTCGGAGGGTCTTCCGCGGAGGGCCACCCCCAACGCCTCTCGCGCGAGGACTTGTGTGCAGGTCCGCCCCCCTGAAGATCGACTGCGCCCGAGTCGGAGGACGGATCCCGGCGGCAACAGATTGGCGCTAGAGGAAGGGCCTCAAGTCCCATTAAAACTTGAAGAAAGGAGACAAGGATCCTAATCTGGAGTAAAACCTCTCTAATGGCCAATCGAAGAAGAGCAACCTCTGAAGCTCAAGATCAAGTCGCCTCTCAGAGGCCTGATCCGACGAGCGGTGTAGCGCCGCAGCCACCACCGGTCGAAACCCCGTCACCGCCTACCATCCCGGTGACCCAGGACCAGTTTGCCTCGCTGGTCCAACAAGTTCAGACTCTGACCCACCTGGTCCAGGAGCGCCTTACGGTTCCTCCTGCTCCACACTTTCATAAGGAAGCGGCGGTTCCTTCTTCGCCAGCGACTTCCTCCTCCAGTCCGTGTAAATCTGTGGACCCCCCCATCGACCTAGAGGGGACAAGCCAGTCCCACGAGGTGGTCACGACAGAGATCCTCCCAGATCTCGATGAGCCTGGTCTCTCTCTCTGGTGACCTCCCACCATGATTCGACATTGTCTCTGCGATCTTCTCGCCCACCTCCTCCTCTGGCTGGCGAAGAGGAGATCCATCGTCGGATCCAGGAAATGCGTCAGGAACTGGACGCCGCCAAGCAGGCCCATCCGCCCCAGCCCAAAGCGGAGCAGGGCATCCCTTTCTCTAAGGGGATTATGGAGGAAGTGATCCCCTCCCATGTCAAGTTACCAGCCGTTGAGCCTTACCACGGCTCTTCTGACCCGGACGACCATCTTAGCAGCTTCCGATCAATAATGATGTTCCACGGAGCATCCGACGCGGTCCTCTGCCGCGCTTTCCCCTCCACCCTCAGGGGATCTGCCCGGACCTGGTTCAATGCTTTAAAACCAGGTTCCATCGATTCATTTGACGAGCTGAGCCGCCTTTTTATCGGTCAGTTCGTTAGCAGCCGCCGCCACCGACGAAGATCTGACTCCCTCTCTGAAGTTAAGCAGAGAGAGGGGGAGTCCCTGAGAAATTATCTTGGCCGTTTTAATAAGGCCATGCTAGAGGTGGACCACCTTAATCATGAGGTGGCCATGTCCGCCCTGGCGGGGGAGTCTCGAAGGAAAGCGACTTCTATCTGGCTATGGAAGTCAGTTATTCCCCCTGCCTCTCGGATATGATGGCCTGGCAGACAAGTACACTAGGGTCGAAGAATCGCGGAGAGTTGCCCGCGCTGAGCAGGCAAAGAAGAAGGAGCCCAAAGTGCCCGACAGGCACCGTCCCGCCCGGCGACCAAGTCCGCCTCGCCGCCAGAGAGTCCCTCCGCTGCCGCCAAGGAATAGCTCCGAAGCCCTCCCAGGCGATTCGACCACTACACTCCACTGACCGTGCCCCGGGCGCAGATCCTCATGGAGATAGAGCGCCAGCTCCCCCGGCCAGTACCTCTCCGAGGGAACTGACCCGAAGAGATCCCACCAAGTACTGCCGTTACCACCGGGAGCACGGCCACGATACTGAAGAATGCTGGCAGCTGAAAAATGAAATTGAGAGGCTGATCCAGCGGGGGCGACTGAATCAATTCAGGAGGGCGCCCGAGCCACAGCAAGGAGGTGACCGCCAGCCCGAGCTTCAACAACCTCCTCCACCGAATCCGCCCATAATCGGCCGCATTAATATGATTGAGGAGGCCGGCGGATCAAATCCCAGGGGCGACAGTGAAGGATCGGCGCCAAAGAAGGCACGGACGGGCGAGCTCTCCTTCTTCGACGATGATCTCCAAGGGATACAGCTTCCCCATGAAGACGCACTAGTTGTATCCCTCAATTTAAATAATTATGATGTAAGCCGAATCCTTGTTGATAGTGGAAGTTCGGTGAATGTTTTGTACCTCGGTGTATTTGCCAGGATGAAATTACTCATGGAAAACCTGCGAACCGTGGATTCCACTTTGATGGGATTCACCGGCGACGTCATCGTCCCAGAAGGGGTCGTCACCCTGACAGTCCGCGCGGGAACCTGGCCCCTTGTAGCCATTATCCAGACAGATTTCCTAGTAACCGACCTCAGATCTCCATACAATGCGATATTCGGCAGGCCCGGCCTAATGTCCCTCAAGGCAGTTGTCTCCATCCTGCATCTGTCCATGAAATTTTCCACCGAGCAAGGGGTTGGAGTTGTTCGAGGAAGTCAGGCCATGGCTCGGCAGTGTTTCGTTACAAGCCTTCAGTCTAGAATGCCGGAGGTTGATGGGCTGGATGCCCGGAAAGACTTCATCGAATAGCGAGGAGAACCGGCAGAGGAATTGGAGGAGGTGCCATTGGATGAGGCTCGTCCCGACCGAACTATAAAGATCGGGTCGCTGCTGAAGGGAGAGTCTCGGCGTAGATTGATCAGGTTCCTCCGAAGCAACGCTGATATCTTCGCCTGGTCCGCCTCTGATATGCCTGGGATCAGCCCTGAGGTTCTCGTCCATCGTCTCAACGTGGACGAGATGCATAGGCCCGTCAAGCAGAAAAAGAGGAGCTTCGCCCCAGAACGACAAAGGGCCATTGAAGAGGAGGTAGACAAACTCATCAAGGCTAATTTCGTCCGGGAGGTAAATTATCCGAGCTGGTTATCAAACGTCATCATGGTGAAGAAGTCGAACGGCAAATGGAGAATCTGCATCGACTTCACCGACCTCAACAAAGCCTGCCCAAAAGACAGCTTCCCCCTCCCTCGGATCGACCAGCTTGTGGACGCCACCTTAGGTCACCAGATGCTGTCATTCATGGACGCCTATTCAGGCTATAATCAGATCCGAATGGCCCCTGAGGATGAAGAAAAGACCGCCTTCATAACCGACCGAGGTACTTACTGTTACCGTGTCATGCCTTTTGGTCTTAAAAATGCAGGTGCGACCTACCAGAGGCTGGTCAACAAAGTATTCAAGGAGCAAATCGGCCGGAATATGGAGGTGTACGTGGACGACATGCTGGTCAAGAGCAGGGAGGCATCACAGCATGTCGATGACCTCACAGAGAGCTTTGCAACGCTGCGCAAGTACAGGATGAGACTCAACCCGGCCAAATGCGCCTTCAGCGTTAACTTCGGGAAGTTTCTTGGCTTCATGGTCTCCCAGCGAAGTATCGAAGCTAACTCCCAGAAGATTCAAGCTCTCCAACAGATGGCACCCCCGGCATCTGTCAAAGAAGTCCAGCGCCTAACCGGGAGGATAGCGGCCCTCAACCGCTTTGTGGCACGGTCGGCTGAGAGATGCCTCCCCTTCTTCAAAGCTCTCCGATCGGCCAAAAACTTCCAGTGGACTCCCGAATGCCAAAGGTCATTTCAAGATCTCAAGAAGTACCTCGGCTCGCCCCCACTTCTCAACAGTCCGGACCCGGACGAACCCCTATTCCTGTACCTGGCTGTTTCAGAGGGTGCGGTTTTTCGGTGCTGGTCAAGGAAGAAGGCAAAGTCCAGAAGCCGATATACTATGTCAGTAGGCTACTCCACGATGCGGAGACGAGGTACAGCAGAATTGAGAAGATGGTGTTGGCCTTAATCACCTCAGTTCGGAAGCTGCGGCCGTACTTCCAAGCACATTCCGTGATGGTTCTGACTGACCAACCCATCAAGGCGATAGTCCACCGTCCCGAGACATCGGGGAGAATGACCAAGTGGGCCATCGAGCTAAGCGAGCATGACATATTTTTCAGCCTCGTCCAGCCATCAAAGCCCAGGTGCTAGCCGACTTTCTCCTTGAGTGTACCATCCCAGAGGACGGTTCTACCCCAGACTCCCCCGAAGAACCAAAAGCTGGAGCCCGGTGGCTCCTCCATGTCGACGGGTCATCTAATGCCCATCGCTCCGGTGTGGGCCCGGTTCTCACCAGTCCGGAGGGGATAACCTTCGAATATGGCGTTCGATTCTCCTTCCCGGCCTCCAACAACGAAGCCGAGTACGAAGCCCTGTTAGCCGGCCTCCGAATCGCCCGCAATCTAAAGGTGGAGAAACTCGGTGCCTTCACCGACTCTCAACTGGTGGCCGGTCATGTACGAGGAGATTTTGAAGCCCGGGAGCCGAACATGATTCGATATCTCCAGGAGGTGCGGAGTCTGCTTCCCCATTTTATTGAATTTGAAATCATTCGGATTCCCAGATCCGAGAATGCCCGCGCCGATCTACTCTCTCGATTGGTGACCGCGGAGTCGATGGATGCCGAACAAAAGTTCCACTTGGAGACTCTGGAAAGGCCCAGCATCGCGGAAGCCGACCGAATAATGCAAGTGGAGGCCGAACCATCATGGTTCGACCCTATCGTCAAATATCTCAAAGAGGGGTCGCTTCCATCCGACCGAAGAGAAGCTAGAAAGCTGAAGCTATAGGCCACCCACTATGTGCTGATCGACAACCAGCTTTACAAACGGTCGTTCTCCATGCCACTGCTCAGGTGCCTTCGCCCGTCCGAAGCAGATTATGCTCTATGCGAGGTACATAAGGGGATTTGCGGCAACCATTTGGGAAGTCGGTCCCTATGCCATAAGGTACTGCGGCAAGGCTATTATTGGCCAACCATGCAGAAGGATGCGGACGACCTAGTCCGAGCCTGCGACCCATGCCAGAGGCATTCAAGCATCCAAAGGCTCCCCTCCGCCGAACTAGTTTCCATATCATCCGCCTGGCCTTTCGCCAAATGGGGGATGGACATCCTCGGCCCATTCCCGCTTGCCACGGGACAGCGTAAATTCTTATTTGTCGCCATTGATTACTTCACTAAATGGGTCGAGGCGGAAGCGGTTGCACAAATAACCGAGGCATGGGCCAGAGACTTTGTATGGAGGTCCATCATCTGCCGATTCGGCCTCCCACATACCATAATCACCGATAACGGTAAGTAGTTCGATAACTCCAAATTTCGTCAGTTCTGTGAGGAACATGGAATCCGTCACCACCTCACCTCGGTCGGGTATCCACAAGCCAATGGAGAAGCTGAAGTGACCAACAGAATGCTCCTACAGGGGATCAAAGCTCGCCTTTCCAGAGCTCAAGGCAGGTGGGCGAACGAGCTGCATCATGTTCTATGGGCTTACCGCACCACCCCGAGAATCCCGACAGGTGAAACCCCATTCCGGATGGCCTTTGGCACGGAGGCCGTTATTCCTGTGGAAATAGGTCTCCCATCGTTGCGGGTGGAAAGCTACTCAGAGGAAGCCAGCAACGATCAGCTCCGCACTAACCTCGACCTAGTGGAGGAGATCAGAGAGAAGGCCCAGATCAGAGTGGCTGCATACCAGCAAAGGGTGGCCCGTTACCACGCCTCCAGAGTCAAAGGAAAAGCCTTCCTGCCTGGCAACCTTGTTCTTCGAAAAGCCTCTATTTCTAAACCGCTGGAACAAGGAAAGCTGGCGCCAAACTGGAAAGGCCCGTATCAAGTGGCGGAGACCATTGGACCGGGAACCTACAAGCTACAAGATTTGGATGGGAAATCCATCCCCCGGACGTGGAACTCGGACAATCTCCGAAAATATTATCAATAGGGTACGTCCTCTCCAAGTCTATTTTCATATGCCTCATTATACCTTCCTGTCGGCACATTTTTTTTCAATGCAAATCATTATGCACTACATTGCCAAAGGTTGCAAAAAGAAATAGATGATGCTTACCAATCCTCGGCACGACCGAGCTACTTATCTGGACAAGAATTCTCCGAACCTTGGCATGGCCAAGTAAAATATTCTCCGAACCTCGGCTGGGCCGAGCAACAAATTCTCCGAACCTTGGCAGGGCCAAGTAAAATATTCTCCGAACCTCGGCTGGGCCGAGCAACAAATTCTCCGAACCTTGGCAGGGCCAAATAAAATATTCTCCGAACCTCGGCTGGGCCGAGCAACAAATTCTCCAAACCTCGGCTGGGCCGAGCAACAAATTCTTCGAACCTTGGCAGGGCCGAGCAACAAATTCTCCGAACCTTGGCAGGGCCAAGTAAAATATTCTCCGAACCTCGGCTGGGCCGAGCAACAAATTCTCCGAACCTTGGCAGGGCCAAGTAAAATATTCTCCGAACCTCGGCTAGGCCGAGCAACAAATTCTCCGAACCTTGGCAGGGCCAAGTAAAATATTCTTCGAACCTCGGCTGGGCCAAGCAACAAATTCTTCGAACCTCGGCTGGGCCGAGCAACAAATTCTCCGAACCTTGGCAGGGCCAAGTAAAATATTCTCCGAACCTCGGCTGGGCCGAGCAACAAATTCTCCGAACCTTGGCAGGGCCAAGTAAAATATTCTTCGAACCTCGGCAAGGCCGAGTAAAATTTCTTCAGGTTAAAACACCGGCGGAAAACTGAAGTACGCAGGCCCCGATTAAAACCGAAGGACTTCCAAATAGTCCCCAAAACTCCCGACGGTTTAAAAAGAGGAACGCTACGCAAAAAACAATCAGCGCGCACAAAGGATGTGCCTCCGGCAAACCCCTAAAGGGTCCAATAAAGCCCACAAAATCAACCGCGGACCCCGAGCAAAAGCCGGGAGGGTCCCCCTCTTCGCTACTAAAGCTTTTTGGCAACACCCCTATAACTTGCCGAACAAAGCGCCTATCCCAAACCGAGCCATGACTCGGCGCGTGAAAAGAAAAAGTGGAGCCACATTGACTCCCCAACTATTGTGCGAATGGCATTTTTAAAGCTAAAAACTCTTGAGATAAGAAAATTATCCAAACAAGCCCTTCTTTCATTAATGGAGGAAAGGGAGTACAAAAAAGAGACAGAAAAGCAAAAGCAAGAAGTAAAGGGGGCCCCATCTAAGATTCGGCGTCGCTCCCGGACGCCAGTAGGTCCTCTAGCCGCTCGGTGAGGTCGGCGACCTATTGGCGGAGCGACGCAATCTCCTCCCTCTGCCGGTCCGCCACCCGGCGCAGGGCCTCCGTCTCCCGAGTAGAGACATCTACGTACTCCTCGACGACCTTTACGAGCTGCTGTTGGCTCGCAAGGGTCGACGCCAGACCCAACCCATCAACGGTGATTGTGGTACACCCCCTTTGCGGGTGTAACAGATCGTCGAGTGATGCACTAACTCTTCGGAGGATCGCCCTTGAGAAGCCATGATCTAATGCTATTTCAAGACCTAAAACGAGGGATGGCTAAGGCCAACATCCCTCGGTCATATTTATACTTGCCAGACAAGTATCTCGATCAGTCGCGTCGTAGCTACCGACCTACGAGAACTCACCACATGTCGTCGCTTTAGTGCCTGCGGAATCCGAAGGGCCATGCCCCATCCCGAGGAGAATCGGTAAACACATACGAGCTACTCGGGAACCCCCCGGAACAGAGTACTTCCCAATCTGCCGGCCCCCCATAATAAATGCTCCCAACACTTCCCCAAGCTCTTTAAAGATGGCCCCCTCCTCGGGAAGAGAAAAAAAGAAAGAAACCCGACGCCTGGCGGTGACTCGTCCCCTCGAGAGGAATAATGTCATACATAAAGAGCATGGCTATGTGCCGCCCATCCCGTCTTGATGCCCTTCGCCAAGCACCGTAGAGACCTAACACTACGGCTCGCAGTGGCAACTAAGTCATCTCTCCGAGCCCCGAATTTCCGAACCTCGGCTGGGCCGAGCTACAACTTCTCCGAACCTTGGCAGGGCCAAGTAAAAAGTTCTCCGAACCTCGGCTGGGCCGAGCTACAACTTCTCCGAACCTTGGCAGGGCCAAGTAAAAAGTTCTCTGAACCTCGGCCGCGCCGAGCTACAAACTCTCCGAACCTTGGCAAGGCCAAGTAAAGATTTTTTCGAGCTTCGGCAGGGCCGAGCCACGAATATTCGAAGACGTAAATCACCAAGTGTCGAATCGAGATAAAGAACGTGTTCCACCGAACAATATCCAAACCGTTGCTTGCGAACCTCAACTAGTTCGAATAGCGCGGGATCCTCGCTTAAGAACGAGTGGGACGCCTTTGTACCCCATGACCAATAACAACAAACTCGGCACAAAAGAGAAAGATCGAGAAATAGAACAGAACTCTCTTTATTTCACTGCCATTAAAACCAATTACAAATGCCTGAAAGGCGTTACAAGAGCATTGAAATGCATAAATAAAGACAAGTACAAAGCTCGGGCAACTGCTCCAAAGCAGATCTGGGCAACTGTGATGCTCTGACGTCCGAACTGCCGAACTAGATGAGCCGCATCCAGTTAGCTCGAGCCGATAATGGCCGGGCGACGTGAACCAATCGTTGCGGCCAGCTTCAGTCAATAATGATATCTCGGTGACCCAACCGAGATATCAGGATGGCCATCCCAGACCACCCCATCGAGGGACCCCTCAGCGAGCAGGTAGGAAGTCAGTGAACCCTGGCGTCGAAACGCTCTCCCAAACCGAGTGTGCGCCGCCCTACCTCGCCTTGGCTCAAGGACAAGGTGTCGGCGGGCGGCACACTTTCACCTCCTCCCCGTGTGGCAAAAGATTCCCCAGGCGGACGAGCCCAGGGATCCAAATCAAGGGAGGAGGAGAAGTTCAAGCGAGCCATGGGGAGCCCGCGTGCACTCCCTACCATGCATCTCCGAAGGGAAACCACAAAGGTCACACGGGAAGAGTATGTGTGCGCTCTCCGTGTGATCTCTGCGTCCTCTATGTGCGCTCTCCATATGATCTCCAGGACTCATCCCCTAAGGGCGAGCCATCCTTCGGCAGCTCCTTCATCGCCCCATACAAAGCGTGCCACCTGGACCTATACTCCCTATGCCCGAACCTACGCTTCGAACTATGGAGTGGAGGGCATGTGTTGGGGGGTAAAACCGTCATTGCATTGATATTCGTGCGAGAAGGCTAAGACCGACCTCCTTTCATCTCCCCCGAGCTTCCAGTAGCTCGCCTCTCCCAAGCTCCCATAGCTCGGCTTCCCCGAGCTTCCAGTAGCTCGCCTTTACCGGGCTCCCATAGCTCGGCTTCCCCCGAGCTTCCGTAGGTCGTCTCTCCCGAGCTCCCATAGCTCGGCTTCCCCCGAGCTTCCGTAGCTCGTCTCTCCCGAGCTCCCATAGCTCGGCTTCCCCGAGCTTCCAGTAGCTCGCCTTTACCGGGCTCCCATAGCTCGGCTTCCCCCGAGCTTCCGTAGCTCGTCTCTCCCGAGCTCCCATAGCTCGGCTTCCCCCGAGCTTCCGTAGCTCGTCTCTCCCGAGCTCCCATAGCTCGGCTTCCCGAGCTTCTAGTAGCTCGCCTTTACCGGGCTCCCATAGCTTGGCTTCCCCGAGCTTCCGTAGCTCGTCTCTCCCGAGCTCCCATAGCTCGGCTTCCCCGAGCTTCCAGTAGCTCGCCTTTACCGGGGTCCCATAGCTCGGCTTCCCCCGAGCTTCCGTAGCTCGTCTCTCTCGAGCTCCCATAGCTCGGCTTCCCCCAAGCTTCCGTAGCTCGTCTCTCCCGAGCTCCCATAGCTCGGCTTCCTCGAGCTTTCGTTAGCTCGGCCTTCCCGGGCTTCCATAGCTCGGCCCTCCCCGGGCTCCCGTAGCTCGGCCTCTCCCGAGCTTCCATAGCTCGGCTCTCCTGAACTTCCTATAGTTCGTTTCCCCTGAGCCTCCATGGCTCGGCTTCACTGAACGACCCACACTCCAATACCCACCTCCGTGGAACCCGACGCGGGAGAGCCTAAGCCTCCTACAACGGCACCCTAGGCAAGGAATCATGCTGAGAAGTGGTCTAGAAAGGTCGCCTGAGACCTACCCATCTACCAGATCTCAAGCCACCAAGAAAGCTCTCCCAGCCGTCGATCCCCTAACGGACAAGATACGAATCCCAACAGCCCCACAACAGCCTGATTCGATCCACTCCTGTATCCTAACAACCTCTGAACCTTCGAGAAGACGCTCAAGATCCATATGACAGCCTATAAGTATCACACTCACAGATTCCCTTAGGTACACGTGCGCTCACACCCTCACTCCCCACTCTCCTGCTGCTCGTCGGTGCTCTCGCTCCCTCTAGAGCTTCCGATTGGCCGCCCCCGGAGAGACACTCCAGAGGGATCCACCTTTTCGTTTTCTGATTGATCGTCGATTTCCTCTCACTGACTTAAGCGTCGGAGAGTCTTCCGCTGAGGGCCACCCCTAACGCCTCTCGCGTGAGGACTTGTGTGCAGGTCTGTCCCCTGGAGATCGACTACGTTCGAGTCGGAGGACGGATCCCGACGGCAACACTGTCTATTCTTAGACCTCTAAGTCTCGCCATCGCATCCTCCTCTCAAAGTGCGTAGACCAACGTCGCATCATCAAAGCTAGCGTTGATGGCAATTAACTTTGAGATACACTATTAATTCCTCCTTGCAGATGTTATAGGATAGCACAAGTTGGAGCTCTTGGCTGTCGTATCATCGTCTAGTTGCAGTTGCCCTGATTTCTTTTACTTCCATTTCTACGTCTTCGTACTATTCGAATTATTTTTCACCGATTAGTTTTGCCATAATGAAGTGAAATGAAAATATCTTAGCATACCTCAGTGTGAATTGAACAAGATGCTGTCGAGTCGTAAAGTTTGTGGAGCCAATCGAATTCTCTAATCAAGAGCTAATGGTAAAAGGTTCCTCACAAGAAGTGCAACATTAATGGATGCACGCCACGTTTCTTTCTTTTATCAATGAGGGAAGAATTAAGCCAAGAGAATCGCAAGCCTATGCAAGCATGCAAAGGATATATTAATCAACCAAATTAGGTTAAAGGCAGATCATGACTTCCGATAGAACCCCATATCAATACATTAGATGATTACCCAGTATCCATACTTCATGTTCACACTTGAAATTTACCCTTTGAGAACAAGGATAGATGGAAATCCAGCCAAAGTAGGGCAAGAACAGGATTAGACTTAGATCACAGATATTGAATTAAGTGACTTTGCCAACTTAACTCATCAAGACCCTCTTAGTTTATTCATCTATAAAATCTTTCAAAATAATCACCACATCTTCTATGATAAGATTAAAGAACCCATTAGGAGTTATGTAAAAAACCTTTAGTTGTCTTTTAATAGAGTACTTGAGTTGAGCCAACCTGAGCTACCACAGTGTCACTAATGGAGAATCATTTGTCATGGTCGTAGTGATAGGGAATACAACAAATATTCCTCTAATAAGATCACTATTAGTACGGCCAAGCACTCAGTTGCGATATAATCAAAATCAAAACACAGAATAATAATATGAAACAAAATCAAAAAAAAAACAGCAAGAGACGAGGATTTTACATGGTTCACCCAAACTGGGCTACGTCCACGGCGGCACAGAATCTGCAAGGCTTCACTAAGAGTTGAATCAGGTACAAGCTCTCAAAAATACTTTCTCTCAGAAACTCTTATGATCTCACTAAGAGATTACAGAACCTTTTTTTTCTCTTCTCTACAGCACCCAAAAGTCCTCATCGAGCCTCCATTTTTTTTTTCACAGGTTCATAACTCCAAATGAGATTTGTGGCGGGCAGTTGCAGACAGTTCGGCAGGGACACATTCAGTATTTCTGGATTTGTTGAGATAGCCTTTAGATAAGGCTTATCTACTGGATTTTTACGATCAGCTCCAAAATCGTTTAAAACTTCCACGTGTCTTCAAGTCTCTAGCGTCCAGGCATGGGCCCCCACACGAAACAGCAACCGACTCCTTCCTTTGTCAAACCTCCTCACAAAACAGCCGGTCTTCCAGGCATGGGCCCCCACACGAAATAGCAACCGACTCCTTCCACGAGCTTCACATTCGTGAACTCTGATTTGGGGCTTCCTCTTGATGAAATTAAGCTCCATCCATAACAATCTCCCACTTGAAGATTAATGACATCAATCTTAGATCTACCTTCTTTCTCTGTGTCGCGCTCTCATGATCTATCTTTTGGAAAGCTTCACCAAGTTGCATCAGAGACTCAACTTGTCTCTGCTCACAACCTTGCTGAACATATCTGCAGGGTTTTTAGCTCCATTAATTTTCTCAAGCTTCAACTGCTCCTCATCCAACGCACTGCGTATGAAATGATACCTAAGCTGAATGTGCTTGGTTCTTGCATGAAATGCTGGATTCCTTACCAAGTGAACTGCGCTCTGGCTGTCGCTCCATAATGTATTACACTCGTGCTCCTTGCCGAGCTTCTCCATCAATCTCTGTAACCAGATCATCTCTTTACTAGCTTCAGTGATCGCCACATACTCAGCTTCTGTAGTTGACAATGCCACTATCTTCTGCAACTGAGATACTCAGCTCAATGTTGTATCACCGACAGTGAAAACATAACCAGTCCACTGTCTCTGTCATCAGAGTGATCGGCATCTATAAATCCCTGTACTTAAAGACTATCACCTCCATAGCACAAACTGTAAGTTGATGTACCCCTGAGATATCTCAAGATCCACTTCACTGCATTTCAGTGCTCATTGCCTGGATTCTGCATGTACCTACTGACTGCTCCCACTGCTTGTGCGATATCCGGTCTTGTGCAAACCATTGCATACATTAGACTTCTTACGGTTGAGGCATATGGAACTCTAATCATCTCATTCCTTTCCTTCTGAGTTGTTGGACACAACTGCTTACTGAGCTTGAAGTATGCTGCCAAAGGTGTTGACACTGCCTTTGCATTCTCCATATGGAACCTCTTCAGTACCTTCTCTACATAGTCCTCCTGAGATAGCCATAGCTTACGTTGCTTTCTATCTCTGTTGATCCTCATGCCAAGAATCTACTTCGCCTCTCCCAAATCCTTCATTGAGAACTTCTTTGCCATCAGTTTCTTAAGCTCTTCTATCTTCCTCATACTAGAACCTGTTACAAACATATCATCCACATACAAGGATAAAATAATAAACCCATTTGTAACGTACCTCTGAAAGTACACACAATGATCTGACTGGCATCTAGTGAAGCATTTCTCTAGCATGAAACTTTCAAACTTGAGGTACCATTGCCACGGAACCTGCTTCAAACCATACAAACTTTTCTTCAATCTGCAGACCATGTCATCCTTTCCCCTGACCTGGAAACCTTCTGGCTGGTGCATGTACAGCTCCTCCTCCAAATCTCCATGAAGAAATGCTGTCTTCACATCTAGTTGTTCTAGATAAAGATCCTCCATTGCTACCATGCTCAGAATCACCTTGATGGATGACATCTTGACTACTGGGGAAAAGATCTTCTGGAAGTCAATTCCCTCTTTCTGTGCATAACCCTTGACAACTAACCTTGCCTTGTATCTCTTGGTACCATTGGCCTCATTCTTCATCTTGTACACCCATTTGTTGAACAGAGCTTTCTTGCCAGCAGGTAACTTCACAAGATCCCAAGTCTTGTTTTGCTTTAAAGAGTTCATCTCCTCTTTCATAGCCAACTCCCACTTGATCTTAGCTTCATTCTGCATGGCTTCAACAATACATTCTGGCTCTCCAAATCTGTGTACAAAACATAATCATTATCAGAATACCTCTGTGATGGCCTGGTAACCCTCGTGGTCCTCCTCAACTATGGGGACACCGGCTGAGATACCGATGTATGCATGTAGCTGTCTGTTTCAACCACATCTTCCTCCTCCACATCCTCGGAGTTTTCATCTTCGGTTTGCACTCAGGGAATTTCTCCATCTCTGACAGGATCGAGTTATATAAACTCATGTTTCTTTTCTTTCACTGCATCATTTCTATCTTTGTAAGTATGCTCTTCATTAAATACCACATTCCTGCTCCGAATGATCTTATTATTCTGAAAATCTCAGAGCTTGTAGCCATACTCATCGCCACCATATCCAATGAAACACACTTTGTAGACTTGGAGTCTAACTTACTCCTCTTCTCTTTCAATCAGAGAATAAGTAATGCAACCAAATACTTTAAGAAAAGAAAGTTTTACCGGTTTTTCAGTCCAAACATCCTCTGGAATCCCACCATCCAATGCACTGGATGGACTCCTGTTGATCAAATACACTGCGGTGTCCAGTGCTGCCGCCCAAAAATATGTAGATAGATCTGAGTCAAAGCTCATACTCCTCTCTCTCTCTCAAGAATGGTCCTATTCATTCTTTCTGCCACACCATTCTGCTCTGGTGTCCTGGGACGGTCTTGATCCTTCTGATTTCATGCTCTGCGCAGTAGACATCAAACTCTCTACTGCAGTATTTACCACTGTTATCTATCTTGAGACACTTGAGACTTGCTCCAGTCTGGCTTTGACACATGACTCTCCATCTTTTGAAGATGCCAAAGATCTCAGACTTTTCCTTCATAGCAAACACCCAGACTTTCCTACTGAAATCATCTATAAACGTGACAAAGTACTTATTGCCCGTATATGATGCCACTGGTGCTGGACCCCAAACATCTGAATGAACCAACTCCAGCCTTTCTGTCTTCTTATGAGTTCTTGCTAATTGAAAACTCACTGCT
Organism: Calamus simplicifolius; assembly: GCA_900491605.1. Classification (NCBI taxonomy): domain Eukaryota; kingdom Viridiplantae; phylum Streptophyta; class Magnoliopsida; order Arecales; family Arecaceae; genus Calamus; species Calamus simplicifolius. The sequence continues at coordinate 509,544 of UESW01004091.1, read as the reverse complement.
TTCTGCTTACCATAGATACACTCTTCACAAAACTCTAGATTCACCTTCTTTAGCCCAGGTAGAAGCTCTCTCCTATGTAGAATATTCAAGTTCTTCTCACTAAGATGACCGAGCCTCCTGTGCCATAATGTAGTCACTGTACCCGTGTCTCCTGTTGCCACTAAAACTGAACTCTCACTATTTGCCAAGAAGTAGAGAATGCATGTCCGCTTCCTTTGACAACAACCATAGACCCTTTAGTAATTTTTCACTGAGAATTACCAACAGATACATAACCCTCAACATCAAGCTGACCGATAGAAATTAGGTTTTTCCTTAACTCTGGGATGTATCTGGCTTGTGCAAGTCTCAATTCTCTATCTGTCACTGGCTTCAGTACAATTGTTCCTCTACCAATAATTCTGCACTGCTGTCCATTGCCAACTATGACATGACCAAAATCTCCTTGGATAAAATTTGAAATAGGTGTCTCTTTGAGCTGTAATGGTAAGAAGCCCTGAGTCTACAAACCACATATCTGAGTTTTTCCCATCGCCGGCTGACAGGCACACATCCTCAAAATTTCGCTCAATAGTACTCACAACATTTTCTTCCTGACCTTTTATCTTGCTCTCTGCACCTTTTTCCTTCTTCTTACCCCAACAATCCTTGCTCATGTGACCTTTCTTCCCACAGTTCCAACACTTATGAAAAAATCTTCCTTTGGACTTTCCTCTGCTCTTGGACCGGCCTTTCTCTGACTTCTTCCGATCTCCTGTGATCTTCCTCTGTATCCACCATGAGTGCAGTACTTGTAGAAGTCTCACCCACATCCTTTCTTCTCATCTTATCATTCAATATACAACTAACTGCATCATTGAATGTAAGGATACCTGATACCGAGTTGCTGACTGTCATCACAAGATTGTCCCAACTCTCTGGCAAGGAACATAAGAAAAGAAGCGCCCTGAATGAATCATCAAAAATAACAGAGACCGACTCCAATTGATTAATCATCGTGTTGAACTCGTTCAGATGCTCCATCACTGAACTATTCTCAGCCATCTTCAAATTGAAGAGCTTTTTCATGAGAAATATTATTTGAGGTGAAAGGTTTTTCATACAGCTTTGTTAAAGCGGTCATTATATCCATGGTAGTCTTTTCCTTTGCAATATTATACGCCACTTGAGGTGTCAATGACAATCTGATCATGGCTAGGGCTTTCCTATCCAGAATCATCCAATCTGAGTCACTCATTGAATCTGGCTTCTTTTCCTCTAATAGAAGGTAAAGATCCTTCTGATATAGGTAGTCCTCAATTTGCATCCTCCACCATCCGAAATTGTAACCATTGAATTTCTTGATTTTGATCTTGTCTTCTGCCATCTCTTTGTTGATTTATCCGACCGTAATAATATGAAGAAAACCATGCTTTGATACCAATTTGATAAGGAATACAACAAATATTTCTCTAATAAGATCGCTATTAGTACGACCAAGCACGCAGTTGCGATATAATCAAAATCAAAATACATAATAATAATAGGAACCAAAATCCAAAAAAAAAATAGCGAGAGACGAGGATTTTACGTGGTTCATCCAAACTGGGCTACATCCATGGCGGCACAGGATCTGCAAGGCTTCACTAAGAGTTGAATCAGGTACAAGCTCTCAAAAACACTCTCTCAGAAACTCTTATGATCTCACTAAGAGATTACAGAACCTTTTTTTCTCCTCTCTACAGCACCCAGAGGTCTTCACCGAGCCTCCATTTTTTTTTCACAGGTTCGTAACTCCACACGAGATTTGTGGCAGACGTGTTAGGGTCCCCGGTCAAGGACTCCAAAATATTCACCAACTCCTTCGTGCAATCCGCTCCAACACCACAATCGATCCTCCTGAACCGTTTTCAGTAACACACGAGCGTGGTAATTAGAATCTAACACACAAGAAATGAAGAATGCCTCACTGTTATTACGAAAAACGTGGTCTCAGGATTATTAGTCATTCGAACCACCAGATCACAAGAACACTCGTACAAGGGTTATTAGCCCAAGCACGCCCAAACTTAAGAGGTTAACAGCCCCCAAGTTTACTGGCATAAACGTGCCTATGCCTGGCCACATTCATAAGCTCTCTAAGCTTACACAATATAACTCCCTCCCCTTTTCCCTATTGCTCCTGAGGAGTGCTTATATAGGCATCCTCAGGAGCTTACAAAATCCTACCAACCCAATCAAATCAAATCTAGATCAATCTTCAAGATTCTAAGGAAACAATTTGAAACAATTCCTAGAATCAAAGAGATTTGACAATACATGCCTAAAATAACTTAACTGAAAAGGAAACTAATCTTCCCAATCAAATCAAATCTAATCTTCAAGATTCTAAGGAAACAATTCCTAGAATCAAGGAGATTTGACGATACATGCCTAAAACAACTTAACTGAAAGGAAAACTAATCTTCTAGAGTTTAGGAGAAACATCCTAAATCTAGAAGATATGATTTATTCAATCACCTTCTAGAGCATCCTAAATCTAGAAGATATGATTTATTCAATCACTCCCCACAAGGAAATCAATCTCTGAAGATATCTCCATAATGCATTTGATCTCGCCGCCATCCGCCGCCCTGCACGGTAGCGCTGCCGCCTATCACTGGGGCCGCATCTCGCAACTTATCCTTCCCATCGTGGCCGTGTAGGCCATGATCTTCGTTTGGGATCCTTTCAGGACGGTTGCAGACAGTTCGGCAGGGATACATCCGGTATTTCTGAATTTTTGAGATAGCCTTTGGATAAGGCTTATCTACTGGATTTTTACGATCAGCTCCAAAACTGTTTGAAACTTCCACGTGTCTTCAAGTCTTTAGCATCCAGGCATGGGCCCCCACATGAAACAGCAACCGACTCCTTCCTTTATCAAACCTCCTCACAAAATAGCCGATCGTCCAAGCGTGGGCCCCCACACGAAACAGCAACCGACTCCTTCATAAGCCTCACATTCATGAACTCTGATTTGGAGCTTTCTCTTGATGAAATTAAGCTCCATCCATAACACATAGGACCTCTGACCATAAGTTTCCTTGTAGATTAAATAGTTTTCTATCTATCACAAATGATTCTACGTATCAAAACTATGTGCCTCTTAAGTTTAGACTGAACTTTAATACCATGAGCCATGGTATGTCGTAATAATACATATGGTCCCATACCGGATGCATCACATATAATATCGAACCAAGATTTAATATTGATGTATATCAAGTCTCAGAAGCTAAATAATTAACCTATATACCAAGCGTGTTGATACAACAAGAATATGGTATCAATATGAGTCCAATATTAATTGACACAGTAAATCTTACCATGAGTTATTCAAATAATATAATATCAGGATAAATGATCAAAGATCACTTTGTTTTTGTGCAATAAGCATTCCATGCATAAGAGCATCAAACTTATGATTTCCTTTAAGCTAATGTAACTTGATTTCATGGCTTCTAACTCCTTATATTATGAAAAAAATATCATCATGCATGGCCAAAATGTATATGCCTAAGCAATGAATCTCTTGAATTCGTGCGTGACATGATGAAGCTTCATGATTCTAATTTATCTGTAGAGATGGCACTGGATCAGATTAGGGCAAAATATTGTTGTCATGAAAAATATTATATACGTATGAATATAAACTTGTTTATAATTAAGTCATAAATTCAAAATCGAACTAGTTCTATTAAGTTATTAAATAACTAATGCAATCATATCTTTATATGGATCCCAAAGTCGCAACATCTTTTTCATCGCTGAGGATCCATAAATTGTATGAATCAAAGAATAAGAAAAATGATCGAATATAGATTGGATTATATTAATGAGTATACTAGCTTCTTAATCTCAAGCATGGACCCTGACAGCTCCCTCCCAATCTGGTTAAATATGTATAAGTTTTTTCATCCACACTTGTTTTATGTAAATAAATATGTGGGCATTTCATATGTATATATATATATATGAACACCGCTATCCCCACTGTAGCAAGATTATGGATATGAAAATATGTTTCAAAAATATTATTATTCCAGATAAACACTAACTGTTAGTATCATGTCCAGATTCTAATGCAGAAGGTATTGTTATAATTTTATGGCCAACAGACATCGTAGCCATGCTACATCATGCTATTTCTATTATCATAAAGTTTTTATATTTGTCAGTTTGTGGATGACATATATCTCTGAACGTATAAACTAGAATTAATGTACCATTGCCTTGATATTACCCTGTTTTTTTATATATATAAAAAAAAAAAAAGTGGCCGGGGTCACCCTCATCTAAATATGAAGTCAAATTGTTGGCAGCATAATTCAATGAGTCTGCAATAACCATTTTAGAAAATCCAGCCAAGCCACAGCCTGCAATCTTCTGATACGTACCCCGGCCATTACATTCCAACGATTTTCCAAAATCCTAATGTCTCTCCTCCTTTTACGTCCATGTTTCATGGAAGCACCTCCGACATCTTAGGAGAAAATCTAACAAGATTGCAAAAAAGGAAAGAATGTTAGGAAACGAAAACTCCTAGCTATCATTCCTCTCCCTTCCTAATTGTCTTGTGATGCATTGATCGATCTTATAAGCATCATACATATATATATATTTCTTGAGAGGTGAAATTAAGGTACAATAATGGTTAATGCATGCAGCAACAGCCTACTAGGCCTCCTGAACTTTGTAACCTTTCTTGTCTCCTTCCCTATCATCGGCATCGGCTCTGGTTTAGACTCGCTTCGTCGACAGAGTGTGGAAAATCCCTTCTGCTGCCCGTCCTCTCCTTTGGCATATTTCTAATGGTGGTGTCTCTGTTCGGTATCGTTGGCTCGTGCTGTCGTGTGTCCTTCCTCCTCTGGATATATCTCTTCGTCATGTTTCTGTTGATTCTTGGGATGCTTGGCTTCACGGTGCTTGCTTTCGTGGTCTCGAACCAGGGCGTAGGAGGGAAGGCCATATCAGGAACAACGGGCTACAAGGAGTACAGCCTTGGGGACTACTCGAACTTGCTCCAAAAAACGGTGGGGGAATATGAGACTTGGAAGGAAATCCAAAGCTGTTTGAAGGATGCCAAGGTTTGCGGGAAATTCCAGAATGAAAATATTGGATTATTGAAGGCTCATGACGAGTTTTCCAAGCAATACCTAACACCGTTGCAGGTACGTACGTAGACTTTTTCATTAATTTCCAGATTATATATGTTGATTGATTTTTTTTATTAATTTTAATTCCAAAAACCGCATATATATATATATATATTTATTATCGGATCCATCCATCTAAAAAAATAAGTTTATCCACAATTAGGGGATATCGATGCAAATCGATGAGCTGGGTTAATTAATTAGGTTGGATCGAATCAGAAAGAAAATTAAATTAAGTTCTTTTTTTTTCAGACTTTCTTTATATACATATATGATTTACTCTTTCAATTTGAATCCGTATTTGAATATCCAATAACTCTATAATAAATCTAAACATCTTGCTTTTTCTTTTTCTTTTTTTCTCTCTTCAACAATGTTTTCTAATGAAATATAGTTATTCAGCTGTAACTAAAATATTCTTTTTTGTAATATTATTTGACATGGAGAATGAAGTAGTTGTTACATTAATCCAATTCAGAACTTTATTCAGAAAGCTAACCATTCTTAATTATCAAAAAAAGCTAATTAAAAACTTATTATTTTAGACTTTTTAATCCAATATAAGTTCTTATCAAAAAAATGCTATTATTTAGACTCTTCAATCCTAGCTATATAAGTTCTTCTTAATACATAACTGATGTGAAATTAAACACTTTTAGCAAAAACTCTCATAAATATACTAAATCTTCTTAATTATAGTGCGAGATTTAGAATGATATTCTAAATAAGATGAATAAATAAAAAGATGCTTAACTTTGTTAAAAATATATAATATACATGCATTGTTATTGCCGGCTAAAATTAATTTTTTTAAAAAAAATAAAATCAATGGAACCGAAACTCAACCATGGCTTGTATCTTTATATTAGAAATATGTACCAATATGTATTTAAAGTGATAATGTTTTGGGGCTACATGCACGGTGATATTGAGCGATGGTGTACGTTATCTCATTGTACGTAGTCTGGATGCTGTAAACCACCGTCATACTGTGGATACACATATGAGAATGCTACGTATTGGACAGTACCAAAATCTGGACTTAAATCGACGTCGGAGACCACTGATTGCAAGATATGGAGCAACGATCAACAACAATTATGCTACAGATGTGACTCATGCAAGGCAGGAGTGCTGGAAACTCTTCAAGATAAGTGGAAGTTGTTGGCCATCTTCAATGTTGCCCTTCTGGTATTCCTCAGCATCGTTTACTGCGTTGGCTGTTGTGCCTTGCGAAATAACAGGGGGAGTCATAAAAGGCACAACAATGGTCATTATTACAGAGGACCATATCGCTAAATCCATTTAGCTAGCTAGATGATGTTTATAATATTGTTTTCTTCTCCAGCTGCATGCGCTCGTCTGCTGATCGATGCAATTGTTACTGGCTTTAATTCAAATTCATGGTCGCATATATATAGTTTTATTAATGTAAAATTTAAAACTATTAACACTGTTGTTATTTATGTGATATCCACTTCCAAACCAAACTTTAAAAATATTAATTTATGAATTTTAATGTTTGAAATTTAATTTGTTTAAAATATATTGCTATCGACCGAGAATGCTACCGAGTGATGCAAACATTCATTGTTGTTGTAAAAGCCTCTGCTACCATATGTACATAGATATACATACATAGAGAGAACAATTTTAAGGCTACTGTACGTAAATACATAAAGAGAGAGTGTTAAGGTTAAATTCGATTATTCTTTTTATTTTTGAATTATTAAATACATAGAGAGAGAGAGAGAGAGAGTTGGATATTATTTAGTCAAATTCAGATCCGATCGTTCTTGTTATTTTTGAATTTGTAATGATCAAAAATTTTAATGCTACAATATATACATATCGAGATAGAGTTGAAATTTAAGTCGTCAATTGTTGAGGAACTAATTTGTTACTGCTTCTCTGAGGTTCTTAATCGACTTTTGTATGAAATCATCATAGGCTGTCATTTGAAAATTTTCTTATGAATGATTTCATTATTGTGCCTCATCATTGAAAATAAATGTCCTCAAGATTTCATGATTGAAAGCACATGTCCACCCAAGCTGATAAACTAGTAAGGCTTGGATATAGCTCTTCCTTGATAAGTCTGTATAATTTTTTTTCTTTTTTTAATGAAACAGAATTTTCCGTGCAAGTTTTCATGTTTCGTTTTGATTTTGTACCTAGTGCTTTTATTTCATAGAAGCCAGTTAGTTATTTTTTTTCTTCTCATAACAGCTATACATATGACTTTTTGGAATGGACAACAATCTACTTTTTGGAATGGAGAACAATCTCTTTTGACTCCCCTGCAACCGTACTATAAGAGTGCTGGTTTCATGGACATCAAACTCTGCTGCTATGATTAAGAAAATATTTAAAAATAAAAATAAAAAAACCTGGTTCAATAAACTTATGCAACGTTACCTCCTTGAATAGGTTTTCTTTTGACGCATTTCATTGTGACTTCAATTTGATTTTACGTTTCGTTAAACCTTAACTCTTCTTACCTTCCCAGTCTTGGTTCGAAAGCTTATAACAAATAATAATAATAATTAAAATATTTAGTTGTTATCGGCGTTCTAACATTTCATTATTTGTCAACTTCTAGCAATACAATAAACTAGATTATTCTCTCTGAAATCTAGCAAAAAAACTGATAAAATATAAAATAACATTCGGGATAATTCCTATGCAACGAGAGTTCCTTGCACATATCGTATCACAAAGTCTCGATTCACCATGCATACATCCAACCCTATCACATGGCATAAGAACAAGATTCACAGACAAGGAGAGAACCCGCCAGACGAAAATTTCTTACATCCGAAATGATAAATACTCTCCTCCATGCCTTTCACATCTAAGAAATGTTAATACAAACTATAAATAAATTGATGAATATACAATATGTAAAAATAAAAATCATTTCAAAATTACTTAATTAGTCTCATCAGAACATTTTAAACTTTAAATTTTTATACTACTCATTTTGGTAAGCGTGCAGTCAGCACGCAGCTAAGGTAATGGATGGAATTAAAGGAGCTCACATCTTTAAAAAGGAAAAAAATAATGCAGGGATAATGGCAAGCCCGCCAACGCGGACCACATCCACAGCTCGGAAGAGAGAGAAACATAAATCACCCACATAATTTTTTTTTAGAAGCGATCATACAATACGAGTACAAGTCAGCCCATAAAGGTCAGAATACACTATTTACTATAAAACAAGAAGGGATCACCCGTTAGAAAAAGTTAAAAAAAAAAAGAAACGCCCACGAGCGTTTCTCGCGGAGGTTCACCAAACGATGCAACAGACATTTGTGTGAACGTTGGAGGGCCAACGTTCAGAAACGGCCTAAACAATTTATTTTGTAAGCCAATTTGGGCTAACGGCCATTAGGCCTTTAAAGCCATTATGGGTCGAGCCGTTGAAGCTTTTATGGAATAGGCTCAGGAGTTCAGATTGAGAAAAGATATCAATCTAGAATAATTTGGAATAGCCTATATGATTTGTTTTATCTCATTTTATTTTTATTGATCTTTTGGACATATGAAGGTAATCGTTAGATTTGCACCTCCACACGATCATGCTCGTAATAGGAGGATCGAATCGAGCCGGGTCGTTGTACCTTGGGAACAGATCGCCAACAACCTGCACGAAGGGGCGAAAAATCTGATCCTTAAGATAGAATTTGATCCTTAAGACAGTGTCTAACATGCATCGGTCCTGATTTGATCTATCTTATCTTTTGATTTTACTTCATTTATATATTTAAATTTCTATAACATATTCTAGCAATTTCTAGAAAGAAATTTTTTACAAAAATCAAAAAAAAATTTCAACAGCTAAGGATCAAAGTTTCCTTCTTTTTTTAGAAATTGCTATTTTCATTCCATCTTTTTATTCTGTTTTGCATTTGCTTAACATATAAAATTTTCATGCCACCCTGAAATGCATGTGCATTAATGATGCAAATGTTGCTATGCTAAATTATGATCATCCATTGAGCCCAAGATTTAAAGGGAAAAGATTATGGTTTGAATACTTATTATTTTTCTTGGGCAAAATATTAACATTGCTGCAATGCTTTAGTAATATTTCATGAGTTGATCTTTTTACCATTGGAAGGGATTGTTGTGCTATGTGCTTTAAAAGAGTTCCTTACTAATTTTGTTAAATATATGGTAAAATGAATACTCAGTTTATCTTCACCATTAGATAGTTAAGTGCTCATGCACATACATGGACAGAAATTGATATAACAAATCTTGGTTATTAAATAATTGGGCAATCATAGTCATGTACTTAGCCTATAATAAAAGTGACTGTTCAGCTATCTCTGCAATTTGCTATGCAATTATTTTAGTACAAACATGTACATTTGAAGTTATATTTTACTGCTAAAAGTATGTAGTATTTTTTCAAAAATTTTACTATCAATAGCGACCTAAGGATTTTTCTGCAACACTACAGTCCTCCGCTCTACCAACTGAGCTAAGGTCGATTGTTTTAGTACAAACAATTATTATTTGATTTATCTGCTTCATTTGTAGTATCAGATTTTAATACATTTTGATATGCCTCGGACGATATATGATGAGCATAAAATATACTAAATTGATAAATAAGACATAACAAAAATAATAACATATGACATTGTTGTCTTATTCTAATGTTAGACACCGTTGAGCTTTCTTTGTCTTCTGACTTGTTAGAGGTTGAAGCTTGGATCTTGGTTTGTGTGCATGTGGTTTGTTCAACATGTTAGAGGCTTCTTTCTATTCACCGAACATTCACATGTTTAATTATATGTATATAAATACATACGCATTTATACATATATGCATAAAGGTACACAGACGTGTGCAAATCAGATGGGACTTGTCACATCTTAGTGCCCAAGTACATTTGTAATATGTATACTTATTCTCTCCTCAAGTTGGTGTAGTAACTAACAAAGCTAACAAATATAAAGCTGAAGTGCTAATCAGAAATGAATCTTTGTTCACTGGATAGATGGCCAAGGGGTGAAGTCATCAAACAGGTGGTTAACCATTCAACATGAAAACAAAGCCTTGTTAAAAAAACACCATGCTTGCACTTGTGAACATGATATATGCGTGCTTGTATATAGATATTTTTTATCATTTATTATTTAACTTCAAGTGCGCTACTAGTATATATTTTGCATTCTTACATAAATACAAAAGTTTTTCTATTCCAGATAAGTATTTTTTAGTATAGTAATCAATATTTATCTCCTTGTTGTGTTGAAGTTGCTAGAAAAAGTGACAGCATTAGGCAAATACTTATTGCTTACCTACTATTGTAAATCTTTTATGTTACTAAATGATAAAGAATGGATGAACTGAATGTCATGATAAGGTATGTCATATAATGCTTTATTTTGAGTCTCTTGAAATCTATTGCCATGAAATTTAATAAAAAATTTATAATTTACTCATGACTACTTATTGTTTACCTTATATTTGGATATTCAATTCTAATATATCTTTACCTGATTCTCTTATTTGACGTCTAATCCAAAATAATATTATCTCTTTAAAATTTGCCAAGAAGATTTTGGCAAACTAATTAACCAAGGAATTATCTACGAATGAAGTCCTAGATTCATCGAGGGGATGTGGCTTAAACCCATTATTTGATCGCCAGCAGTGGATACCCAACCTCTGTGATTGAAGATCCCATGAATGAGGTTCAATATGGTAAAAACGAAGCTGATTGAGTGATCGAACACAAATTTTAAAAAATTTTTATTATCCCTATGATGAGTGCTCTTATAAAGTGACAAAGTAAATTTGTGTAAGGTTAAGTCATACTCTTAATGGATCCGAGGTGGTTATCTGCAGGATATGTCACAAATACCCTTGAAGGATTCACCTATGAGAATCGTCATATTAGGCCGTGACTAAGGCTTGAACTAACCTTAAAGAATTCTCATGAAAAATCAAGGTACTAAGCGTAAGGTCTTTAATATGCGCTGACCGCTTAAACTCAATTGATCCATACTATGTGTGATTAGTAGAAGTATGAGTCAAAGGACCTAGTTCAAGGTCTAATCCACTATGGTTCCTTCAGATGTATACAATCAACACTAAGTGAGGTTCAAATCCATAGGACACCTCACCTATTACGCAGTATAAGATGCCCTAAAATTTTTTGTTATATTTATTTTATTTTATTTTTTTAAACTTTTATGAAAGATTGTTAGAAAAAGTTAAAAAATAAAGAAAAAGAACGTTCACCAAACGATGCAACCGAACGTTTGTGTGAACGTTGGAAGGCCAACGTTCAAAATGGCCCAAACAATTTATTTTGTAAGCCTTTTTTGACGTAATTTGGGGCTAACGGCTATTAGGCCTTTAAGGCCATTATGTGCCGAGCCGTTGAAGCTTTTATGGGCCGAGCCATAAATAGGCTCAAGGATTCAATTGAGGGAATGCATCAATCTAGAATGATTTAGAGTAGCCTATATGATTTGTTTTATCTCATTTTATTTTTATTGATCTTTTGAGCATCTGAAGATAATTATTGGGTTTGCACCTCCCCACGATCGTGCTCATGGTAGAAGGATCGGATCGAGCCGAATCGTTGTACCTTGAGGACAGATCACCAACAACCTGCACGAAAGAACGAAAATCTGATCCTTAAAGCAATGTCTAACACGCATCGATCCTGGTTTGATCCATCTTCTTTTAGTTTTACTTCATTTGTATATTAAATTTCTATAACATATTTTTAGCAATTTCTAGAAATGAATTTTTACAATATCAAAATATTTTCCAACACACCCTCCCTCCAACACCAAAAACCCTGAATGGTGTGCCACGCTCGAAACCACCCAGTCGGCAGCCGAGTTAGCTTCGCGATAGGTGTGACGGATCTGAGCTCCATGGATCCCACTGAAAAATAGCCTAGATGTCCTACAAAACGGATTGATAGTGGGTTGGGAGACACTATCCCTCCGTAGCCACCGAATAACAGTCATAGAATCATCCTCAATAATGAGGTTATAAGCATGCATAGTCCGGACTGCAAAGGAAATACCCGCCCAAGCTACATATAGCTCAACCATAGGGACCGATGAGTCTAGACTGCCAAATCCACCAACCGCTAACAGATCTCCTTTCGACTCACGAATGACAAATCCAGAACCCGCTAATCGCCCACGAACACTTCCATCAAAGTTGATTTGACAAACCCTGAAGGAGGGGACTCCCAAGATATAAAAACTATATGCTGGTTCGCTGCCGAAACACCAGGGGAGCCCCAGAGGCTAGCGGAGTCAAAATCAGCAGCGCCGAGACCACGTGCACAATCCGTCGTCACAGATCGAATATTCCACATGATCCTATGGTGAGATATAGAAGCATCAGCAAAAATAATCTAATTTCTAGACAACCGGATCTGGTAAACGGTCGAAGCCCAAATAGAACTTTTGTAAGGTCTTCCAAAAAAAAAAAGCACTAAGAATCCACATAGTCTAGTCTACACTGGTAGCCAATGGATAGCCAGATCCGCCCCACTCTAGAACAAGAGAAAATGGCATGAGCCATGGTCTCCGCCTCCAAATCGCATAACGGACATATAGGCTGGATAGGCATCCCCTCCTCACCAGCAATGCACAAGTAGAAGGCATTCCCACAAAAGCTTCCATATGAAGAGCTGGATCCTAGGAAGAATGGGAAGCTTCCAGATCCACGCAGCCTCCACTGACCCTTGAGATTGCAGCCTGAATAATTATACAAGATCCTTTTTAAGGGCTCTAGATAGGCAAGATCTCCTTCAAAGTCTGATATCCATAGATAGACCCGGGATGAGCGGAATGGACAGGATCCGACGAGAAAACTCCACACTAAATAAACGGATCACCATCGGGGCATCCCAGGAGGGAGTATCAGAAGAGAGCAAATTCTTAACTATCATACTCCTTGGAATGTCAATACTAAAGAAGAAAGGCCAACGAGAAAGAGGTATGTCTGAAAACAAGGTATCTTGGATAACATCGATGGAAGAGCCATCTCCAATCATCCACGAGAAGACTGAATTTGCACTAAGGAAGACCAATCTTCATATCTTAAGCGCATAAAAGAACTCCAAAGACATTGCGGCTCGAGGATAAACCGCGAGGCATGCTTGGCCAATAGGGCCTCCCTTCTGACTTCCAACAACTAAATACCAAGACCGCCTTCCTGGATCGGCATACAAATCATCTCCCAAGATATAAGGTGAATACCATGCACATCCTACATAGAAGCCCAAAGAAAATCCCTGAAACATCTCTCGATTCTCCTAAGGCAAGTTAATGGAATGACAGCATTGAAAAGAAGATACATAGGAAGAGAAGAAAGGATTGACCGAATGATAGTAACCCTGGCCATTATAGATAATCCCGTAACCTGCAACCCCTCATTGCGCTTCCAAATCCTCAACTCCAGGACAGAATAGTCTGCACAACGAGGATGACGACCGATCATAGGAACCCCAAGTATTGTAATCGGTCAGACTGAGAAGAGATACCTAGTAATTGGGCTATGGCTTCCCTGGTAGCTCTAGCAGTCTTCAGACTGAAACAAATAGAAGACTTGAAAACATTGACCTTCTGACCCAAAGCCTGGGCTGAATAATATCTGCAAAGAAAGAAGTGTTCGCAGTAGAAGCCATACCCAACAAAATACAATAATCAGCGAAAAAAGATGAGATATCGCAGGACCCCTAGGGTCAGCCATAAAGGGGCAATACTATGATCAGCACTGTCTAACCGGGGCACGCTGAAGATCATACATAAACTCCTGCGCAATCAGGACGTTATCTGAAATACTGCGCCCACGAATAAACGCCCCCTATTGCAATAAGGCGGGGAATCACCCAACGAAGACGGCCAGCCAGAAGACGAGCACAAATCTTGTACATAGTAGTACATAGACTAATAGGCCGAAATTATTGAGAGAGGAAAGCATCATTGCATTTGGGCACAAGAGTGATAAGAGTCCGATTTCACTCAGTAGGGATGGCCTTGACTTGAAAGACAAAATGAATACCAACAATATCCCAATAATGACGAAAAAAGAATGGTAATCGAAGGAAAATCCTCATGATAGAGACCCGAATCATCAGCGCAACTCTGCGAATCCTGTTCGCAACACGACGCTTCAGGATGACCTGAAGAAAAAATATGGTGTTACAGTCACCTTCATAGAGTTCATAGATCCACTGGATCCTGGACCATTGCCTCCAATAAATTTCCTGCTGGATAAGAAGAGAGTGGTGTAAAACAAGCTTGGCCCAAAGAGCAGATAGGTTAGAGTCCAATAGGATACCCTCCTGATCCTCCTAGCCTGCAGAGCACTAATTTCAACTCCAAGCACTTCCACCTGTCTAATTAAATCACCAACCTTTATTCTGTTCCATCTGGCTAGCCTTCGTTTAGTCAGCAAAAGACGACAAGAAAGACAATAAACAACATTACCCCATATAGAAAGGTGCCAGATCTAGGTGATGATAGCCCGAGCTGCCGGATACGTAGATCAAAACTGCTCAAATCTGAATTACCTCAGCTGATAATGATCAACCTATGTAGATATAAGAACAGGGCAGTTATCAGAAGCAATCCTCGGAAGATGAGTAACAGAAACCTATCAAGTCTCTCCCAAACCCTAACTGAGCCCTAACGGTTGTTACACTAGGTGAATTACAGGCCCAAAAATCCCAGGTCCAACAGACCAGCAAAACTGATAAAAGCCCTGAATTCAGAGATATCAGCTATACTAGTGACCCTTCTACCCCACGTGTTTCACTGACATCAAAGATACAGTTGAAGTCTCCAGCAACAATGGTAGGAAGGCCTTGGGCAAGGAGGCCTTGGGCAAGGAGGGAAAGAAGATCAGACCATAAAGTCCATCTTACCCGGTAATCATTACTGGCATAAACAGCTAAGATAAGCCTCAGACACAATAAGGCCAAAATGCTGGTTACTTTGATGAGCCACATCAATCGTAACAACATAGGAACGCCAGATGGCAATAATACCACTAAATAGGCCTACAGCCTCAACCGCAACTGTGGACCAAGCACGAACAATGTCTCCGAAACCAGGCCAAACCATCCCCAACAACCTGATTTCTAGTTTCTAAAAGAACACAAATATCGAAGTTATGAATTTACATCAATCTGCCAAAAAAGGATCGAAACAATGGCTTTCAAGCTCCTCAAACATTCCAAACAAGAATCTTCATTTAGCAAGAAGAGGAATCTAGGCCCCCCAGGACTTCTGCCATGGCACTATCAGAAAGGCACTCAGAGCGAGTGACAGCTTCAGGGATCTGTGAAATGCATATCATCGAAGCTTGAGCCTCCTCAGATCGAGAAGATTGATCGATGGATCTTCAATCTATCCCCTGGCCTAAGATATCCGCATGGGAAGAGAAGCCTGTGGTCCTAAAAGACTGGACCGTCTCACCCACCAGACCCTTATCCGAACTCACAGTAGATAACCCTAAAGCAACGGTCGAATGAACAGGACCATCCGATTTGACCTGTTTAGTTTTGAAGGAAGAAACATAGCCTTTGCCCTTCTTTATAACTTTTTTAATGACTAATCGAAGGGCCAAATACTCCACTAGACGGGCCCGCTTGAGGGGACCCGGACAAGCATCCCTGCTCCCTAATGGACTAGCATCACTAGATTCAACACCAAAAGAAGCAAAAGGGTTCTTGGACAACAAGGATTGAAAGAAATCAGCCTTAATTAAGACATTACTAATGTGCCCCCCTCATATAAATCGGCACGCCCAGAAGACTCCAGCACGTTATTTTTCCCTAGCCATTCCCGAATCCTCATGAATCAAATCTGGCACCTTCTGGCCATGAGCACCTCGCCAATGAGCTAGCTTCGGCGGCGCAGCCCACCCCTCAGCCAAGACCGCCGGAGCAAGGACAAAGATGAAGCCATTGGACAAGAAGAAGGGCTTTTTCCTTCATTAGATTCCCCCTTGTCTCCACCTAGGAGCCCTGAGCCACGGAGCGCTGACGGATTGCTGCCATCCAGGAACCAAACAGGGATGCTTCCAAAATGACTAAGCAACAGAGCTTACTCGTAGACATACTGTTGCCAGAATGGCCCTAACAAGCCCATCAGCTGAGACCCCAACCGGCCGGAGAGGAGATCGAAGCTCGAC
The DNA here is from genome assembly GCA_900491605.1 of Calamus simplicifolius. Taxonomy (NCBI): domain Eukaryota; kingdom Viridiplantae; phylum Streptophyta; class Magnoliopsida; order Arecales; family Arecaceae; genus Calamus; species Calamus simplicifolius. The sequence continues at coordinate 493,174 of UESW01004091.1, read as the reverse complement.
ACGAGCACAGACCCGAGCATAAGCACCCCGCCAAAGTCGCTGCATCAGCAAACAAGAAATGGCCAATCGATGCAACGAAGGATCTCCTCCCTCCAATATTCGATCGAGAGGTTAGGCGCCGACGTAACAGCATCCGCCACCAAGAAAAACTTCGACCTTCAAATTTCAGATGCAACCGACTATCCGTTTACAATCCATGAACGGTTCAGCAGTACCATATCAATGGCGATAAAGTCGGCAAACCGAAAGATATGGCACCGGTAAGCCAAGCTAAGGAAAATGATTTCTCCTAGAATGCCACCACGCCAGAATTCCTTAAGGAAAGCCTCCATGGAGGCGGAATGTCCTCACCAAAACAACCCATTGTTGCCATTCCACTAATTCAGCCTCTAGCTCTGCCACTGGGACTTAGATTCCTTAAGGAAAGCCTCCACTGAAACCATGGAATGTCCTCACCAACACAACCCATTGTTGCCATTCCACTAATTCAGCCTCTAGCTCTGCCACTAAGACTTGAACCACATCAAGGTAACAGGCCTCGATCGACGGAAGAAGATGAATCCTAGTGAAAGCTAGATTTCATTACCCATCGCCTAAGAATCCAACCATCGAAACCACCATCCGAAGCCATTGGACCGAAAGGAAAGGGCAAGAAAACCAGAACCAAACTACAAGCACTTAAAGAGAACAAAGATCACCAGAGAACCACTGCAGAAAGGACCAACACACCAATCTTAAAGCAGACCAAAGGAGAAGAACGGGAAGCTGCTACAGTAACATACTGCTACAGTAACACTCGTTTTTTTTTTTTTTTTTAACATACCAGTGAAGTTAAAAGCAAAGAGGTCTGCCCACATAGCGCATTTACAATAGCTGACAATAAACAGAATTCGACATCCACAGCCGAACCAAACAATGCAATCAGACCCTACCCTACGACCAGGGGTACCCAAAAATACAAAAAAAAAAACAAATAAAATACCATAGGGCAGAAAGGTTGAAATCACGACCCATCATAGTATTTTAACAAAACAGGAGGCAATTCTCAAGCAATCTGCAGAGAAACACGGAAGCGAGGCAAAATAAACACAGCAATCTTCTGACGAAAACAAGGTGCTAATGCTGAGAAGCTCGTGCTGTTCATATTTGACCGCACACACAGAGATATGAAAATGAAAGATCGAACAGATTTGAATTCAGCCGAGAAACGCTAATGAGCCTAACAGGGGTAGAATGTCCAAATAAAGAATAGCTTCGTCACCACTCAGATCCACAAGCCAGCAACAGGCAGAAATCAATCATCCAGTTACCGTCAATAAACTGACAAGTTGACCAAAGCAAACACGCCAACGAAACCAGCGATCCCTGCTACTCGGAAACTTAAGAAACTAAATATTCAAAATAATCGAATTATCGAATGACAGAAATTATGACGAGGTAATAAGCGATACAATTTGTGCTCGATCACAAGATGATACCAGCATCATTTGTTTGAATTATCCTACCAAGAAGCACATTAGAAGCTCATGTAGCTAACATTATTTACTCAACCATAACTTGGAAAAGATGTTTGTTCAAAGAAAGGACTGCATAAATCATTTTCCGCAAACTGTCAATAAAAATGAAGATATGAGGGTCAAAGCCTCAAAATCATCTGTAAAGAATGAAAAATTTTACGAAAGACCACCGTACAAAACTTCTAGACGATATAACAAAAGCAGTTCCTGATGTAACGTACAAATAGAAGGCAAAAGAAAAAACCATCATATATCCCCCAACAAATTGCCAGCAAAAAGAAAGATGGCTGACATTGTGAAGCACAAGGGAGGGTAAATATAAGGGACTTGTTCATCCCTAAGGCTAAAATACATAAAGCCAGAGAGGCAGACGTATAGTCCCAAATCTGTTGGCATCCGATCAAGCTTCTAAAAACAAAGCAGGAATAACATTTGCAGAATTTGAGCCAACTAAACACAAATAAAGAACCAATAAGAACAAGATTGCAAAACTTCCACCGAACTCAAAAACAAAGAGAATAATTATAAAAGACTTGCATTAAGATGAACAAAATTGATAACAAAACAGCTAATATTTTGAAAAGTGTAGTCAACCAATACAATCCTGCCAGTGTCTAACACAAATCAAAAACAGCAAGGAAAATTGTTCACACCAACAGATAAGACCTCCAACCAAAAGTAACATCAATGCCGCAGAACATCAATTGCCCCATAACATCAAACTAGACCAAGTAACATGGACTTCATATTTTGCCAACAACCTCAGACATCCAAGGAAGGAAATTTGAGCAGCACAAGTTCTCAAGCCCGGCAAGGCGAAAGCTCTCAGGCGGCCACTGCGAATGTTTTGAGAAACAAGCCTTAGGATTTGTCATCATTGGCACACTACTAAGGATCCACAACATATAAAATATTTAAAAATCTGTAACTATCAGCATTCTTGAACTCCCAAAAGCAAAAGGCCAAGGAAAACAAAAAAAAATCAGATGAATACAGGAAATGAATGTAATATGAATAAGAGAATAGGTGAGTTGAATTTGCCACATAACATCATTGCCCCATAACTTCAAACTAGACCAAGTAACATGGACTTCGTATTTAGCCAACAACCTCAGACATCCAAGGAAGGAAATTTGAGCAGCACAAGCTCTCAAGCCCGGCAAGGCGAAAGCTCTCAGGCGGCCACTGCGAATGTTTTGAGAAACAAGCCTTAGGATTTGTCATCATTGGCATACTACTAAGGATTCACAACATATAAAATATTTAAAAATTGGTAACTATCAGCATTCTTGAACTCCCAAAAGCAAAAAGCCAAGGAAACAAAAAAAAAAAATCAGATGAAACAGGAAATGAATGTTATATGAATAAGATAATAGATGAGTTGAATTTTGCCGCATAACATCAATGCCCCATAACATCAAACTAGACCAAGTAACATGGACTTCGTATTTTGCCAACAACCTCAGACATCCAAGGAAGGAAATTTGAGCAGCACAAGCTCTCAAGCCAGGCAAGGCGAAAGCTCTCAGGCGGCCACTGCGAATGTTTTGAGAAACAAGCCTTAGGATTTGTCATCATTGGCATACTACTACGGATCCACAGCATATAAAATATTTAAAATTGGTAACTATCAGCATTCTTGAACTCCCAAAAGCAAAAAGCCAAGGAAAACAAAAAAAAAAATCAGATGAATACAGGAAATGAATGTTATATGAATAAGAGAATAGATGAGTTGAATTTTGCCACATAACATCAATGCCCCATAACATCAAACTAGACCAAGTAACATGGACTTCGTATTTTGCTAACAACGTCAGACATCCAAGGAAGGAAATTTGAGCAGCACAAGCTCTCAAGCCCGGCAAGGCGAAAGCTCTTGGGCGGCCACTGCGAATGTTTTGAGAAACAAGCCGTAGGATTTGTCATATTGGCATACTACTAAGGATCCACAACATATAAAATATTTAAAATTGGTAACTATCACAGCATTCTTGAACTCCCAAAAGCAAAAAGTCAAGGAAAACAAAAAAAATTCAGATGAATACAGGAAATAAATGTTATATGAATAAGAGAATAGATGAGTTGAATTTTGCCACATAACATCAATGCGCCATAACATCAAACTAGTCCAAGTAACATGGACTTCGTATTTTGCCAACAACCTCAGACATCCAAGGAAGGAAATTTGAGCAGCACAAGCTCTCAAACCCGGCAAGGCGAAAGCTCTCAGGCGGCCACTGCGAATGTTTTGAGAAACAAGCCTTAGGATTTGTCATCATTGGCATACTACTACGGATCCACAGCATATAAATATTTAAAAATTGGCAACTATCAGCATTCTTGAACTCCCAAAAGCAAAAAGCCAAGGAAAACAAAAAAAAAGCAGATGAATACAGGAAATGAATATTATATGAATAAGAGAATAGATGAGTTGAATTTTGTCACATAACATCAATGCCCCATAACATCAAACTAGACCAAGTAACATGGACTTCGTATTTGCTAACAATCTCAGACATCCAAGGAAGGAAATTTGAGCAGCACAAGCTCTCAAGCCCGGCAAGGCAAAAGCTCTTGGGCAGCCACTGCGAATGTTTTGAGAAACAAGCCGTAGGATTTGTCATATTGGCATACTACTAAGGATCCACAACATATAAAATATTTAAAAATTGGTAACTATCACAGCATTCTTGAACTCCCAAAAGCAAAAAGTCAAGGAAAACAAAAAAAATCAGATGAATACAGGAAATAAATGTTATATGAATAAGAGAATAGATGAGTTGAATTTTGCCACATAACATCAATGCCCCATAACATCAAACTAGACCAAGTAACATGGACTTCGTATTTTGCCAACAACCTCAGACATCCAAGGAAGGAAATTTGAGCAGCACAAGCTCTCAAGCCCGGCAAGGCGAAAGCTCTCAGGCGGCCACTGCGAATGTTTTGAGAAACAAGCCTTAGGATTTGTCATCATTGGCATACTACTAAGGATCCACAACATATAAAATATTTAAAAATTGGTAACTATCAGCATTCTTGAACTCCCAAAAGCAAAAAGCCAAGGAAAACAAAAAAAAAAATCAGATGAATACAGGAAATGAATGTTATATGAATAAGAGAATAGATGAGTTGAATTTAACAAAACCAATATTTGAAAGAGCACTATATCTAAATCCTAGGAATAGCCTGAATGCAACCACCACGGAAGGGGTGGGCCGGGCACCCATCGCCGTTCCGGAACCGGGGCGCCTATGCGAACCTGGCGACGCCGGCGGTAAAGGAGCGGATCGAGTCAGAAAGATCAGGAGATATAGAGAGAGGAGAGAGAGAGCGAAGAGGAGAGGGGTTCTAAACTTGTAGAAGAGGAGAAGAGGAAGAGAGATGGGAGAGATGGGAGAGCGCGGCTATTTGGGAGGCGGCTAGGGTTTCTGCAGGAGGTGCGGGAGAGAGGCGAGCGCGGCTATTTGGGAGCGCGTCTAGGGTTGTGGAGGAAAAGAAAAAGTCCGACCCTTTTGCGTCGTTACACCTATTTTGTGCCGACACTTTAATAAAGCGACCGCTTTCGATATTTTTCGTTGATACATTAAAGCATAAAAAAATGTTATAATATATTTTTGTTATAATGCAATCGTTGTCTAGAAACAAATGAATCATTTGCTTATTAATAATTTAACAATAAATTAATGAAAGATTTTAAATAATAAAAAATAGTTTTATTTTTTCAGTGCGGAGACTTTCGATCATCTAATAAATGTGCAACAGATTTTCTACACTTAACAATTTATATAGCAAAAGAAAGAAATAAAAAAATTAAATTTCAAAATATAAATAATCAAAAATAGCAAATCAACATCATTCATAAGCTTCAAGATATATCATCAGCCGTGTCCCTAGGCAACTACTAGCATATGCTAGATGGTACCGATTCTAATAAACCAAAATAAGATTAAAGTCTTCTCATGGCATAGCTTCAGACATCCAAGGAAGGAAGTATTCAAGCAGCACAAGCTCTCAAGCCCGGCGAGGCAAAAGCTCTCAGGCGGCCACTGCGAATGTTTGAGAAACAAGCCTTTGGGTTTGTCATCATTGGCATTTCATTCGAAGACTCATTTTGACCACCGAACACAAATTATCAGCCAAATTGCTAATTCGCAGCTGGTGATATAACGATTCTATATTGTAAAATATATATATTGAACGGATACATACTACGAAAATATGACAATATGATAGAGCTATGAACATATCCACCACAAGTAGAAACGAATATGATACAACAAAAAGTAGCAAGGAACACAGGGATATTTCGGATTTCGAAAGAACATTTTCCGGGTAACAACGAAGTGTTACAAACTTCAATATTAAAACTACAAAAAGAATCAACAAGTAGCGAGCCTTCGAAGAAAATTCGTAAACATCCAGCAAAGGAAAAGTATAACTTCTCAAATCCCGCAGGCAAGGAGCTCTCAAGAAAAACAAGACTTTGACTGTACCAATGTTAGCATCCTACTGCTAATGACCCATGTCATCAAAAGAGTAAATAACTCCATTTTCAGTTTGGATCATGCTTCCAAAAATTCAATTTCATAATCGAATGAAATCATGTAAATGGAAATGCCAACATTTTCATTTTTTTAATAGCGAAATGACTATGCTTGCATAAAGAGGACACTAAAATCTATGATAATAACTTCAATAGGTAAGATTTAGCTTCAGACATCCAACGAAGAGTTGAGCAACACAAGCTCTCAAGCCCGATGCGGCGAAAGCTTTCAAGCGGCCACTGCGAATGTTTGAGAAACAAGCCTTTGGATTTATCATCATGCGCAACCAACCAGTAAAAAAAAAAACAATTTAAAAAACAAAAAAAGATGCAACTATAAATGGACAAAAATAGACATTTAGAGGGTAAAAAAAGAAAAAGAGTCTAGAATTAGACGATGGAATCGTGAGGAAGGTGTGTCCGTCCGCTAGGGCCGATCTTAGACATCCAAGGAAGGAAAGATTGAGCAGCAAAGGCTCTCAAGCCCGGTGAGGCGAAAGCCCTCAGGCGGCCACTGCGAATGTTCTGAGAAACAAGCCTTTAGATCTTCATCATAGATGCCCTCAGCAAAAGGCCATCTCACAATCCAAAAAGAGTTCAGGCGTCCGAATCAAGAAAAAAAATGTAGAAACAAAAATAATAGATGAAGAGAAGAAGACTATTTACCCACTCCGGTGGAGGAGATTGATGGGAGAAGGGTTTCAATCTCCTGTGGCTACCGACGGCGGAGACTCGGGTTTAGGCCTTTAGGGTTTCAGCCTTTCAAAGGATAAGAGAAAAAGACTAGGGCTATATATAGTGCTTGTCGTAGCTCCAGAAGCTTCCAGCGTTATCGTACCTGGGTCTGAATCTGAAGGTCCAATGGGCTGCAGAGTTCGCCAATTGTTTGCTGATGGGCTCCGACAGTTCTTCGGCTGGGCTTTTTATTAAGCCCAAGGGTACAACCATATATATACATACATGAAAAAGTCTTTGTACATCGTTTCCGGTGCAGCAAGACCTACGTAAGCTATATCGCCTCTTCTGATTGATCCATATAGAGCCTACGTGAATGATGGTATCGGACAGTATGGCCCTCCTACGATGTAACGTTCTGAACGTGACGGACATTTAAAGCAGTTCGCTTTTTTTTAAAATTAGCGTGCCGACGAAAATGCCCTTTCCCTCCAACCTAGCGCCATTTTACGTTAGATTTCATCTGTGCAAGAAAAACTCTCTTTCTTCCCCTTTCTTCTCCCTCGCTTTGGATTTCGGATGCATCACCGGAATCAGTTGAGCACGAACCGTCGCCCTTGCTCTGAGAGTCCGGTCGAAAGAAAATATTTCAGCTTCGAGGCTGAAAAACCTGGCTACTGGAGTCTTTGTACAAAAACTTCTGGAGGAAATATCGTCCGCAGCACAAAACATTCTTTCGTTATAAGGTTGTTGTGGTTTATGATCTTGACGATAGGGTTTTCTACTAGGGTATCGTGGGTTTTCAACTAATGCTTTGTCTTAACGTTTTGAACTATGGTGTCGTGGCGAGTTTCCAACTAGGGTGTAGTGGTTTTTTCTGCAAGGGTGTCGTGGGTTTTGAACTAGGGTATCATGGATTTTGAACTAGGGTGTCATGGGTTTTGAGCACGGGTGTCGTGTGTTTTGAGCACGGGTGTCGTGGGATTTTATTAGGGTGTCGTGGGTTTTGAGCACGGGTGTCGTGGGTTTCAACAAGATAAGAGCGAATGGCAGCAAACACCCCAGGAGTACCTCGCCCCCCTCGTGAACAGAAACCATCAATGAAAAGAGTGTGGGGAAGCCAAATACTGCGACACCCTAGTACCAATGCTGCGATACCCATGCTTAAAACTGACCACGGAGAGAATCCCCGCGACACCCCTAGCTTTAGGGTGATGACACCCGTTCTTACAAATGACCACGGAGAGAATCCTAGCGACACCCCTGTGGAATTCGGCCGAAAATCATTTGCGACACCTCAGTTGAAATCTCATGACACCCTATCTTTAGGGCGACGACACCCATGCTTACAAATGACCACGGAGAGAATCCCCACGAAACCCCTGCGGAATTCGGCCGAAAATCATTCGTGACACCCCAGTTGAAATCTCACGACACCCTAGCTTTAGGGCGATGACACCCGTGCTTACAAATGACCACGGAGAGAATCCCCTCGACACCCCTATGAAATTCGACCGAAAATCATTCGCGACACCCCAGTTGAAATCTCACGACACCCTAGCTTTAGGGCGATGACACCCGTGCTTACAAATGACCACGGAGAGAATCCCAACGACACCCCTATGGAATTCGGCCAAAAATCATTCGCGACACCCCAGTTGAAATCTCACGACACCCTAGCTTTAGTGCGACGACACCCATGCTTACAAATGACTACGGAGAAAATCCCCGCGACACTCCTGTGGAATTCGACCAAAAATCCTTCGTGACATCCCAGTTGAAATCTCACGATACCCTAGCTTTAAGGCGACGATACCCGTGCCTAAAACCGACCATGGAGAGAATCCCCACGACACCCCCTGGTGGAATTCGGCCGAGAATCCTTCGCGACACCCCAGTTGAAATCTCACGACACCCTAGCTTTAAAGAGATGACACCCGTGCTTAAAACTGACCACGGAGAGAATCCCCGCGACACCCTAGTTCGAATTCGGCCGAAAATCCTTCGCGACACCCCAGATGTAATCTCACGACACCCTAGCTCTAAGGAGATGACACCCGTGCTTAAAACTGACCACGGAGAGAATCCCAGTGACACCCTAGTTCGAGTTCGGCCGAAAATCCTTCGCGACACCCCAATTAAAATATCACGACACCCTAGCTTTAAGGAAACGATACCCTTACTTAAAACTGACCACATAGAGAGTCCCCGCGATACCCTAGTTCGAATTCGGCCGTAAATCCTTCGCGACACCCCAGTTGAAATCTCACGACACCCTAGCTTTAAGGTGACGACACCCTTACTTAAAACTAACCACATAGAGAATCCCCGCGACACCCTAGTTTGAATTCGGCCGTAAATCCTTCGCGACACCCCTGTTGAAATCTCACGATACCCTAGCGTTAAGGCGACGACACCCTTACTTAAAACTGACCACACATAGAGAATCCCCGTGACACCCTAGTTCGAATTCGGCCATAAATTCTTCGCAACACCCCAGTTGAAATCTCACGACACCCTAGCTTTAAGGCAACGACACCCATGCTTGAACAAGGCAGGAATTTTGATGTCACCCTAGTACTAATTCGACGACACCCTAGTAACTCAGCCATGCCATCTTTTCGAGAAAAGTTGCAAAATGTGGGCAGTTCCTATGGGTTTGCGGGTCAGTGTGATGTGATCATGGCGATCCCAGTGTCCTTTCGTATTTCTCTGAGGTCGGCATAAACCCTAGAGGTCATTCGTCTTTTGCTCGAGAAGCCATCCTTTTGCTTGAGAAGTCATCTTTCGTCTCTTGCTCGAGAAGCCACTGGTCTTCTAAATTTCTTTCATAGTTCATTCTTCCGTATACTTCATTCATGGAGATGAGTGCTTTCGTTTGTAGACGAAGACCGCGAACAAAGAAGAAGCAGATGGAGAAAATGGCGGAACAATGCAAGGACATGGTTCTTCGTTCGAATGAGGATACGGCTCCTTCAGGTATGTTTATCACTATGTTAAAATATTATGACATCCTCTCTTAAAATTTCATGACAAGTATGTCTTATGTCTTACCCCTGTTTCAATTGACATGAAAATTGTTCCAGTCCCCCCAGTGAAGGCTTCCCAGCTATTTAAGAATAGTTGCAGGCCGGCCGTATATGTTCAGAAGGTTTGGAAGATGGGGTTCACTGGACGGCATATAAAACTTATTCGAAGGACCCCATTTGGTGCCTTCGTCGATATGCAGACGTTCACAGTCGATGGGCGACTGCTAGCAGACATCATAAGATGTCACAATGGAGGTGACGAGTTCATTTTCTGTAGAAAGCCAGTTCTATTCAGTGCCGATGAAGTCGCACTCATTCTGGGACTTCCAGCTCATGGGAAGAAGATCGACACGTCCAGCCAAATGTTCAACGGAAGGTTGTTCAGACGGTTTGGCCAGGGTTTAGATCTTCACCAAGAAGGTTTGGAGAAGTTAATATTTTAACTCCGATCATCTAAGGTACAGGAGGATGTCGAGGACATGTCCAACTTTGGATCGCATACATGTTGGCCATGTTTTTGGCTCCAAAGTCTAATCAGAGATGTCCACGGTATCTCATCCAGCACTTGGATGACTTAAGTCAACTGGATAGCATCGACTGGGCTTCGGTACTGAAGGAGTTGATTGTTCTGGCTCTCCCAGAAATAGCTTCTTGCTTGCGTTCCGAGGAGCTGGTGCACTCAAAGAATGCAAAAAAGTTAGGAGGCAGCCTACCCTATTCGGATGCTCGGCAGCACTGGTGGTAAGGATTATTGAGACATAAGTAGTGTTCTTAGTATAATTTTTTTGTAATATTACATTATTTAATATCCAAAAAATATAATGTTCAGGTGTGGTTCCTCGAGCATACATCAATGCGAGAACCAGCATACCCTGATAAACTGCCCCGGCTGTTGAAGTGGTATGACCACCAAATGAAGATCCAGTCGGTTCGGGTTGCCGACTTGCAGCCTCACGACTTAGTAAGATAGTACATTGCTCCATTGCTCTGACCATATTTTTCAACTTAATGCATCAATATGTTCACTTAATATTAATTTGTTATCATCTTGCGTTGCAGATGGAGGGAGCTACTGTACCACTGTCAGAAGAGCGCTGGCTTCTCACTCAGTAGAATGTAGCATTCCCTCAACCAACAGATACCTGCGCCCCTTAACCAATGGATAGCTGCATAGGATGTGCGAGTTGAGGACTGAATTGGAGTGCATTAAGGATCAACTCGACGATGTCAAGCACAGGCTGTCCATTGCTGAGAGCCTCCTCAATTCACTGCTCAGAAAGGAAAGTAATGCAATAAATGAGGAGGACAAGGGAGACGGGAAAACAGAGAAGGTGCATTCCTTGGAGTTGGTCCTCCGCGAGCCTGGTAATGGAAATAGTGAGAGAAGAAGATGGAGGAGGACCATTCATCCGAGTGTCCAATTGAGACGGGGAATGCAAAAGCAGAGGAGAAGAGATTGGAGGGGGATTTATTGGATGTTAAAACAGAGCATGGGAATGAAAATAAAGATGAGTCCATATCCGATAATAAACTTGGCACCCCTGCGCCAAAGGGTGATAATATGGACATAGAAATCGTTGGAGTGCCTTCGCTTGTTAGGAGGGTTAAAAAAGAGCCAGGAAGCGTAAGGCATCCACGGTCGTCGGAGAATGTTATGAGACAACCCGTCCTAAAAAGTCAGCGAAGACAGTGGGCACGTCAAAGCCCAACACAACGGTTAAAGATAACCAAATTATTATTCAAAATTTTTTGAGTGAACAACTAACCGACGAGATCGTCTACACCAATATGTTTTCTGGCGTTGTAACAAGGAAAAATCTTCAAGATCTCATTAACAATGAAATGATAATAGATGATGTAAGTATATCAAGAAACCTGTTCTAGTTGTTGATTTTAGAATTATATTAATCGGTTTACATTGCATTGGCAGATAATTGATTCCGGCCAGGAGTTTCTAATGCGCAACTGGACAGAGCATCCGGACCGATACCATAAGTGCATATTTGCATCAGTTTTCGTATCCGCTCCGTGTCTGACTTCCTCATCACCTGCTCATGAACTCGCTGGAACATCAGGAGCCTCGATATTTGACAATGTATCGGATGAAGATAAGGCCCAATTCTGATTTCTTTTCACCATAATAAACTCTGATAACTCGCACTGGCATTTGGTTGCTGTCGACATAGAAAGAAAGGTGTTCATGCACCTGAATTCAATGAAACGCAACCCCAAGTACAAGGCCAATGCAAGGAAATGGCATACAATTCTAGGCCACATATTCCATATCTACTGCGATAAGAAGGAAGCGATGACTTGGCCGATGGAAGAGATTTTGGATTGCCCAAGCCAACCGACTGGATCGCTGGATTGCGGCCTATACTGTCTGAGATACATGGAATGCTTGCTCGACGGGACAATCCTGATATGAAGATGGATTTTACGGATGAGGAAGTCAGAGATTACGGCGACACTTAGCTGCAACGATATTGAGAGAGGGCCTGAACAAAAAGATTAGCGACATTGTCGAAAAATGTTCTTAATTTTTTTATTCTGCTTTGAATGAAAATTGAAAGTAATTTATTCATATTAACACTGATTAATATTTAATGCAAATGCATAAATTTTATATTGCGAGCAGGGGTGTCCTCGATGTATTCATATGTTGCCTTCGTAGGTTTTCGCCTTTCGGGTGTCGCCGCGCTAGAGCTAGGGAGTCGTTAGCCAAGAGCTAGGGTATCATCGGGCTAAAATCTTCGGTGTCCATTCGCGAGTACTGGGCTGTCGTAGGTTTTCACCTTTTAGGTGTCGCCGCACTAGAGCTAGGGAGTCGTTAGCCAAGAGCTGGGGTGTCGTCGCGCTAAAATCTTCGGTGTCCGTTCGCGAGTACTGGGATGTCGTAGGTTTCTGCCTTTCTGGTGTCGCCGCACAAGAGCTAGGGAGTCGCTAGCCAGGAGCTGGGGTGTCGTCGCGCTAAAATCTTCGGTGACCGTTCGCAAGTACTGGGATGTCATAGGTTTCCGCCTTTCAGGTGTCGCCGCGCAAGAGCTAGGGAGTCGCTAGCCAGGAGCTGGGGTGTCGTCGCTAAAATCTTCGATGTCCGTTCGCGAGTACTGGGATGTCGTAGGTTTCCGCCTTTCGGGTGTCGCCGCGCAAGAGCTAGGGAGTCGTTAGCCAAGAGCTGGGGTGTCGTCACGCTAAAATCTTCGGTGTCTGTTCGCGAGTACTAGGATATCGTAGGTTTCTGCCTTTCGGGTGTCGCCGCGCAAGAGCTAGGGAGTCGTTAGCCAAGAGCTGGGGCATCATCGCGCTAAAATCTTCGGTGTCCGTTCGCGAGTACTGGGATGTCGTAGGTTTTCACTTTCGGGTGTCGCCGCGCAAGAGCTAGGGAGTCGCTAGCCAGGAGCTGGGGTGTCCTCGCGTTAAAATCTTCGGTGTCCGTTCGCGAGTACTGGGATGTCGTAGGTTTTTGCCTTTCGAGTGTCACCGCGCAAGAGCTAGGGAGTCGTTAGCCAAGAGCTGGGGTGTCATCGCGCTAAAATCTTCGGTGTTCGTTCGAGAGTACTGGGATGTCGTAGGTTTCCGCCTTTCGGGTGTTGCCGCACAAGAGCTAGGGAGTCGCTAGCCAGGAGCTGAGGTGTCGTCGCGCTAAAATCTTCGGTGTCTGTTCGAGAGTACTGGGATGTCGTAGGTTTCCGCCTTTCGGGTGTCGCCGTGCAAGATCTAGGGAGTTGTTAGCCAAGAGCTGGGGTGTCGTCGCGCTAAAATCTTCGGTGTCCGTTCGCGAGTACTGGGATGTCGTAGGTTTCGCCTTTCGGGTGTCACCGGGTAAGAACTAGGGAGTTGCTAGCCAGGAGCTAGGGTGTCGTTGCGCTAAAATCTTCGTTGTCCGTTCGCGAGTACTGGGATGTCTTAGGTTTCCGCCTTTCGGGTGTCGCCGCGCAAGAGCTAGGGAGTCGTTAGCCAAGAGCTGGGGTATCGTCGTGCTAAAATCTTCGGTGTCCGGTGAGTACTGGGATATCGTAGGTTTCCGCCTTTCGGGTGTCGCCGTGCAAGAGCTAGGGAGTCGTTAGCCAAGAGCTGGGGTGTCGTCGTGCTAAAATCTTCGGTGTCCGTTCGCGAGTACTAGGATGTCGTAGGTTTCCGCCTTTCGGGTGTCACCGCGCAAGAGCTAGGAGTCGTTAGCCAAGAGCTGGGGTGTCATCACGCTAAAATCTTCGGTGTCGTTCGAGAGTACTGGGATGTCGTAGGTTTCCGCCTTTCGGGTGTTGCCGCGCAAGAGCTAGGGAGTCGCTAGCCAGAGCTGGGGTGTCGTCGCGCTAAAATCTTCGGTGTCCATTTGCAAGTACTGGGATGTCGTAGGTTTTTGCCTTTCGGGTGTCGCCGCGCAAGAGCTAGGGAGTCGTTAGCCAAGAGCTGGGGTGTCGTCGCGCTAAAATCTTCGGTGTCCGTTTGCGAGTACTGGGATGTCATAGGTTTCCACCTTTCGGGTGTCGCCGCGCAAGATCTAGGGAGTCGCTAGCTGGGAGCTGGGGTGTCGTCGTACTAAAATCTTCGGTGTCCATTCGCGAGTACTAGGATGTCGTAGGTTTCCGCTTTTCGGGTGTCGCCGCGCAAGAGCTAGGGAGTTGTTAGCCAAGAGCTGGGGTGTCGTCGCGCTAAAATCTTCGGTGTCCGTTCGCGAGTACTGTGATGTCGTAGGTTTCCGCCTTTCGGGTGTCGCCGGGCAAGAGCTAGGGAGTCGCTAGCCAGGAGCTGGGGTGTCCTTGCGCTAAAATCTTCGGTGTCCGATCGCGAGTACTGGGATGTCGTAGGTTTTTGCCTTTCGGGTGTCGCCACGCAAGAGCTAGGGAGTCGCTAGCCAAGAGATGGGGTGTCGTCGCGCTAAAATCTTCAGTGTCTGTTCGCGAGTACTGGGATGTCATAGGTTTTCGCCTTTCGGGTGTCGCCGCGCAAGAGCTAGGGAGTCGTTAGCCAAGAGCCGGGATGTCGTCGTGCTAAAAGTACTTCATTTTACTGAAATAGACACCCTATTTTGAAAGCACTTCATTTGCGACCAAGACACCCTAGTTCAAAAGTTACGACACCCGTGTTTATATATGCTCCTGTGTAAGTTGACTCAATACATAAGCATCAAATTCGTCCATCAAAGCTTCGGAAGGTGGTACAATTCTCTCTAGGTCCTCTTCGGTATTAATAGACTGCAAACAAGTCTGCCTAATGCTTGAAGCAGCTCTTTCCTTGACCTGATTTTTCCTTGATCTTTTTGACTTCTTCTCGACTCCACTCTTTAATCTGTTCTCTCTCGGCGACCTTTCATCCTAATTTGTTCAGGATCTTGAATTACAAGCTCTGTACGTGGTTTAGCTGCGCAGTTGGCATCCACGACAATTTTGAATATAGGTGTTAGACCATCCATCACTACATTAAATGCATCTTCAGACATGGAGGCTATCTCTGCGAGCTTCATCATCCGATGACTCAGCAAACTATATCTACAATCATTAACATAATATTAACAAAACAAATATTAAGACATTTCAATTAAAAAATTGTCACTGCGTACCGTGATTTTCGTGTGCTTTTATCATAACCTCAGTATTGCAGTCGAATTCGTCGAATTGGTATTTCATGTCCTTGCACCATCTCTTCAAGAAGTATTTATCTGGTAAATGAAATACGTCACTTTGATGAAGAACCAACAAGGCATGCCTACATAGGTACCCCTTGAACTGAAAGGATCGGCACTGGCATTGGACATCCTCAATATTTCTATCGTATGACACGATATAATCTTTGATCATCTCCTTGCTGATTCCATCGACTTCAATCCTTTCATACGACTTTACGGAATATACACAACTATTGCCAGCTTCCTTGATCAATTTTGTATTTGATGCAGCCATTTCAAGGATCTCATTCTGAAATTTTTTTTTAAAAAAATGCGCCTTGTATACCTTCCTGCAGCTTGTCTCTCAAAAGTGATGATGTCTTTAGGAAAGCAATCGTTTGCAACATCCTATTATCTTCCTCATTTTCGGCCTCATCTTTTTTCCAAGGCATCTTCGTACTTACTTATGAACTCCGTTAGTGTTGTCTTCAAATTTATAAACCCATCGAAGAAGTGATTAATGCCCTCGCTCCTTTGTGAAGATGACATCCCTGTTCAAAATTTGTCAACAAAAAAAAAGCGTTTAACACGAACATGAACCAAAGACAATGACATACAAACCTGCGAAGAATGTATCCTTTAGGTAAACTGGGACCATTTATCCCAACATTCGTAAAGGACATTGAACCAATCTATAGACTTGCATTCTTTATATTTCTCCATAACATGTGCCCACCTTTCCTCGAATGACTGTATGGTCAATGAATCATATATCGCCTCATCGAAATCAACCATAAACTTGGAATTTGCCGTGCAAATGTGGCCAATCTTTTCAGGTATCTTCTTCAATATATGCCAAAGACAAAATCGATGTCGTGTGTTAGGAAAAACTTCTTTGACAGCAGCCTCGATTGCCTTATCTTGGTCAGTTATTATGGCAATAGGTGCTTGACCACCATTTGCATCCAGCCATGTTTGAAAAACCCATTTATATGTCTCAGTACTCTCATCAGACAACAATGCGCATCCAAGCAAGGTGGACTGTCCATGATGGTTGACCCCGACGAATGGACAAAAAGGCATTTGATATCTATTTTTCAAGTACATTGAGTCAAAGCTTAGACTGACCTTGGATGAATCCAGAAACAGACCTCAGATGACCATTATCATTGAGGTCTAAGGTATAGAAGAAATTGGGATTTCTGAGTTGCATTTCGGCAAAATGAATTACCATCGACTGAGCATCTCCTTCTTTCAGCTTAGACTGACGTTCGCGACAAATAAGTTACGAGCATCCTTCTC
>UESW01004091.1:392953-475905 GCA_900491605.1 Calamus simplicifolius | reverse complement strand
CATGGTTATGTTCTAGAGAAACCTCATCCAATATCCACTTACCACTTGTAGCATTCAGTCTTGCTTTTATGGATGCCATACAATCAACTTTCCCAGTATCCCTATGATTCATACTTTTCTGATTTTCTAGATTTTCCTTGCCTCCAACACGCCAGGTGCTTGAAGCAAAGTTATTTTTTATTGTTGGCCCTGCTACACACTGTTGTGATTCCAAAACCAACTCGTTTCGCGTATCCATTGTAGAACGTATATACATCATGCTGAATTGAATTCCATTCCAGTTTGAGGAACTACAGTATCATCCACTGCATTTGGAGCGATGGGTGAAGGTGCACGGCCGGGAGTGTTATCGATTTCTTTCCGATTTACAATTTCAGCATCAACTATGAAAATATAGGCACGCAGTCATGAATAATAATATCCATTTAGTTGTCAATATATGCTGATAAAGGATTAGGATTTAGGACACGAAGGTTAAAACAATACGATACCCCAATTATCATCTGACGATACCCTAGCTTTAAGGCGACCACACCCGTGGGTTCACTGTTAATGCACGTGTGTCGTAGCATTGGTGCTAGGGTGTCGTGAGGTTTCAACTGGGTTTCGTGAAGGATTTTCGGCCTAAATCCAATCCTCATGGGGTGTTACGGGGATTCTCACCGTGATCAGTTCTAAGCACGGCGTCGTCTCCTTAAAGCTAGGGTGTCATGAGCTTTCAATAGGGGTCTCGAAGGAGTTTCGATCGAAATCCAATTCTCCTGGGGTGTCGCGGGGATTCTCTGCGCGGTCAGTTTTAAGCACGGGTGTCGTAGCATTGGTGCTAGGGTGTCATAAGATTTCAACTGGAGTGTCGCGAAGGAGTTTCGGCCGAATTCGACAAGGGGTGTCGCGGGGGTTCTCTCTGTGATCAGTTCTAAGCATGGGTATCATCGCCTTAAAGCTAGGGTGTCATGAGCTTTCAACAAGGGTGTCTCAAAGGAGTTTCGGCCGAAATCCAATTCTTCCTGGGGTGTTGCGGGGATTCTCCGCGCGGTCAGTTCTAAGCACGGGTGTCGTAACATTGGTGCTAGGGTGTCATGAGATTTCAACTGGGGTGTCGTGAAGGAGTTTCGGCCGAATTCGACAAGGGGTGTCGCGGGTATTCTCACCGTGATCAGTTCTAAGCACGGGTGTCATCGCCTTAAAGCTAGGGTGTCGTGAGCTTTCAACAGGGGTGTCTCGAAGTAGTTTCGGTCGAAATCCAATTCTCCTAGGGTGTCGCGGGGATTCTCTGTGCGGTTAGTTCTAAGCACGGGTGTCGTGGCATTGGTGCTAGGGTATCGTGAGATTTCAACTGGGGTGTCGCGAAGGAGTTTCGGCCGAATTCGACAAGGGGTGTCGCGGGGGTTCTCTCCGTGATCAGTTCTAAGCACGGGTGTCGTCGCCTTAAAGCTAGGGTGTCGTGAGCTTTCAATAGGGGTATCTTGAAGGAGTTTCGGCCGAAATCCAATTCTCCTGGGTGTCGCAGGGATTCTCTGCACGATCAGTTCTAAGCACGGGTGTCGTGGCATTGGTGCAAGGGTATCGTGAGATTTCAATTGGGGTGTCACGGAGGAGTTTCGGTCGAATTCGACAAGGGGTGTCACGGGGGTTCTCTCCGTGATCAGTTCTAAGCACGGGTGTCGTCTCCTTAAAGCTAGGGTGTCGTGAGCTTTCAATAGAGGTGTCTCGAAGGAGTTTCGGCCAAAATCCAATTCTCCTGGGGTGTTGCGGGGATTCTCTCTGTGGTCAGTTCTAAGCACGGGTGTCGTAGCATTGGTGCTAGGGTGTCGTAAGGTTTCAAGTGGGGTATCGCGAAGGAGTTTCGGCCGAAATCCAAATCATCCTTGGGTGTCATGAGGTTTCCTCTTGGGACGACGTAAAACTTACTACAGTAACCGGGTATTTGGCTTCCCGAAACTCTCTTCTGTTCCCTATCCCCCGAAACTTAACGAGGAGGGGGGGGGCGCAACGATTCGATTCCTTTGAACTGCCCACTGAGATGGTGGCACGTAGCAATCAAAACACCCGCCAGGAGTACCTTAAATATGGATGGGGGAATGCCATCGTTCATCACCTTTTCAGCTGATCTTCCAAAATTTTTGTATACTGATATGGCTTCTAGAGGCGAGGGGCGATCGACTGGCCCCCCTAGGAGCCGCCGCACAACAGTAACCATCGATTTGGATGTCTTTGCAGAGTTACTCGCAAACAGCGAGCGACTCAATAAGGCAGCCGAGCAATACATGGCCGTTTCAATGAGATAGATCGAGGTCCTGCATCGGGCCAATAGCCGGCTGGAGGGGCAAGTAGAGTCCCTCCAGCGCTAGATTGCCGAGTTAGCCCCGCAGCGTGGGGGGAGCTCGGCAGCGACCGAAGCAGATGACAAGCCCCAGTGAGGGCTCATGTACTTTTTTCTTTTCTTTTCGTCTTCTCTTTATTTTTGTGATGAATAAAAATAAATTTTAGTAACTTGGGTGTCGCGTGCCTTCTCACCGTGGTCAGTTATAAGCATGGGTGTTGTCAGATGAGAGCTAGGGTGTTGTGAAGTTTCAACTGGGGTGTCGCGAACGACGAAGCACCGACTCAGGCTGTTAACGACACCCCAGTTCTCATTTGACAACACCCTAGCTTTAAGGCAATGACACCGATGACATGACTGTTAAAGCGGGTGTCGTGGGGATTGTTCTCCATATGGGGTGTCGCGGGCCTGCTCTCCAGCGTTGTTTATAAGCACGACACATCCTTTATAGTATTTAAAGACACCCCATAGAACAAGCTACGACACCCTGGAAAGCAACATACAAAGATCGCGAAGGTTATAAGTATGGGTGTCATAGCATTGTAACTACGGTGTCACGAGGCTTTTCTCCAGCATTCGTTTGGAGCACGGGTGTCCTAGACTTGTAACTACGGTGTCTTAAAGTATATCAGGGGTGTCGTAGCTTTAATGACGACACTAGAGCTAGGGTGTCGTGAAGTTTTAACTGGGGTGTCGCGAACGACGACAGCACCGACTCAGGTTGTTAACGACACCCTAGTTCTCATCTGATGAAACCCTAGCTTTAAGGCGACGACACCAATAACGTGACTGTTAAAACAGGGTATCGCAGGGATTGTTCTCCATACGGGGTGTTGCGGGCCTGCTCTCCAGCATCATTTATAAGCACGACACACCCTTTATAGCATTTAAAGACACCCCATAGAACAAACTACGACACCCGGAAAGCAACATACGAAGATCGCAAAGGTTATAAGCAGGGGTGTCGTAGCTTTAACGACGACACTAGAGCTATATAGACATGAAATAACGGAGAATATAGGCCGAACCACTCTGACGATACCCCAGTTCATGAGGTATAACATCCTAGTTAAAAGAGTATGACATTCGTGCTTACAAAACAGTAAACTCTAAATAGTTATGACTCCCAGAATGTCATAACTGTTTTGTTCTAAGGAAGTTACCCGCGCATTAAACGGTTTGGTCATGCATTAACTAACTCTAACCAGAAAAAACAGTTGGTGTAATAAAGGAGCTTTAGAAAGAAGTGGGAAGAAGGACTTTTTACTTCGTGCTGTGGATGACATTTCCTCCAGAAGTTTTTGTACAAAGACTCCAGTAGCCAGGTTTTTCAGCCTCGAAGCTGAAATATTTTCTTTCGATCGGACTCTCAGAGCGAGGGTGACGGTTCGTGCTCAACTAATTCTGGTGATGCATCCAAAATCCAGAGCGAGGGAAAGAAAGGGGAAGAAAGAGAGTTCTTCTTGCACAGATGAAATCCAACGTAAAATGGTGCTAGGATGGAGGGAAAGGGCATTTTCATCTGCACACTAATTTTAAGAAAAAAGCGAACTGCTTTAAATGCCCGTCACGTTCAGAATGTTACATCGTAGCAGGGCCATACCGTCCAGCACCGTCATCCACGTAGGCTCCACGTGGACCAATCAGAAAAGACGGTGCAGCCCACGTAGGCCTTGCTGCACCGGGGGCAGTGTACAAAGACTTTTCCATACATATATATATATACATACAATACATACATATACATGTATATATACATGTATATACATACATATACATATATATATATATATACATATACATATACATATACATATTTCTTCGGTACTCTCTTCTCTTCCTCTGTATCTTCTTTCGAATGCTGCTATTTCGATTACTTGTCTGAGGAGAATTGAGAGATGCTTCAGAGATTTTTTATGGGCTTTTATGTAAGATGGTCATGATATTCATTTATTATCCTGGGATATGGTATGTATGCCTATCCAAGAAGGTGGTCTTGGAATTCAATCTCTGATTGTTAGAAGAAAAGCTCTTCTTGCCAGACATGCATCGCGATTCCTCCTGGAGCCGCAGTGTTTGTGGAGCTCTCTGATGCGAGCGAGGTATGGTGATTGGACGTTCGGCTCGCTCATTCTGCCGTCCCGGGGATCTTCCTCCTTTTGGAAGGAGGTCTGTAGATATGGTCAATTTATCCTGGATAATATCTCATGGAGTATCGGAGATGGTTATTCGATTGATGTTGTTGCTGCCAAGTCACTTGTGATGAGCGCTGGGTGGGGTGAGATATCGGGGACCTCCAAAGAAATGAAAAAATCGTCTTCTTCCTCCAAGGACCTGCAAGAAGTCCCGGGCTGGTGATTTCGGCGGGGACCCTCCAACGCTCAAGTTAGCGAGCTTGTTCAACAGGAATGTATTGCGTGTGTGTGTGTTTAAAGGAGGAGAAGAAGAAGAAGATCCCCTGCCCTAAGCTCAGGGTCCTCCTTTTATACCTGTCCGAGGGTTCCCTTTTACCTCGTTCTGTTGGAGGCGTCGAATCTTTCTTGTTAGGATGAGTTCTGTGAACGGCAGGTGGTTGGGCTGTTGCTGAATGGATGTCGTGCATATCGGCAACTGCGGGGTGTGTTAGCACTTGCCCATAATTTCGATGAGCGATATATGCGGTAGTGGATGTCTCGAATCCCAGGGTCCGATATCCGAGGTTGGCTTTACTATGCTAGGAAAGCACACAACATAAGGCACCAAGTTAAACCCGACGCCAAAGATGGATGCCGAAACCGGAGCCAAAGGTCGAAGCCGAAGCCAGAGGCCAGAGCTGAAGCTGGAGGCCGGAGCCAGAGCCAGAGGCCGAAGCCGAAGCTGGAGGCCGAAGCCGGAAGCCGGAGCTAGAGGTCGGGGCCAGAGCCAAAGGCCAGGAAATCAGGGGCCGAGGTGAGAGTTTCGATGCCCAAAAACAAGTTATCAAATCATTTGATTTCGGGAATTGCGCAGGGCGTTATGCTACCACCCAGAGGAGGTGACCAGCCACATTAGATGCCCCCCACCCCTGAGATGGGCGAGCGTACAGTTGTCGGCGAAAGGGGTGTTAATGTCCACCAGGTGGCTGATCTTCATGCCATTATTTCATCCATTCAGGCTGTTGGGATTAGGAAAGATTTTCCTCGGGCGAGGAGTTGTAAAAAGGTGAACGTCATCATTGCGGTAATGTCACTGCCACTTCTTTATTGGTGGTATTTTTCGTGTTTCTCGCTCTGAGTGGCTGTCGAAGCGGTTTCCAGTAGAAAGCGGACATATGGCCAGATCGGACATCAGCGGGATGATTTGAAATGGGGTTTTAAAAGGAAAAAATCGTCCTTATCCTTCGATTTTCACCTTTTCTAGCATTACAATTTCTTACCTTGAATCCGCAAGCGCCCGTTCATCTCCTGTTTTCATTCCCCTCCCGAGCTCTTTCTCCTTCGAACCCGATTCGAGCTCTTCAGGTTAGTCCCCATGGCTTCTTCACCTTCTTGTTCTATTTTGATTTTGGGGATCATTCCCCTGTTCCTTCCCAACCTTCTGCTTCCCCACTGACTCAGTGGACCACTTATCTTCTGACCACATTTCCTTAGAACGGCGGCGAACGACCGGACATCCCGTAGCTGGGAACCGTCCGACCACCAGACGGGCCCCACCCCAGTGCCGTCCGACCGTCACCGGTGCCTCTAGCGCTGTCAAGGAGTCCCCCGAATGGACTACTTCCACCATGTCTGCTCAAGACATAGTGAACCTCGAAGCTAAGTACAATTTTCCTCCCAACATGCGTATGTCCTACCCCATTCCCGATGACAGGGTAACTTCTTCCCGTTCCGGGAGGGTTGCCTTGTACGGGGCTTTCTTTAAGGCCGGACTCCAGTTACCCATCCATCCTTTCATCCTCAACCTCCTGGATAGATACTCTTTGATGCCCTCCCAGTTAGTCCCTAATTCCATCCAAACCATTGTTGGTTTTATGGTACTTTGCCACCTTCAAGGTATAGAGGCCAGCATCTCCTTATTCCGTAGTTTCTATACCCTCTGCAAACAGGCGGGTTGGTGGTCATTTACCCCTAGACCCACTAGGATTCTCAAATTGTATCTCCCACTTCCATCAAAGGATGGAAAGATAAGTTCTTTTTTGCCGATATCGAGGGGGTGAGCGGGAACTGGGGCACACCAATACCGACACCAATAGGGACTCTTTCATACTCCCGAGTGATCGAATGGTATTTGGGCAGCTTCTAACTGCTGATATCCCCCGATGCAACCAGCTCCTGACTGAAGAAAACCTCTGTCTCGCCGGCATTATTTCATCCAGTGGTGAGCGGTTGATTACTCGTCCCTTATCTTTTTTTTTTCTTCCTTCCTATTTTTTGATACAGGAATGGCACCATCACTTCGCGAGATAAGACAAGCTGTTACAAGGAAGAGGAAAGTCAAGGGGAATGGAGCCCCTACCGAGAGGAGGGCCATTGCCAAGATTGCCAGGAGGGCCGAGGCTGGAAGGGCCGAGGTCGTGGAGCCCTCGTGCGGGTGCGAGGCGGCAGGAGCCCAAGCCGATGAGGCATTAAGGAGTGAAATGGTAAGGGCCGAGGCCGGCGAGGAATTAGGGCAGAGCAAGGCGGGAGAAAGGGATTCGCCCTCACCAGCGCTGGCTCCACCTCCCATTATTCTGCTCGATCCCTTTCCGGAGCGAGGTGTTAAAGCACCGTCACCCAAAGCTATCGAAGTGGAGCCGGCCCATTCAACTACAAAGCTGACTCCAGAAGCCGCCCTACCTCCTAAAGGGGCAACAACCGAGGCACCTCCACCAGCAGAGGTGCTGGAGGGAGCAGAATCGAAGGCGTAGTCCTCACCCGCGGCCCTCAAGTCAGCGGAGGGGAGTAGCGTCGATCCTTCTTTCCAGTCGATTTTGATGCACTACAGCCGCTGGGCTGAGCGTACATTGAACCAAGCATCCGTGCATGAGCTACAGAGATTTCATCGACATCAAGGGAAGGCCACATTCTTCCGAGAAGCATCCGTGGCATATCTTTGGGTAAGCGTTGTTCTATTCTCGATTTTTTTTTAGATTGTTTCTTTGTCTAACCCAGACAATCTGCCCAGGCGTTGAATTCTATGACTGCAATGAGGGGCCTTTGGTCCCAGGCCGAAGCCGCTCTCGATCATTCGGTAGAGGAAATTCGAGAAATCTGGGCTAGGGCAGAAAGGGCAACGATGGCCTTGGAGGATGCCTGAGCACAAACTGCTCAGGCGCAAAAGACCGAGGCTGAAGCCGAAGCCCTCCGGCTAAGGGTAGAGAGGGCAGAAAAAGTGCTGGAAGTGGCCCAGCGTCAAGCGGCCAATGAGCTGGATAATGCTCAGGTGGCCAAAGAGAAACAGAGGATGGCAGAGGAGAAATTGAAGGTGGCGGAGTTGGAAGTGTACATGTTGAAGAACCGACTATACTCTGCCACCATTGAAATAGGTGCTGCCGAGGAGAGAGCTGAGAACACGGAGGAAATCGCCCGCCAGTCTGATGCCAAGATTGAAGACCTGAAGGCCGCGGTGATCGAAGCTGAAAAGAGGATCGCCGAGGCTGAGAAAAAGGTCACCGAGGCCGAGCAGAAAGCCTCCGAGGTGGAGAAGCGAGCTACTGAAGCCATAGAGGATTTCCGGAAGTCTGGTGCCTTTAACAGGAAATTGGCCGAGTCGACGACAATTGCATGCGAAGGCGGCTTCCATGACTGTGAGGAGAAAATCCAAAAGCTCTACTGCCTCGAAGGGATCGAGGGGTTGGAGCCAGACGAAGTCCCCAAGGATGATGACTTAGCTCCGAATGACCCCTAGTTTCTTTTACTTTTGTTGTATTGCATCAAGTCCGATTTAAATCGGCAGTTTTGTAGACTTTTGCTATTAATGAAACCTTTGACCCATAATTCTCATGTCTTGGATCATATTCGAGTCTTCTAGCGAGTGAATTGAAACGAACCAAAAACCTATGACTAAAATATTATGCACAAAAGAACTACAACGCGACTTTTGTCTAAGGACATTGTCAGAAATCAGCTAGAGAGCTGATGTAGGATCAGTTTTTGTTGCTGACACGGGGGTTGAACAAGCATTAATGCTGGACCAAACTCGTGCCGAAGCGGAGTCCCACTGAGCTCTGACATGGAGTCGAACTTGTGCGCCAACACAAAATCAAGCTAAGTGCCGATGTGGAGTCGAACTAGGTACTGACATAGAGCCAGGCTTAAGTGCCGACGCGAAGTTGGGCTTAGAGTGCCGACATGGAGCTGGGCTTAAGGTGCCGATGCGGAGCCGGCTTAGAGTGCCGACACGGAGCCGGGCTTAAGGTGCTGATGCGGAGTTAGGCTTCAAGTGCCGATGCGGAGCCGGGTTTCATGTGCCGCGCAGAGCCGAGCTTAAGGTGCCGACGCAGAGCCGGGCTTCAGGTGCTGACGCAGAGTCGGGCTTCAAGTGCCGACAGAGACGGGCTTAGAGTGCCGACGCGGAGCCGAGCTTAAGGTGCGGACGCGGAGCCGGGCTTCAAGTACCGATGCGGAGCCGGGCTTAGAGTGCCGACACAGAGCCGGGCTTAGAGTGCCGACATGAGCTAGGTTTCAAGTGCCGACGCAGAGCCGGGCTTAGAGTGCCGACGTGGAGCTGGGCTTAAGGTGCCAACGCAGAGCCGAGCTTCAAGTGCCAATGCGGAGCCGAGCTTAGAGTACCGACGCAGAGCCGGGCTTAAGGTGCTGACGCGGAGCCGGGCTTAGAGTGCCAACGCGGAGCTGGGCTTAAGGTGCCGATGCGGAGCTGAGCTTCAAGTGCCGACGTGGAGCCGGGCTTAGAGTGCCTACGTGGAGCCGGGCTTAAGGTGCCGACGCGGAGCCGGGCTTCATGTGCCGACACGGAGCCGGGCTTAGAGTGCCGACGCGGAGCCGGACTTAAGGTGCCGATGCGGAGTCAGGCTTTAGGTGCCGACATGGACCAGGCTTAGAGTGCTGACACGGAGCCGGGCTTAGAGTGCCGACGTGGATCCGGGCTTCAACTGCTGATGCGGAGCTGGGCTTCAACTGCCGATGCGGAGCCGGGCTTAAGGTGTCGACGCGGAGCCGGGCTTAAGGTACCGACGCAAAGCCGGGCTTCAAGTGCCGACGCGAAGCCAGGCTTCAAGTGCCGACGCGGAGCCAGGCTTAGAGTGCCAATGCGGAGCCGGGCTTAAGGTGCCGACGTAGAGCCGGGCTTCAAGTGCCGATGCAGAGCCGGGCTTAGAGTGAGAAGGGAGATCACTCGAAAACATGGCAATAAGAATATTCTGAATAGTATCCTAGCAAGCAGGTTCAAACTAAAGGAAATTAGCAAACTACTGATAATACTGACGTAGGTTGTCTGCGTTCCAAGTGCGGGGGAGGCTTCCCGTCTAGCCCCTCAACTTTGTATGCTTCATGATGAAGTACATCCGTGACATTATAGGGTCCTTCCCATTTTGGTGCTAGCTTGCCTCCTTCTATCGGCTTTGATATTTCAGCTCATCAAAGGACTAGGTCTCCGGGGTGGAATGCCTTAGATTGTACTCGGGCATTATAGTATCTGGCCACCCGTTGACGGAAGGCCGCCATGCGGAGCCACACTTGGTCTCGCAATTCTTTCACTAAGTCGAGGTCGGCCGCATATGACTTGGGTTGTCTCCTTCGCTGTATAACTCTGTCTGGGGGCTTGGGAC
The DNA here is from genome assembly GCA_900491605.1 of Calamus simplicifolius. Lineage (NCBI taxonomy): Eukaryota > Viridiplantae > Streptophyta > Magnoliopsida > Arecales > Arecaceae > Calamus > Calamus simplicifolius. The sequence continues at coordinate 465,859 of UESW01004091.1, read as the reverse complement.
ACCTATCTCCATAGGAATGACGGCTTCGGATCTGAAAACTAGGCTGAAAGGAGTTTCTCTGGTGGGTGCTCGTGGCGTTGTGTGGTAGGCCCACATACACTGGGAGCTCCTCCACCCATCGTCCTTTGCAGTCATCTAGCCGGGCCCTAAGTCCTTGGAGAATAATGCGATTGGTCACCTCGGCTGCACCATTGGTCTGAGGGTGCCCCACAGAGTAAACCGTTGACGAATACCTAGCCCGGTGCAGAACTCCCAAAAGGCCGCGTTATCAAACTGTCGGCCATTGTTAGTGACGAGGGTGTACGACAACCCGAGCCGGCACACTACAGACTTCCAAAAGAAGGTTCTCACCTTGCCCTCGGTGATCTTGGCGAGTGCTTCGGCCTTGATCCACTTGGTGAAATGGTTGACGGCTACCAGTAGGAATTTACGTTGACCGGAGGCCGAAGGAAATGGTCTCAGGATGTCCATGCCCCACTGGGCGAAGGGCCAAGGTGCGGCCAGGGGGGTCAGCTGGGACGTTGGTTGACATTAAATATTGGCATGGCGCTGGCAACTATCGCATTTCTTGACAAGCTCGAACGCATCCTCCTTCATTGTTAGCCAATAATATCCTTGTCGCAAGGCTTTGTATGCCAGAGCTCTGCCCCCCAAATGACTTCCGCATATGCCTTCATGTATCTCCCGCAGGATGTAATCCGCCTCTGTGGGGCCGACACACCTGAGGACTGAGTACGAGAACGACCTTCGGTAGAGTTTTCCTTCCATTATAAAAAACTCCGGGATCCATCTTTTGAGCTGCTAGCCTCGGCTGGGTCTTCGAGGAGGGTACCGTTGGTGAGGTACTGGACATAAGCATCCATCCAGGAAGGATCTTGCTCAACTGGTAGGGCTTCTTCTGTTGCTTCGATACTTGGGGCTTCCAGATGCTCTATGTAAGCTCTTCCCAACATCCCATCAGCTGAGGTGGCGAGATGGGATAAGGCGTCTGCTCTAGCATTCTCCCCTCGAGGAATGTAACTAACATTGAAGTAGGTTAAGAGAGAAGCTTGCGACTGCACCATACTCAAGTAGCAGGACATGATAGGATCTCGCGCTTCATATTCTCCTGTGATTTGGCCAGTGACCAGTTGGGAGTCAGTGAATGCTCTAAGACGCTTCACCTCGAGCTCCCGGACTAATCTTATTCCAGACAGTAGGGCTTCATACTCTGCCTGATTGTTGGTGGCTGGAAAGAGAAAGCGGAGTGCGCACTCGGTTACAACTCCGTCTGGGTTGGCCAGGATGAGGCCCACTCCGTTTCCTTGAGAATTTGACGCTCCGTCCATATGAAGGATCCATTCATCCTTTCCGGTCCCAGGAGTTGAGGGGTTTGCAGGGGCCTCTTCGGGTTGCTCCTTGCCCCAGGTGCATTCAACCAGGAAATATGCCAGGACCTGGGATTTCATGGCTAACTGGGGATAGAAAGATAGGTCAAATTCTCCCAGCTTGAGCGCCCACTTCGCCAGTCGGCCCGAGGTGTCCGGGCAAGCAAGAATCGCCTTGAGAGGTTGGTCCGTGACCACTACGATCGGATGAGCTTAAAAATATGGTCGGAGGCGCTGGGCAGACACAATCAGCGTGAAGATAATCTTCTCAATCTTTGAGTACCTGGTCTCTACATCATGGAGCACCTTGCTAGTGTAATAGACCGGCTTCTGTGTGCTGTTGGCATCCATGCAAACCAGCACAGAACTGACAGCTTCGGAAGAAGCCGTGAGGTATAGAAGAAGTTCTTCTCCACCCGTTGGCTTGGACAGCAGCGGCGGGGTGGATAGAAATTCTTTCAGTCCCTCGAAGGCCTTCTGACACTCTTTCATCCATTCGAATCCATTGGCCCTGCAGAGCGCCTTGAAGAAAGGCAAGCACCTCTCAGCGGACTTGGATAGAAAGCGGCTCAAGGCCGCCACCCTTCCCGTCAGGCGCTGCACTTCCTTCTTGTTGGTGGAAGACCTCATGTCCAAGATGGCTTGAACTTTATCAGGGTTTGCCTCGATTCCTCGTCGGGTCACCAGAAACCCAAGAATTTGTCGGCTGTCACCCCAAAGGCATTTGCGTGGGTTTAGCCTCATCTGGTATCGGCGAAGGTTGTTGAAGGTCTCCGTTAGGTCAGCGATATGGCTGGTGGCGTGACACTTTTTGTCAGCATGTCATCCACGTACACTTCCATGTTGTACCCAATCTGGTCTTCGAAGACTTTGTTCATTAGCCTTTGGTAAGTGGCCCCCGTTCTTTAGTCCGAACGACATTACCTTGTAGCAGTACAATCCCTTCTCAGTTATGAAGGAGGTAGCTTCCTCATCTACCGGTTCATCCTGATTTGGTTGTACCCGGAGAAGGCATCCATAAAACTAAGGGTCTCATGGCCGGATGTAGCGTCCGCAGTTGATCGATCCGAGGCAACGGGAAGCTGTTCTTGGGGCATGCTTTGTTGAGATCGGTGAAGTCTACGCACATCCTCCAGCTCCCATTAGTCTTACGGACCATCACAACGTTAGCCAACCATTCAGGGTAGTGAACTTCTCGAATGTGGCCTGCAACTATCAGCTTACGGACTTCCTCATCGATAGCTTTCTGTCTATCCGGAGCAAAGCTCCTTTTCTTCTGTCAGATCGATCGGCACTCTGGCTTGAGGTTGAGCCGATGGGTGATCATCTCCTCAGGGATGCCTGGCATGTCTGATGACGACCATGCGAAGATGTCGGCGTTGGCATGCAGGAAAGTGAGGTGCCGATCGCGTGCCTCTTCCGGGAGCAGCGCTCCAACCTGGATGGTCCTCGTCGGGTCCTCTCTCAAGGGGAAGGTTAGGAGGTGCTCGGCTGGCTCTCCTCTCCTCTCCAATTCTCGGGGGTCAAGTGGCTCAGGCGCTACTACCGACACCGCCTCCAGCGGACTGGGGGATAAGTGGCAGCAAAGCGGTGGTGGGCTTTGCTCTCCCTTCATCTCTTAGACCCCTTCGTCGGTGGGAAACCTCACCAACAATCTCTTGGTGGAGATGATGGCATCCAGCAAATTCAAGCCTGGCCTTCCCAGGATAGCGTTGTAAGCCAACAGAACCGGACCACCAGAAAATTTATGACTGTCGTACTCTGACGCGGTGGAGTCCCAGCCATGACAGGGAGGGCGATCTCCCCTTCGATGCTCACAGAATCTCCAGTAAAGCCCATCAAAGGCGTGGTGATGGGTCGAAGGAAGGAGTTTGACAGGTTCATCCAAACAAAGGCCTCGTAGCTCAAAACATCCACAGAACTTCCACTATCCACTAAAATTCTTTTTACAGGATGTTTGACTATGGTCATGGATACAACGACGCTGTCGTCATGCTTATTAACTACCCCATCTAAGTCCTTCCTAAAGAAAGGAATTACAGAATCTACCCCCTCTCATTGTCTTTTCGAGCTGCTGCCTGCCCTCCAGGAAATCATGGCTATTGTCTTTTCCATAGGGGCATTGTCGACGCCGGTCTGAAGCGCAGGAGGCGTCGATAAACCTAGAGTAGGAAGGTTCCCTCTTCGAACGAACTTGCCCAAGTGACCCTGTGGACAAGCTCTTCAATGGCCTTCTTCAAATGGCGGCAGTCCTCAGTGTCATGACCGTAGTCTTGGTGATACCGGCAGTAAAGTTCTTTACTACGGGGGATCCCTGACTTCATGGGAGGTGGACGTCGAAAATAGGGCTCCTCCTCGATCTCTAGTAGGATGTAGGATATCGGAGCCAAGAGGGGGGTAACTGCTCCTTGGGAACAAGCGTCTGAGGTGATGTTTGAGCGATGGGGAGGCTCAGGCTTCCTGGACCGTGCTCCAGTAGGCTCCGTGGATGCCGATTTTTTGATGGAACTTTTATCAGCCTCCATCCTAGAAGAGTCCGCTTCGTTGGCACGAATGTACTTCTGCGCTCGGCATAAAGCTTGGCATAGGAGCCAGGAGGCTTCTTATCCAGAGAATAGGTGAATCTAGAAGGACGAAGTCCTCGCTTTAGGGCCAAGGTGGCTACAGAATCATCCAAGTTATACACCTCCAGCGCTGCCTCCTTGAACCGAGCAACGAAGTCCTTCAGGGTCTCGCCACTCCTTTGCTGGACAGCGAACAAGCTATCGACCACTCGAGGATCTTCCGGCATGCATCAAAGTGGGCCATGAAGATCGCTCGAGCTGTCTGAAGGAATCGATGCTGCGCGGTGACAAGCGGGAATACTGCGCACGCGCCACCTTACGAAGTGTGGTAGGAAAGGAACACACAGGAGGGAGTCTGTCGCTCCTTGGACTTGCATGAGAACCTTATAGCTCTCCAAGTGGTCCAGAGGGTCTGTCGTGCCGTCGTATGGGTCCAACTGGGAAGATAGAACCGGGGCGGAACCGGCTCCTCCATGATGTGGTAGGAGAGCGGGGACGGTGATCGTAGTCCATCCCGTGAGGGTTGGCGATCCAGCGACTAAGCTCCTCAACGTTGATGATACTCATCGAGCCGCTGTTCGGCCCGACGAGTGGCCTTCCTGTTGGTGTCGTCTTTAGAGGAGTCAAAAGATGAAGCCGGGGAAGATCGCCGGTGCAAGGAGTACACCCGTCTTGGCTCCTTCTCACCAGGCCGCCGGTAAGAACGATCAGAACGACAGGAGAGAGACCGCCGTCGCTTTGATGTCTCCTAACGACGAGGTTCAGGGGATGAGTGGTGGGAGGCCTCAGGTGGAGTCCCGCCTCGATGAGATTGATTTGCTCCATGCCCCCCTTCGTGAGGCGGAGGGGGCTGAGGCGTGGTGGCAAAGCAGTGTTCCTGTAATCCCCGCACCACTGTCATCATGTCCTATATCTGATGAGCCAGGACATCAAGCCGATCGGACTGGTTCATCTAGGTGGTGCAGGGGCGAAACATGGAGGTTGGCCTCCGATTGTTCAGCCGCGGAAGGCATTCGCGGCCTGGCTGTGGAAGCTTCCTGAGCTCGCATTGTCACCATCGTCTTCCTTGCAGAAGCAGTAGGGTCGCAGGAGAACTTTCGCCTACCGCGTGCGTGCTCCCCTACCTGGTGCACCAATCTGTTGCTGCCAAGTCACTTGTGATGAGCGCCGGGTGGGGTGAGATCTTCGGGGACCTCCAAAGAAATAAAAAATTGTCTTCTTCCTCCAAGGACCTGCAAGAAGTCCTGAGCCGTGATTCCGGCGGGGACCCTTCGACGCTCAAGTTAGTGAGCTTGTTCAACAGAATGTATTGCGTGTGTGTGTTTTAAAGGAGAAGAAGAAGAAGAAGAAGATCCCCTGCCCTAAGCTCGGGGTCCTCCTTTTATACCTGTCCGGGGGTTCCCTTTTACCTCTTCTGTTGGAGGCATCAAATCTTTCTTGTTAGGATGAGCTCTGTGAACGGCAGGTGGTTGGGCTATTGCTGAATGGATGCCATGCATATTGGCAACTGTGGGGTGTGTTAGCACTTGCTCGTGATTTCGGCGAGCGAGATATGCGGTAGTGGATGTCTCGAATCCCAGGGTCGATATCCAAGGTTGCTTTACTATGCTAGGAAAGCACACAACATAAGGCACCAAGTTAAAGCCGACGCTGAAGCTGGATGCCAGGAGGCCAGAAGCCGAAGAGAGCCAGAGGTCGGAGCCAAAGCCAGAGGCCAGGAGCCGAACCTGGAGGAGCCGGAGCCAGAGGCCGAAGCGAGGGCGAGGCCATTGGAGGCCGGAGCCGAAGCCAGAGGCCGGAGCCGGAGTTGGAGGCCGCTTTGATGGACGACGAGGTTCAGGGGACGAGTGGTGGGAGGCCTCAGGTGGAGTCCCGCCTTGATGGATCGATTTGCTCCATGCCCCCCTTCGTGAAGGGGGCTGAGGCGTGGCGGCAAAGCAGTGTTCCTGTAATCCCCGCACCACTATCATCAGGTCCTGTACCTGATGAGCCAGGACATCAAGCCGATCGGACTGGTTCATCTAGGTGGTGCAGGGGGCGAAACATGAGGTTGGCCTCGATTGTTCAGCCCGCGGAAGGCGTTCTGCGGCCTGGTGGTGGAAGCTTCCTAAGCTCGCGTTGTCACCATCGTCTTCCTTGCAGAAGCAGTAGGGTCGCAGGGAGAACTTTCGCCTACCGCGTGCGTGCTCCCCTACCTGGTGCGCCAGTCTGTTGCTTCCAAGTCACTTGTGATGAGCGCCGGGTGGGGTGAGATCTTCGGGGACCTCCAAAGAAATGGAAAAATCGTCTTCTTCCTCCAAGGACCTGCAAGAAGTCCTGGGCCGGTGATTCCGGCGGGGACCCTCCGACGTTCAAGTTAGTGAGCTTGTTCAACAGGAATGTATTGCGTGTGTGTGTTTTAAAGGAGAAGAAGAAGAAGAAGAAGATCCCCTGCCCTAAGCTCGGGGTCCTCCTTTTATACCTGTCCGGGGGTTCCCTTTTACCTCTTTGTTGGAGGCATCAAATCTTTCTTGTTAGGATGAGCTATGTGAATGGCAGGTGGTTGGGCTATTGCTGAATGGATGCCATGCATATCGGCAACTGTGGGGTGTGTTAGCACTTGCCCGTGATTTCGGCGAGCGAGATATGCAGTAGTGGATGTCTCAATCCTAGGGTCCGATATCCGAGGTTGGCTTTACTATGCTAGGAAAGCACACAACATAAGGCCCAAGTTAAAGCCGACGCTGAAGCTGGATGCCGGAGCCAGAGCCAGAGGTCGGAGCCGAAGCCAGAGGCCAGAGCCCGAAGCTGGAGGCCGGAGCCAGAGCCAGAGGCCGAAGCGAGGGCGAGGCCAAAACTGGAGGCCGGAGTCGAAGCCAGAGGCCGCCGAAGCCGGAAGCCGAAGCTGGAGGCCGGGAAATCAGGGGCTGATGTGAGAGTGCCAACGCCCAAAAACAAGTTATCAAATCACTTGATTTCAGGAATTGCGTAGGGCATTATGCTGCCGCCCAGAGGAGGTGATCAGCCACATCAGATGTTATCCAAGATACTTGGATTTCTGAGCTCCCTCTTTCGCGGTGGCCCTCTTTTATTAATATGGAAGCCCCCCCCCCCAATTTAAGGGTTAAGGATTTGATTTGATTTCCCTAGATCCTCCCCCCTCTTGGCATATACCCTTAGTGACCAGGTTATTCGGGGAGGAGCTTTCGCGGCGGATTCTATCGCTGCCTATTATGCCTGATCGTTCTATTGATGCTAGGCTTTGGCAGAGATCTTGTCTCTCTAGGGCCCCCTCTACGGACCTTATGAAGATTTTCAGGCCGCAGTCTTAGTGGACGGAGGATGCTGCTTGTATTTGGAATCTTCCCATCATTCCCAGGGTCCAGCTTTTTATTTGGAAGCTTCTATGAGACTATCTTCCTACTTGTGTCCTTCTCTCTCGGAGGGGTCTGTCTATTCACCGATCTGTCCTGTTTGTAGGTAGGAGGATGAGACTTCTGACCACGCTATCTTCTTATGTCCCAGAGCTAGACGGATATAGTATCTGATGGGTTATTCTAGTAGATTGGATGTTATGGCCTCCCCGCGCTCCTCTTTCTTTCATGATATCAAGTGGGATGCGCAGTATAAGCGTGGTCTTTGGGTTGCCACGGCTTATCAGATTTGGTTGTCAAGGAATCAGCTCATCTTCTCGAATGACACTATTTCTCCTCACAGAATTGTGAGGAAAATTAGAGCGCTGATGGTGGACTGTGCCCGTGACATTTATATTGTTGGTTCTGACTCCTCTGGCCTCTGGGGTTCCCCTGCAGCTTCGGCAGCGAACCGGCATATGGTTTTCACTTCTTGGGAACCCCCCTCCAGGTGTTGTCAAAATCAACTTCGATGGGAATGTCCGTGGTAGAGCTACCGGGTCTGCTTTCATCATCCGTAGGCCGTTTGGAGATTTGCTGGTGGCAGGAGGTTTTGGTACTCTTGACTCATCTGTCCTATTGGCTGAGCTCTATGCGGCTTGGGCGGGTATCTCTTATGCCGCTTGGATTCTTCATGCCCATAAGATCATGATTGAGGGTGATTCTATGATGGTCATTTCTTGGCTGCAGAAGAATATTTATTTTGATAGTCCCACTAATCCGATCCTTAGGGATATTTGGTCTATGTTGTAGGAGATTGGCTCTATCCAGATCCGTCATATTTATCGTGAAGCCAATTCGGCGGCGGACTGGACGGCTGCTTCTGCGGCTCAGCATGCTGGATCATGGATTTGGAGGCCGGGCGATCCCTGTTCGCTTCTTTTGCAGTAAATTTTATCTTCTGATGTATCTGGACTGACTCACACTAGACTTATGTAATCGCCCGTCTGTTCCAAAAAAAAAAAAAAATAAAATAAATAAATAAAGAGCTTTACAATAAAGTATGATTAATTTTTTTCCTGCTATATTTTTACATTGTCTTATCTTGTATGCCATGGTCAAGCATATTTCTAGTGACATAATTTATTGATCAAAGCAGTGCCAAATCAAGTAAGGATTATTTAGCAGTATTTTTATTTTTTAAATTAACAATATTAAAATTAGAGTAAAAAATATGTTTAGTATTATTTTATTATTTAAAATTGATTATTATTATTATTATTAAGAAAATCTTACTTTGCTTTTTTAATAAAGTAAGAAATTTAATATTTTAAATAAAAATTACATTTTTTACATAAGTTTTATAATTATTAAAAATATTGTTATTATCGTCATTTTCATCTTTACTATTATTCTCAATATAATGGGGTCTCTATCATGCTACCACTATTATTATCATCATAACAATAGCTGCATTATTAATGTTCTCATTGGTGCTAATGTCACCATCGCATCTAAGATTAGGCATGGGTTAGATCGGGCTTAAAATTTGACTATGGTTGGTTCAAGCTTGACCCGATAGAGATATTGCGGAGCTTAGACCATGCTTAATATGGATCGTATTTATATTATAATAAATTTCTTATATAAAATATACTTATATATAAAATTTGTTAGCACGTGCATGCATGTATAAAAGAAAAAAAAAAGACAATGAATCATCAATGAATTGGTTAAGTGTTATGCTACTTTCACAATATTAAATATACTTATATTTTTTAGAATTAAAAAATAGAATTAAAATAATTTTTTTTTTTTGAAGCAATGAAAGGTTAAGTGATATCCAATGGCTCACCTACGTGTATAACCTTTCTCAAAAACATTGCATGGATAAAAAAATTATGTGGCAATTGTCGATGACCATAAAAATTTTGGATGAAACCATGTTGAAAAGATAAGCCTAGAGAAGAATATGCTGAGGCTTTGCTTTTTATACCATTATTCATATATAGCTAAAATGAAGATTCAATTAATATAGAGCTTTCCATCATTAATATTATCGGTAATCTTTTTATTGTTTACTATGCAAATATCAATTATATGGATATTAATCATCATTAAAATTCTTTTCATAGCTATTATTTAATTATCAAACTATTTTATTTATTATAATTTATTATATAACTCTATTATGTTTAAATATTAAAAAAGGAAAGAAAATTATAACTTGAGCATCTGACAGGTCAATGTCATTGATTCCTTACGTTATGGTAAACTTATCATATAAATATTGATTACCATCAAGCTTTTACTTTATATGGATTAAAAATTTGATTATGAAATTATTTTTTTATTTATTATAATTTATTATATCATTACATTTTGCTCATAATTAAAAAAAATGCAAACAAAAATCATATCTCAAATATCTTGTAATGTTAATTTTAATGATACCGATATTGATATTAGATATTTTGCACTAAAGCACGGCCATGAAGCTCTTTGTTAAAACATGATATTAACAAAAGGCATTTTTATTTGGATATTAATAAAATTTATTAATCAATATGCAATAAATTTTTTATTATTAAAATATTTTTATTTGTTATAATTTATTATATTATTGGGTTATTTTATTAAAAAAATGTACCATAATTACGTGCTGGTTTTCATCTATATGCAAGGCAAGGGAATGCTTTGCTTACCTTCTAAGTTCAAGGTCAAGACAGGATCCGAAGCCATATTGGAATAGAAAGACAGGATCCGAAGCCATATTGGAATAGAAAGACAGGATGATCACAAGCCATATCATATCATATCATAAGAAGGAGAAGGAGAAGCGACGCCTCGGACAGACCCCCATCGATCCTCCTTCCCCATCCCCTCCCAAAAATGCCTCACGGCTACAGGTATCGTTCCAGTACCGATTTCCTCTTCCCTTACGCCCAATCCACCGTCCTCCCTGACCCCTCTCGCTTCCTTTCCCCCCACCTTCTCTCCTCCCCTCTCCCCACCAACTCCTTCTTCCAAAACTTCGTCCTTAACAACGGAGACCAGCCTGAATACATCCACCCCTATCTAATCAAATGCTTCAACTCCTCCCTCTCCATGTGCTTCCCTTCTCGCGTCGTCACGTCTTCTTTCATTTTCCAGGCCTTCAACGCCGATCTCACCTTCTCCTCCCCAGCTTCCAATCCCTCCCAAAACCACATCATCTTTTCTTTCGATGACCTCAGCGTCACCCTCGACCTCCCTCCCGCCCTCCGCTTCTTCCTCGTCCGCGGCAGCCCCTTCGTCACCTGCTCCACCCTCGACGGTCCCGCCCCAATCTCCATCTCCACAATCCACGCATTCCTCTCCGTCGACTCCAACCCTTCCTCCACCAAGCACACCTTCCACCTCAACAGCAACCAGACCTTCGTCTGCTACTCCTCCTCGCCGCTCTACCTCACCCTATCCAACGTCTCGCTGCTCACCGCCGAGAATTTCTCCGGCGTCATCCGGATTGCATTCCTCCCGGACCCCACCTACGAATCGATTCTCGATCGGTTCAGCGCCTGCTACCCGGTATCCGGCGAAGCTTCGTTCCCTCGACCATTCTTTTTGGATTACAAGTGGACGAAGCAAGGAGGCGGTGATCTCCTCCTCCTTGCCCACCCCCTCCATCTCCGCCTCCTCTCGCCCGATGATTCATCCGTCACCATCCTGAGAGATTTCAAGTACAGAAGCATCGACGGGGAACTCGTCGGAGTGGTCGGAGACTCGTGGGTCTTGAAAACCGACCCTATCTCGCTTACATGGCATTCCATCAAGGGTGTGAATGCGAACCGCTATCCGGAGATCATCTCCGCTCTCTCCAAGGACGTCAGTGCTCTGGCTTCCATCACCACTACTTCCTCGTATTACTATGGGAAAGCCATCGCCCGGGCTGCCCGCTTGGCTCTGATTGCAGAAGAGGTCTCTTTTCTGGATGCCATTCCGGCGGTGCAGTCCTTCCTGAAGGACTCCATCACGCCGTGGCTAGATGGGAGCTTCGATGGGAATGGTTTCCTCTATGATCCCAAATGGGGCGGCCTTGTCACGAAGCAGGGGTCGGTCGACTCTGGTGCGGACTTTGGGTTCGGAATTTTCAACGACCACCATTACCACTTGGGCTACTTCCTCTACGCCATAGCGGTATTGGCAAAGATCGACCCGGCCTGGGGGAGGCAGTACATGCGGCAGGCTTATGCTCTGATGGGGGATTTCATGACCCTCTCTCGGCGGTCCGAAGCCAATTATACTAGACTGAGGTGCTTCGATCCATGGTTGCTGCATTCATGGGCGGGAGGGCTGACCGAATTTGCTGATGGGCGGAATCAGGAGAGCACGAGTGAGGCGGTGAATGCTTACTATGCGGTTGCTTTAATGGGACTGAGTTACAAACACACTGCTCTTGCGGCCATCGGGTCGACGCTGGCAGCGTTTGAGATCCAAGCAGCAGAGACCTGGTGGCATGTGAAGGAGGGAGAGGGGGGACTCTACGAAGATGATTTCAGTAAGAAAAATAGAGTGGTTGGTGCCTTGTGGGCTAACAAGAGGGACAGCGGGCTGTGGTTTGCTCCTGCTCAGTGGAGGGAATACAGGATAGGGATTCAGGTCTTGCCGTTGCTGCCCATAACTGAGGTTTTATTCCATGATGTTGGTTTTGTGAAGGAGTTGGTGACCTGGGCGTTGCCAGCTATGACGAAGGACGGTGTCACAGAAGGGTGGAAAGGTTTTGTTCATGCCATGGAAGGAATCTATGACTGGAAGTCAGCGTTGGAGAAGGTGAGGGCGCTGAATGGGTTTGATGATGGCAACTCGCTCTCCAATTTGCTCTGGTGGATTCACAGCAGGAAGAAAGATGAGGGAGGATGTGCGGAATGCCTTAGCCCGAGAAGCAGCTGGAGTACTGGTCAGCACTGCTATTGAAGATGAAGAAGAATCTCATGTTGCTGCAGATCTTACTTTTAGTTCCCTTGGTACTCATTTGGCATTGGAACAAGAGGAAAGCAGGGTAATAAGATCAAATTAGAAAGGACTTTCAAATGTTGAGGTCAGAATAAGTTTCATCTCTACTTCTGATACTATTCGTAGAGTATAACAACAGCTCCTTTATTTCCTGCATGATTACTGTGTGAAATTGTGTTATATATTTCAATCGATATCTAGAGGCCTATCAATTGCCAAAGCGGTAGCCTGGGATTCTAGGTAGACCGTCCGTATATAGCAACAATAATCCATGCTCAATCCATAACTAAAATGAGTAGGAATTTTTGACCTGGAACCGAGTAAACTGGTTGATAGATCCAAACATGAATGGATCCACTTGCAAACTTTATACTTGATATAATTGTTCCAGCACCATCAGGGTTAACGGTAAAGAAGATGACGGCGTCCCATTTCAACCTACGAGGCCAACCTCCGAGGCCAACCTCCGAGGCCCACCTCTAAGGCCAACCTCCGAAGGCCAACCCCCGAGGCCAACCTCCGAGGTCCACCTCCGAAGCCAAAGGCTCCGAGGCCAACCTCCGAGACCAGCTTATAGCTATGTGCCACCTGGCATGACGACGTGGCCTGCTACTCGCCTGCTATAATGCGTCGCCATGCCCCATTAAGACGTATGGCCCACCACGCATCCGTAACAGTGCATGGTCATATCCCGTTATGGTATGTGGTCCATCACTCGCCTGTAACCACGTATGGCCATATCCCGTTACGGAGTACGATCCACTGCTTGCTTGTGGCTGCATGTGGCCATACCTCATAACGGCGCACGCCTGGTGCAACCATAGCCACCCAACATGCATGATACTGTATTGGCGGGTGGCAAATCAAGTAGGACACCTTTGACGCACAGTAACGATACGGCCTGTCATTGTCAGCCTCTCCTTTTTGTCCGTTATCGGACGGGGATATCATGAAATCGGTAACCTTCTGGAAGCATGGGGGGAGGGAGATCTTTGAACAGGTATAAAAGCTCACATTTACAATGAGGAAAGGACCCTATGAACCCTAACTCTCTAGCTTTCTTCTGCTAGCTAACTCTTGTCTATTTCCGAGTGACTGACTTGAGTGTCGGAGGGTTCCCACCGGAACATCCGGTCTCCGGGGGCTTTTCTTGCAGGAGTCCGGTGAGGAGGACTCCCGTTTTCCCTGGCATTTAAGGAAGGTGACTCGGCGTCAATAGATTGGCGCGTCAGGAAGGGGGGAAGAAGATAAAAGTTTTGAACCTGTCAGCGACAACTTCTCTTTCCCCGAGCTCTCAAGCAATGGTGACGACCCATGCGCGAGAGGTCTCCACCAGTCACGCTGGGGGGCAGCGTCAAGGGGCTGATCCGCTGGCGGTTGGCCCCTCAGCTCCCTTAGCCGACGTTCCTGCACCACCACCGCTGCAGCTTCAAGAAGACCGACTTGCCGCCCTTACCGCACAAGTCCAATCTTTGGCAACGGTGGTCCAAGGCCTGCAGCACCAAGCGGTGGCTGCGCAGCAATCGGGGCCCCTCTCGTCAGTGCCAGGAGTCATCCAACCCAGCCAGCACACTTTCCGGAGGAGGTCCCTGCCCGAGAAGCTTGCCACCGCTGCGCTTCGCCCAAGCCTCACTGCTGCGAAGCCTCCAAAAGGCCCGGTCACCCTCTTGTCGCGCTAGTGCATCTCAGCGGTGGCATGGGAAGGAAACAGAGCGCCTTCGTCAGCATCGCCGCCGCTCTTCCCCCTCCTCAGATTCCTCAAGGGAGGGGTCCTTTGACGGCAGAATAGCCCGCCGAGCTGAGCGTCGGCTCGATGAGTACAATCAGCGGTTGGAGGAGCTCAGCCGCCGGATCACCAACCCACCAGAGGCAGACTACGATAGTCGGCCACCGCTGTCCTATCGGATTATGGAGGAACCGATCTCGACCCGGTTCCACCTTCCTCAGCTGGACCCATATGACGGGACCATAGACCCCCCTGGACCATTTGGAAAGTTACAAGGTTCTCATGCAGGTCCAGGGGCAACCGATTCGCTCCTGTGCATCACCTTCCCCGCCACTCTGAAGAAAGCTGCTCGAGCTTGGTACTCCCGCCTGCCGCCACGGAGTATCGACTCCTTCCGCCGGCTGGAGAGGGCCTTCTTGGCCCATTTTGATGCATGTCAGAAGATTTCAAGGGTGGCAGATAGTCTCTTCTCAGTCCAGCAAAAGAGTGGCGAGTCCCTGCGGGACTACATCGCTCGGTTTAAGGAGGCTGCCCTGGAAGTCTACAACTTGAGGATTCGGTGGCTACCTTGGCCTTGAAGCAAGGGCTTCGTCCCTCTCGCTTCACATACTCCCTCGATAAGAAGCCGCCCAACTCCTACGCAGAGCTTTTGAGCCGGGCCCAGAAGTACATCTGCACCGATGAAGCTGACTCCTTCCGGCGTGAGGCCAGCGGGAGCACCACCAAGAAGTCGGCTCGTTCAGAGCCTATTGAAGTTCGGCCTAGAAGGCCCGAGCCTCCTTGCCGACTAGACAACCGTCCCTGAGCTCCTACACCGAGAAATGGGCCCTACACTCCTCTGATCGCCCCGGTATCACACATCCTGTTCGAGATCGAGGGCGAGCCCTATCTTCAGCGTCCTCCCCCAATGAACCCAAAGATCCCCTGCAACAAGAACCTCTACTACCGCTACCATCGGGATCATGGCCACGACATTGACGACTGTCGCCAGCTGAAGAAGGCGATAGAGGACCTTATCCAGCGTGGCCACCTGGGGTAGTTCGTCCAGAGGAACAACCTGGAGCTCTGGCCCATCAGCGCCTCCGCCACCGATGATTGATAATGCTCCGGCTGAGAAGATGGTGACGATGATTTCCTGGGGGGTAGGCGGTCCACCCAAGAGGCCAAGGGGAGGGAGAGTTAGACTCTGTAATCCCTTTTTCCAAAAGGGACTTAGAAGGGGTAGTTAATAAAAATGATGATAGGTCGTCGTGCCCATGACGATAGCTAAACATCCTGTAAAAAGAATTCTGGTTGATAGTGGGAGCTCGGTGGATGCGTTGAACTATGATGCCTTTGTTCGCATGAACCTGTCACCCGACCTGTTTCGGCCTGTTACCACTCCTCTGATGGGGTTCACCAGAGATTCTGTGAAGGTCGATGGGGAGATCACTCTTCCTATCACGGCCGGCATGGCCCCGTGCCAAAGTATAGTCTTCATGAGCTTCCTGGTGGTCCGGGTGCCCCTCGCCTATAACGCTATCCTCGGAAGGCCTGGGCTTAATCTTTTAGATGCTGTTATCTCCACCAAGAGACTCCTCGTGAGATTCCCAACCAGCGAAGGGGTCGGGGAGATGCGCGGGGAGAAGAACCCACCGCCGCTGTACTGCCACATGGCCCCTAGGGGGTGATGCCCATGCCTATACCAGAAGTACTGGACCCCCGGGATTCGGCAAGGAGGGGAGAACCGGCCGAGCGCCTATTAGCCTTTCCCCTGGGAGAAGACCCAGAGCGGACTATCCAAGTTGGGGCTCTGCTTCTGGAGGAGGCTCGCAACCAGCTCCTTGCTTTCCTGCGAGCCAACGCTGATATCTTCGCCTGGTCGGCATCCGACATGCCGGTCATTCCGAAGGAGGTGATTACATACCAGCTCAACATTAAGCCGAAGTGCTGACCAGTTCTGTAACATCCTGAAAACCTTGTAATTTATGGCATTTTTCATTTGAAATGAAAGTCAAAGAGTTTCAGTGAAATGTGGTGTGTTGGCCTTTTGATAAATGTAAAGAGAAGAAATTTTGAAGTAAATGAGTATATTTCTGAATGTTAAAGAGTTTGATTTAAGAGAATGAGAGATTTAAGTTTTAATGGGCTTAAATCACAAGAAAAAAATCAAGTTTAGTTTGAGTTTTATCCTTAAAAGATGTTTTTAGTAGTTGGAGTCGACACTATTTGGAGTGGAGTCGACTCTGGCACGTTTTAAACTTTCGGCACGCTTTGGAGTCGATACCTGCAGAGGTGGAGTCAACACCTGTAAAGAAAACAGAAGGTTAACATTTCTGCTACAGTGTTGGAGTCGACACCTACTTTTTTGGAGCCGACACCTACTTTTTGGAGTCAACACCTATATTTCTGGAGCCAACACCTATTTCTGCTGGAGCCGACTCCAGATGGCATGTTTTTCTAAGTTAAATNCCCCGTAAGTGCACCTTCGGGGTGGCAGCCGGCAAGTTTCTTGGCTTTATGGTGACTCAGCGGGGAATTGAAGCCAATCCTGACAAGATTCGAGCCATCTTGGATATGAGGCCTCCGGCTAACAAGAAGGAGGTGCAGCGTCTAACCGGGAGGGTGGCAGCCCTGAGCTGTTTCATGTCAAGATCGACAGAGCGGTGTCTGCCCTTCTTCAAGGCACTGCGCAAGGTTAACAGCTTTGAGTGGATGAAGGAATGTCAGGAAGCCTTTGAGGAGCTGAAAAAAATTTTATCTACTCCCTCATTGCTGTCCAAACCGAGAGGCGGGGAGGAGCTCTTTTTGTATCTTGTTGCCTCCCCCGAGGCCGTCAGTTCGGTGCTCGTCCGTATGGATGCGGACAGAGTGCAGAGGCCGGTCTACTACACCAGCAAAGTGTTTCATGATGCTAAGACCAGATACTCCAAGACCGAGAAGATCATCTTCGCCCTGGTGGTCTCCGCCAGCGCTTCCGACCCTATTTTCAAGCTCACCCAATCATGGTGCTCACGGACCAACCACTTCGGACTATCTTGTCCCATCCTGACACTTTCGGTCAGCTGGCCAAATGGGCCATTAAGTTGGGGGAGTTTGATTTATCCATCCAGCTAAGGCCTGTAATGAAGTCCCAAGTGTTAGCCGACTTCTTGGTCGAGTGCACCTGGGCCGAGGAGCATCCGAAGGAGTTGCACCCGGAGGCATGTATGGAGTCCCCTACGCCGAGGGGGTGGAGAAAGAAGACTGGATCCTTCATGTGGAGAGCGGTAAACTCTTAGGGGAGCGGGGCCGGACTTATCCTCGAGCCCCGAGAGAGGTGGTGAGTGCGCTCTCCGATTCCTCTTCCCGGCCACCAACAACCAGGCAGAGTATGAAGCCTTGCTGGCAGGGATGAAGCTAGCCAAGGAGCTTGGTGCAGCGTCTAAGGGCCTTCATGGACTCCTAGCTTATCTCCGGGCAGGTCATGGGGAGTACAAGGCTAGAGACCCAACTATGTCCTACTATCTAAACAAGGTGCGATCCCAAGCCTCTCAGTTTGCATATTTCCATCAGCTACATTCCCGGGCAGAGAATGCCAGGGATGATGCGCTGTCCCGCTTGGCCACTTCGGCCGAGGACCTTGGGAAGGACATATGTGGAGCATCTGCAAGTCCCGAGCATCGAAGCAGCAGCAGAAGAAGCACTGCTGGTCGAGCAGGAGCCTCCTGGATGGATGCCTACATCCGATACTTGACCGATGGCGCCCTTGAAGACCCGACTGAGGCCCGATTACTCAGGCGATGGCCCCAAAGTTCCTGATGATGGATGGGAAGCTCTACCGAAGATCATTCTCATACCCGTCCTCAAGTGCGTCGGGCCTGCTGAAGCTGACTATATCTTACGAGAAATCCATGAAGGCATATGCGAGGAGTCATCTGGGGGCAAGCCCTGGCATACAAGGCCCTGCGGCAGGGGTATTATTGGCTGACCATGAGGGAGGATGCGGCCGAGCTTGTCAAGAAGTGTGATAGCTGCCAGCGCCATGCCAACATCCAGCGGCAGCCGACATCTCAGCTAACCCCACTGGCGCACCTTGGCCCTTCGCCCAGTGGGGATGGACATCTTGGGGCCATTCCCTCCTACCTCCGGTCACTGTAAGTTCCTTCTGGTGGCTGTCGACCACTTCACCAAATGGATCGAGGCTGAGGCGCTTGCCAAGATCACCGAGGCAAGGTGAGGGCTTTCTTTGGAAGTCTATAATATGCCGGTTCGGCTACCGCATACTCTGGTCACCGATAAGGCTGGCAGTTCGATAATGCACCCTTCTGAGGATTCTGCACCGAGCTCGGCATCCATCAGTGTTCACCTCTGTAGGGCATCCTCAGACCAACAGAGCGGCCGAGGTGACCAACCGCATCATTCTCCAAGGACTGAGAGCCCGGCTAGATGACTGCAAAGGACGGTGGGTGGAGGAGCTCCACAATGTGCTATGGGCCTACCACACAACGCCTCGGGCCCCCACCGGAAAACTCCCTTAGCCTCGTCTTCAGATCCGAAGCAGTCATTCCTGTAGAGATCGGTGCCCCGAGCCCCAGAGTGGAAGCCTACAGCGAGGAAGACAATCCGAACCAGTTGCGGGCCAACCTCAACCTGGTGGAAGAGGTACTGGACCGAGCGCAACTTCGAATAGCAGCCTACCGACAGCGAGCGGCTAGATATTACAACGCTTGTCCGACCAAGGGCCTTCTTGACGGGGGACCTTGTCCTTCGTCGAGCTGAAATCTCAAAACCAATGGAAGGAGCAAGCTAGCACCGAACTGGGAAGGACCCTACCAGATCACCGAGGCACTCCGCCACGGAGCGTACAAAATATAAGAGCTGGACGGAAAGCTGCTCCCGGACGTGGAACGTCCGACAACCTCCGTCGGTATTATCAGTAGCGTACTCTTTCTTTACATGAAATTTTGCGATTGTATTCTCTTGGGGCTCCCCCACACTTGAAACTAATAAACAGAGGTTTAGCATCTCAGCTTCTCGACAAAAAGCCCAATGTATCATTGGCATCGAAGACCCGATGTACCATCGGATTCAAAGAAGCCCGAGGCCAAACTCGGAATGAAAGCCCAGTGTACCACTGCAGACCGATGTACCATCGCTCTCAACAAAAAGCCCAATGTACCATTGGCATCGAAGACCCGATGTACCATCGGATTCAAAAAGCCCGAGGCCAGACTCGGCATGGAAAGCCCAGTGTACCACTGGCAGACCGATGTACCATCGGCTCTCAAAAAAGCCCAATGTACCATTGGCATCGAAGACCCGATGTACCATCGGATTCAAAGAAGCCCGAGGCCAGACTAGGCATGGAAAGCCCAGTGTACCACTGGCAGACCGATGTACCATCGGCTCTCAACAAAAAGCCCAATATACCATTGGCATCGAAGATACGATGTACCATCGGATTCAAAGAAGCCCGAGGCCAGACTCGGCATGGAAAGCCCAGTGTACCACTGGTAGACCGATATACCATCGGCTCTAACAAAAAGCCTAATGTACCATTGGCATCGAAGACCCGATGTACCATCGGATTCAAAAAGCCCAGGCCAGACTCGGCATGGAAAGCCCAGTGTACCACTGGTAGACCGATGTACCATCGGCTCTCAACAAAAAGCCCAATGTACCATTGGCATCAAGACCCGATGTACCATCGGATTCAAAAAGCCCAAGGCCAGACTCGATAGGAAAGCCTAGTGTACCACTAGCAGACCGATGTACCATCGGCTCTCAACAAAAAGCCAATGTACCATTGGCATCGAAGACCCAATGTACCATCGGATTCAAAAAGCCCGAGGCCAGACTCGGCATGGAAAGCCCAGTGTACCACTGGCAGACCGATGTACCATCGGCTCTCAACAAAAAGCCCAATGTACCATTGGCATCGAAGACCCGATGTACCATCGATTCAAAGAAGCCCGAGGCCAGACTCGGCATGGAAAGCCCAGTATACCACTGGCAGACTGATGTACCATCGGATTCAAAAAGCCCAAGTCATCCTTGGCAGTCCAGACCGATATTCCATCGGTGCTTAGAAGTCCAAGTCATCTCGTCGGCCCAAGATCGACGTTTCATCAGTGCTCGGAAGCCCGGGTCCCGGGGGGCAGACACGATCCGTCTCCCTTAGCTCTCCCAAAAGGGTCCTGCCCTATATGATTAAGTTGAAGTTGCTGAAAAATAAAAGCTGCCCCTCGTGCTGACGAAGCCCTCAAGGGTCCCACGTCAGACCCAGGGACTCAGAGAAGAGATCACAGTTAGAACTTTCATTGATGGAAAATTTACTTCATTAACATTAGTGTATACAAAAATGCCGACCAAGTCGGACTTAGTACAAAAACAAAAATGAACTACAAAATCAAGGTCCGGCCGTGGGCTCGCCATCCGAGGCCTCATCACTCTGGTCCAGCTCGATGTCCATGACCTGGGGAGGTTCAAAACTCGGGCAACTTTCTCCTTGGCATCGTCAAACCCCTGACATAGAAATCTGCATTAGCTTCAACCAGCTCGTGGTGAAGTGCTCCGATGCCTTGAACTCCTCCACGTCCGTGGCAACCCTGGCCTCGGCAGCAGCCTCCACCTCAGCTCGGGCCTTCTCCGTCGCCAGAGAGGCTGCGCCCTCTCGGCCTCCATGGCCTTCACCTCTTCCTCGCCCGCTTCGCCCGATCCTCGACCGCCTGAATCGCCGAGTTCAAGTCGGCTATATGGAGGTTTCGGGCTTCAATCGCCCCTCGGCCTCTGTGAGCTGGTTGAGCGCCGCCGCATCGGTTGCCTTGGCCTCGGCTCTATTCTCAGCCTCCTTTATTTTTCGGCAATTCAGCCCTTCCAATTCCAAGGCCTTCTTTGCAGCCTCGGCCGGGCCTAGGCGTCCTCGGCATCCTGCTGGACTTGGCGGGCGACAGCTTCCCCCTCGCCGATGGCCTCCCGAGCGAGCACGATGGAGTTGGTCACCTGCACTCAGAGTGTCAGCTATGAAATTGCTTAAGTGCTCTAAACTAAGGGCAAGAAGAAAAAATACTTACTCGAACGAGAGCTAAGAAGACCTCCCAAAGGAACCTATTTGCCCCCAGGGTTCGGAGCTCCTCTTGAATATCAGGCTGAACGACGTAGGACATGAGTTGTTCAGCCCAGCGCCCATCGTTTATCAAAGAAATACCGCAAGGGATCGGCCCGACCCTATTCCCCTCGGCGGTCCTGAAGTACTCCAACTTGGCGTGCGGAGGGCTTCTCGCCGGCATCTGCTCGGGGGGCGGGCTCGCCGCCCCTGATGGCCCTTCCCCATAACTCTTGTCTACTTCGGCTGGGGCAGGTTCATTAGGAGCTTGGGGTTCCTCCATCACCGTCGGCTCCTCCATTGTCGCTGGCTCCTCCATCGTCGCCCCCTCGGCCACTGCCCCCTCTGGCGGGGTGTCAGCCTCAGGTCCACCTCCGGGGCTGGTGGAGGCTCGCACCGCTCGGCCGATGGAGACGCCCTCACAGTAAGGCGCTTGGGGGCCGACGCCTGCTGCCCCTCACTCGGGCCCTCCCGGGCCCTCATCCTCTTGACTGCGGCCTTCCTGACCATGGCGGTCGAACGCTTCATTGTTGCACAGCATCAGTCGAATCAGTAAAAAAATATAAAATAAAGAGACAGGGAAAAAGAAGGGAGAAGAAGGAGGAGGAAAAGGCAATTTGACTAAGTGCTGGGGCATCTATTACTCACCGCTCTGTGAGATGAGGCCTGCCAGCCGGAGGTTTTGCTCCGACAGAAGCAATTGTATCTGGGGATGTTGGAAGTCAACAGTTGCCCCAGCGCTTCTTGATCTCCTAGGAGGATGGAGTTCTTGTTGGGTCGGAAGTCGGGGTTAGCAAAAAAGAAACAGGATTTTCATCCCTTGACCAAGGTAGGGAGAAGTAGCTTGAGGACCCAACCAGGTCGGGGCTGGAATAGCCACCAACCCCTCTGCTTCCTGAGGGTGTAAAAGCAGCGGAAGAGGGAGAGTCGGGGGGTGATTTGGTGGTGGTGGCAAAGGATAAGAAAGGCGCAAACGGCCCGAAGGGAGTTTGGGACTAGTTAAGCAGGAGTCAAAGAGTAATAGTCCAAAAGGTTAATAAAAAAGGGATGAAAGGGTAGACGAAGGCCTAACCTAAGGGAAATCTCGTAAATGGCCACTCTGCCGGGCCAGGAGGAGACACCCTGTCATCGAGGGTCGGAAGGAAGAGCCCGACATCTCGGGGTACCTGTAACGGGCCCTAATTTTGGCTAAGTCTTGACCTGTTACTGTGGAGGCGGTCCCCTCCGGGGATTCCGCCCCCGCACTCAAAGAGGCGCCAGCCGCCACCTGGCGCCTCCTCGCTGGGGCCCGGCCGGCCGCCGCTGAGCATCCCCTTGTAGGAGTTCTATCAGAAGCCGGTCGTTGGGACAAGGGAAGACGGTACTCCGGATCGGAGAACCATGAAGAAGAAGGAGATGAAGAGGCATGAAGCCTCGAGGGAGAAATATGGTTGTCAGAGGGAGCAGAAGAAATCCAAGATGGTGAGGAGGCCATGACAAAAGTTTGGGGAAGAAGAAGGAAGGATGGGGAAGGACAGAAGGCTAACCTGGAGAAAGAAATGGCGGGGGGCGATTCTCAGGTTGCAGAGGGAGTAGAGGACTAGAGGAAGAAGATAACTGAAGTAAAATGATGAGTATTCAGCCTTCGATCGGGTTTTGTCAAGTTTCAAATCGTCCCCCCTCGATTTGCCAGCAACGCGGACTCCCGCTACAGGCTGGGCCGCCTCGGCAGGTGTCCGGCGCGTGGAACAAACCACCTTCGATCAATGATGGGACATCGCTGATGTCAGCGCCATGATAGCAATGATGGCGGCCGCTTTTCGTGAGTTTCAAAAGGACAATCCTGCCTCGAGGGAAATCGCGGCAGATTGGACGGACAGTAGCGACTGCCCCTTCATATCCCCCAAGTCACCCGCGCTAAGTTATCGCAGCATCCAAAGACACGTGTCCGGGAGTAGTTGGCAGCGAGCGGGATCAGCCACTGGGGAGGTGACACCCCTTTCGCTTCACCAGGGTGGACCCGCTTCGTCTCAGGAGCGAGGGGGCATCTGATATGACTGATACAGAACCATCAGGGTTAACGGTAAAGGAGACTGACGATGTCCCACTTTGGCCTCAGGGGCATCATTTAACCTTCGAGGCCCACCTCTGAGGCCAACCTCCGAGACCCGCTTCGGAGCCTTCAACCTCCGAGGCCCGCTTCGGCCTCCGAGGCATCCGTCATGGTCTGGCCCTTGGGACCCAATAGCTTATAGCTACGAGCCACCTGGCATGCCCATGTGGCCTACTACTCGCATGCTATAGTGCATCGCCATGCCTCATTAAGGCGTATGGTCCATCATGCGTCCATAACAGTACGTGGTCATACCTTGTTACGGCGTGCAACCCACTACTCGTCTACGACTACGTGTGGCCATATCCCGTTACGGCGTATGACTCACCACTCGCCTGCGGCTGCATGCGGCCATACCTCTTAACGGCGTGTACCTGATGCAGTCGCGGCCGCCCGACACTTGTAAGACCGTATTGGCGGGTGGCAAATCAAGCAGGACACCTCTGACGCACAGTAACGATACGACCCGTCACTGCTAGCCCCTCCTTTTTGTTCATTATCAGACGGGGATATCTTGAAATCGATAACTTTCTGGAAGCAGGGAAAGGGGGAGATCTTTGAACAGGTATAAAAGCTCACATTTACAACGAGGAAAGGATCCTGAACCCTAACTCTCTAGCTTTCTTCTGCTAGCTAATTCTTGTCTGTTTCCGAGTGACTGACTTGAGCGTTGGAGGGTCCCCATCAAAACATCCAGTCTTCGAGGACTTTTCTTGCAGGAGTCCAGCGAGGAGGACCTCTGTTTCACTGGCATTCAAGGAAGATGACTTAGCGTCAACAGATCTAATGGTTATGTCAAAGATCTGTAATGAAATTATGTTGTCAATCTGAATGCTCTTCCTGTGATTTTCAGTGAGCCTGCAAGATGATGCTTCTTTGAACTTCTTAGCTGCTCCAGTTGCTGTGCATTAAGAGTATATTAATCATTACCATTCAATGACTCCACTTACCACTAAACTTCTTATTAAATTGCTCAGCTAACCCATTCATGTTGCTAAGCATATAATATGATATGATATACCTTGTTGTTTCACAATGAATAAGTACTTTCCTTTATTTCATGCACGCATAAAATCTTCTGTTAGCCTAAAGCTTAAATTCCAAATACATCAGTAGCTCCTGTATGTTAAATCTGGAGCTGTAGGTTTAGTGTTTGTGGATTAGCTAATTAACTCTGATCAGAGTCGAGCAATTCTACACACAAGATGTGTTTTGAAAACCATCAAAACTATTTGATAGTTACTAAGAAAAGTACTTATGGTGCCAGATAGGCAAGTCTCCTGATCATTATGAATTGCAAACCACCTCATTTTGGGGAAATTTCCTGTACTTCATAGCTCTGTTGCTCATGCCAAATTTCTCTTGCTTGATAGATCTGTTTGTCCAAACAGCATAACATGCCATTTTTCTGTTGAAATCTAAATTATGTGATCTAGCTTTATTTTTTTCTCCCACAAAACTATATTCTTGTGCCGTACTGATGAGCTATTATGATTGGTGGTGCAGGGACGGGGCAAACTTGGCACTTGAGGGAGGTGAAAGGTGATTCCTGTTGGGGTCTTATCTATTAGTTCAATCTGTGTTTTCTTTTTCTAGAGGACTTAAATGCAGTGGATATTACTTTTCACCGGAACTTACAAATTGATGATAAAAAAATGAGGAAAAAAAATAAAAGAATGATAAAAATAGTCCTGGGTGGGGTTGCCACTATCTAAATATGTGCACCTGACCTGGAAAATAGTTATGGACGCAATTGCAAGAGAGGCAGCTGATGCATAATAATTTAGAAAAAGCTGGAAAGAATAACATTATTTTCTATCTTTCCTGTAGCCTTATTTTTTGATCACATAACAATTTTAAAGTAGGTTGATCACATAACAATTTTAAAGATGATGCAATCAATAAGTTTTTTTGGGAACATAAATATATAAAACATAATAAGTAAATATACTAAGATGATCTTCAACAGGCAAGAAATCTACAAGACATAAGTGTAGCTATTTATCTTCAAACAAAGGTAAACCATCAAAAAAGTCAAGCAAGTATTCCTTACCATATCATAAGAGTGAGCCGATATAGACTTCGATCCAGTGAAAGCAGCATATGGCTATAATCCCGATTAGATTTATTTGTTTCTGATTTTTTCTACATCAAAGAATGGAAAGGGTTACATGAGTTTGATAAAAAATATAAACTATTAAAATAATTATATGGATGTATTTACTTTATACTCATTTGAATAAAAATAATCACATAAAAAGTTTCAGTCACTCTGCGAGATACGAGATGGCTTATTTTGCTTTGCTAAGCTTACACTTATGTCCCCACTATGACTAATGAAGTGTAAATGAAGCCGATATCTAAATTCTATATACTTTATTCATTTGAAACTCAATACCCTTTTTAATATGATCTAAAGTCATATCAAGATCGAACTTCTCCTGTAAATATATTTAAAAATTATAAAAGTTATAAGGTATATTAAGTACGTTAAAAGTAATCTAAAGTAATCTAATACAATTATATTGACCTAAAGTCGATCGATCATAGGTGCTTTCTGTGTATCAGTGATCTCACTCCACTTTCTGACCGCAAATGATGACAGAGTCACGTACAACCACTCCTATCTCGATCAGAAACTCGAAGCGAAACTCTACTAATGGTCGTCCAACCTCAGGTGACAGAAGAATAGGCAACTTCTGTCCACCACGCATATTAATCAGATGTGCATACTTGTATCTGCGAGTAGGATCTCGGCCCTTCTTCTTTGATGACATAGTTGCAAAACATAATGAACTAAATTAGTGCAAAATAGCATAAAAAAATATAGCCAAATAAGATAAGTTTAAAGTAGAGTTATTACATGATGCACCGACAGATGACCCCTCTGTCAGAACTAGAATGTAAGGAGAATCATCTGGCTTGGATATAGCAGGAGTATCTCTGAAGACATCTGCAAACAAACATACAAACTAGAATTAATAAATAAGAAAGTATAAGAACATATAGTTGTAATAAGTAAAAAAAACATGAATGCTACCAAATTAATCACTATCATCACTAATATGCTCATTGTTTTCATCATCCTCCATATCAGAACTATGTATAGATCCCTCACTGTCATAATCAGCTAGTGTGTCATCCTCTTCAACATCTTCGCATATAAACTCATCTTGACCGACATCACTTTGACCTCTAATGTTTTCTTGAATTGTAACTATTTCAGCATCAGTGTCCGTACGTCAAGATGTTATTAAGTCCATGTCAGGTTGCTCACATGTGAATCGAAGGGCTGCTAAATCATCTTCTTGATATACTTCTTTATGAACATCATCTTTTTTTGGAATATCACACAAATGACAATGACTAACCTTTTATACCACTTCCAATTAGAATTGTTCTTCAAATCATCCAAGTAAAAAACCTTTTCAGCTTGTGATGCTAAAATGAATGGTTCATGTTTGTACCATTGTGAACTAATATTTATACTTGTAATGTTATAATGTTGTTGCATTCTTCTGTGCTTTGGTTCAGTTTCAAACCATTTGCACTTGAACATTATCGCCTTACAACCTTTAACAAAATAAAATTCAAGGACCTCTAATAATATACCATAAAAGTTAATTTCTTCTCTTAGATGAGTAGAGGGAACACAAAAGCCACTATTCTGTGTTTTATGGTTGACATCCCGATTAACAATTATAAATTTAATGTCATTTACCACATAGCCAGCACATACGACTATCGAGATCAATAGCCAATGAATAAAGCTCATCAGTAGCTTCAGATGCCCAGCAAAATGCTTATTTAACATCTGGATAAACCAAATATCAACGTCATTTGAAATAAAGACACATGATATAATAAATTACAATATTAATGAATGTACAGGCTTGCTTTATTTTTAAACCACTCAAAAAATCTTTCCTTCTGTAATTGGTCCAGTTGTTTTGGTCCAGTTGGATTTAGCTGATCAGTGTGTTGGCTATAGAGAACATTACACTAATGAGCACTATAGATAATTTATAGATATGAAGAAATAATTTTACAAGTACACTTACTTGAGAAATGGTTGCACCTCTGGACAATTATTGATGAGGTACCAATGTACTTATTTTAAAGTTGTATCATCTAAATGCACCATTCTTCCTTTTCCAAAAGGCCGCCAACGAGTTACAAATATATTTAATTGCTTATCCAAATAGCTATCCGAATCAAAATTTCATTACGAACGATTGAATCTTGTTTCTATGCCTCAAAGATACATAGAACAATATATGAGAGACTTGTTGACAATATAAGCTTTTGTAATTGAACCTTCCAGACGAGCCTTATTACGTACATATTGTTTATACGTACCAAGTGCTCTTTCAAAAGGATACATCCATCTACTTTGAACAAGTCTGGCAAGTAAGGCCTTGTAAGGCAATGTATTGATAAATGCACCATAATGTCAAAAAATCATAGTGGAAACATTCGTTCAAGCTTACATAAGATCACCATAATCTGCTCTTGTAACAACTCCAAATCCCTAACATACAATGTCCTTGAACAAAGTTGTTGGAAGAAATTAGAAAGATTAATTAAAGTACTACTCTCATGTTTCTGCAAGAATGGTTGAATGCCAATAGGTAACAATCTTTGAAGTAGTACATGACAATCATGTGTCTTCAAGCCGGATATCTTTCCATCACCTTCATTTATGCACCTTGATATATTGAAAGAACATCCATTGGGCACCTTCACAGATTTTATGTTGGGAGAGTTAATCCCCAGGCATGCATATTTTAAAATTTGATAACAATTATCAATGCGGAAATTTAAAGATTACATATTAATCTTTCTAACATGCATCAAGATCATATCTTTGCCTTATATTATAAGATCGTTTGATCTAAGTATTGCATATAAATTAAATAATTAAGATCATATCTTAATCTTCAAGATGAGAAGTCATACTACTCATCTTGAAGCCTGCTTTAAGATCTAAGGATCAAATCACTCACCTTAAGAACAGTAGGTAAATCTTTGTGCTCTGCAGCCGTTCAATCGTCCGGCCTCTAGTATTGTCCATGCGAAGCCCCCGAATGATTGGATTCCCGGAAGTGCTAGCTCGCGGAAAATTTTTTTTGCTGATCTTGAATTCTTCTACTTGTATCTTCCTTCAAGATCCACCAAGCTTTTGCTAACACTAAAATCACACCAGAATTTTCTGTTCTAACTCTTAGAACTGTAACACTTGGTTCTAACTGTTTAGAATTTTTTATCTCTTTTGATCTTGTGTTGTGTTATCTGGTGAGGGATGTCATATATTTATAGTTTCATATTAGCCAGCCTATTGAATTCTAACATTTAGAATTCTGCTGTTTTTGTGAAAACCAAAGAGACATATTAAATTCACACACTTATCAATGCATGAAGAGTTGTGTGGAGTGCTCTTCCAAAGAGGCACATTAATTCACACGCTTGTCAATGCACGGAGAGTTGTGTGGAGTGCTCTTCCAAAGAGGCACATTAATTTACATACTTGTCAATGCACGGAGAGTTATGTGGAGTGCTCTTCCAAAGAGGCACCTTTTAGCAAAATTTATTTTTCTTGAACTTGGGAATCATTTGAAGAAGACTAAAAGTTATAAATTAAATTATGCATGAGAATTTAATTTCTCATGAGATGAGATTTTAGTTATCTCATCATGTGAGAAAACCTTTTTCACACATGGGGTTTGGATTTTTGGTTTTAAGCTAATTTGAATTTATTGGATTAAACCAATATAGATCATGGTCCTAACCCAAATCAAATTTGGCTAATCCTGAATCTATTTAAATCCAAATCAAATCTAATTTCAAATCAATATTTGAAATTGATTAGTCCTTCTAGTAGACTTAAACCAAATTGAATCTTATTCACTTGTACTTAATCCAATTGAGATAATTCAATCAATCAAATTGATTAATTAAATCATATACGATTCTCAATCATTGATCAGCAAATAGATCATCCTAGGAAACTTCTATGCGTGTGACTCTCTAGGTTCGAACCTAAGCCGGTAGCATAGAAACAATTTTCTATACTAATCGATGTGCCCATCTAGCAATGGAACCCGACGTCCGGATAGGTCAAAGAGTTACCGAGCAAACTCCAAGAACCCTAAGAAACAGTTACCGTATAATTCATCCTCTTGACCACAAATGCTAAGGATGGCTTAAGAGCCTGTCAACTCTAAACAACAAATCCATAAAGTGATTTCAATTTTAGTGATCATATGACTTTCACATGAAGTGCCTTGGCCAAGGTTTGCTAAATTGAAACACAAGCATTTCTCCTTTTAACAGGATAGGTCAAATTCCATCTTGATTTACAACTGACTACCACAAGTACTTGACTGCACCCAGTAACCTTTCGTAGCTGGATTAGAAATCCAGGTGGTCCAGCACCTAAGCACAATGAGTTTTTGTAAGCCAATGGTTGTGATCTTCAGGTCTGAAGGATTCTTATACCTATATCTTCTCGGATTAATTTTTGACAGTAGAGTATCGGAAATGAGTCACGTTCGGTGAAATGTACTCCTACACTTTCACCTGTATGTCATACCAGTGTCTCTACACTCCTTGGTTAAGAGGACAACCAACAAATATGATATATAACGTCCTATAATTGATAGTACTATGGCCCTGTCATAGTATATCATTTAGTTGCGAACTCTTTTAAGGACCTTCAAAGATAAATCCTCCTTTATCGTGAAGGAAGATCCTGAGGGCTTCATTACTATTAGGAGTTTTAAGAAGATGTTCTTGTAATGAATAAACTGCCAAATAAATTTTATTAATATATCAATTTATATACAATTTACATCAGCACAATCATCAAATGATTGGCTTTAGAATACAATTCCCAACATTTTAGCCATTTACAGAATTATCTTCTTTCATCTAATGGCAATGTGTAAGATGCAGGAGGCTTATAAACTTTATTACCTTGAGTTTGTAACCATAACTCCCTTCGGATCCCCATTGAAGCCAGGTCCTCTCTTGCTTTATATGTGTCTTTTATCTTACCTTCAATGCTTAATAAAGTTCCCACAATATTGTTACAAATATCTTCTCAATATGCATTACATCTAAGTTATGTCTCAATTTTAATGATGACCAATACTCCAACTTGAAGAAAATGCTCTTCTTATACCAATTCAACTCATTTGGTGCACGCTTTCGCTTTTGATATTTATTGTTTGGATGCTTTCCGGGCTTTTCAATAGCTATGTGTTCTAATTGCATTAATATTTCTTCACCAATCAACATTTTTTGGTTTGACTCCATGCTCTCTACTTCCATCATGTAGTCTACTATTTGCCACTTGTGATCAATAGGCAAGTAACGGCGATGTCCCATATAGCAAATCTTATCTTTCAGCTTCTTCGATGGGGTTTGCTCATTACAAACTGGACATGCCTTATAACCCTTTGTGCTCCAACCAGATAATAATGAGTATGCTAGAAAATCATTCAAAGTCAATAAAATAGCTACGTACATCCGAAAACTCTCTTTCGTACATGCATCATATACATCAACACCTTCGATCCATAAATATTTAAGTTCATCCACTATTGGCCTTAAAAATACATCCATATTCCTTCCTGGAGATTTAGAACCGGGATAAGTAAATACATCATGAAGAATGTCTCTTTCATATATTTTCATGAAGGCAAGTTATAAGGTACTAAAATGATGGGCCACATACTGTATGCATTACTCATGTTCCCAAAAGGATTGAATCTGTCTGAAGCAAGACCTAACCTTATATTTTTTGGTTCACTGGCAAACTTGGGATACTTTTGATCAAAATCTTTCTATGCTTCTCCATCTGCCGGATGCTGTAACACCCCATCTGTGATTGGTAGCTTATCATAGTACCACCTCATATCTTTAGCTGTATGTCTTGAGGCATATAGACGTTTCAGCTGAGGTGTGAGTAAAAATACCGCATAACTTTATGAGGTATCTTCTTACATTTGTCTCCAACTACTTGGTACCTAGGCTCGTTGCATATCGGACATTTTTCTAAAGAGGCATTTTCCTTCCAAAAGATAGCGCAATCATGCTTGCATACATGAATATTCTTGTAGCCTAAACCCAACTCATTCATCTTCTTTTTGGCCTCATAGTGCGAAGATGGTATCCTAGTACCATTCAGAAATGCCTCTTTCAATAGTTCAAGCAACATATTGAAAGACTTATTTGTCCACCGATTGAGGACCTTAATGTGCATTAACTTCATTAATAATGTCAAAGCAGAAAACTTTTCATATCCAAAATAAAGCTCAAATTCCACCTCATTGAAAAGATCATCCAATTTCTTACTATGATCGGTCCTTCCATGGTCAGATATCATCGGATTATCATCATCATTGCCAACCTCAGTATGAGCACCACTTAGGCCAGCAATGTCCTGCAATGCTTTGACCATCTCATGTTGTTCCCTTTTTTGGTCATCATCTTCATTCTTATTTTCATCCGAGACATTGCTTCCAAACTGTTCTCCATGAAAATACCACGTTTGATACGTCTTCGAGAAACCCTTTAACGAACAATGTAATTTAACTAAATCAAGCTTATGCCATGATCCATTATAACACTGCACACAAGGATAACATATCTTCCCTTCTTCATTAACATGAAGCATTGTCTTTTCTATAAACTTCTTAATACCGGCTACATATTCAGGACAATTTCGATTCTTTAGATGTATCCAACTCTTATCAATCAGCATTGTTGAATGACAACACCAAATCTGAGTAAAATAGCCATAATTCATTGGATGACATCAAATCAACAATAAGAGTAGTAATAACAAGAACAGTAAAAACATTCGTTGGATGCTTCATTATTCTTCTTTGTAAAATATCTAAGCCTAATTTGTCCTCTTTCTTTTTATCCTTAGGTGCACTTTTATATTTGTATTTTATAGGTGTAAAATGCACAAGTTAGAGATCTTTGAAAGATATAATTTTTCTTTCTAGGCACTTTTATAGGTGTAAATCAAAACCAGATACTGATCTGGATGGCCCATTATGAATTTTGGTGTTTTTAAACCTCTTACTACATATTCAAAAAAATTTTCAGACATCATATTCTTTATAAAGTCAACTGATAATCTGCTCTCCATATCTTAGGCAGAAAAGTGATAAAATCGTTCTTACAAGGATTTCTTCCTGGGTTAGCTTTGAAGATCTTTCTATACATCCTTCCGACAGTTCTGATAATTATGTCAAAAATGAAAGGCTATTTGTCATTATAATCTATTGAAAGAAGTGCAGCAGCTAAATATTATTACTTTATGTTGGTGAACGTTTTCTTAGGAAGCATAGTGACTGGAACAGCATTTGAGCAACTCTATTATTTTATTCATCAATCACCTACCCAGTAATTTCCTTTATCCCTTGTTTTATGCCCACATTGACTGCTGATCCTTTTGCTGTCATCTATAAATTGATTTGCTTATCAATTGAGCATATTCTTCTAAAGCAAGAATAATACTCAATTCTATATGACTAATCCATCCCTATCATGGTGCAGTAGTTTAAAGTTAACAAGCCATCTTAAGGTTTGTCAGGCCAATAACTATCATTATGCCCTTAATTTAATATGTTACAAGTCTATTTCACCGATTAATCATATCTCACTAAATTAATTCACTACAGTAAAATAGCAGATGTTAAAATTAACATTTGCCGATGCTTAAAAGCATCAGCAAATATTGTCCCGATGCTTTTACACGCATTGGGATACAGGGAGTGGAGAGAGGATTTGCCGACACTTTTTAAAGGCGTCGGCATAGCGTCGGCACATGCCGACGCTAAGAAGCGTCAAAAAAATTTTGTCCAGCCGACGCTTCATAGCGTCGGAAAAATCAAAAGCATCGGGTTAATTTTTCTTTTGCCGACGCTTTAAAGTGTCGGCTAGATAAAATTTTTTCCGACGCTTCTATAAAGCGTCGGGACATGGCATGTCAAAATTTTTTATAAGCCAACACTTCAAAGCGTCGGTATGGTCAAATTATACCGATGCTTTAAAGCGTCGGAGAATGCTGAAATTTTTTATAAGCCGACACTTTAAAGCATCGATAAATTCTATTCTTTTTAAAAAATAAAATAACAAAAAGTTAAAAAATTTATATTAAACCTGTTATATTTAAACCTTTGCAATTAAGATAAATTTTATATTATACAATGCAAACATAACAAACAAAATCATATTGCACACATTCTTCATATCCAAATTAAAATTTCATTATATTAAAAGAGTGTTCCAATTTAAAGTTTCACAAATTTTAAAGATACATAAAATGAAAGATATAAAATAAAAAAAGCCAAGCCGAGGTCAATGATCTGCAGGAGGAAGGTCGTCACCCTGTCCGCGAGGATCTGATGCTCCTGGAACCTATAAGAAAAATTAAAAATATTTAATTTACAAAACTATAAATGAATATTAGATAAATAATTAATTTAATATAACAATATATATTTAATAATATATGTATTTACCTGATGTGGAACAACCGTCTGTACGAGAGATGTAAGCTGCTCAATGGTCTCTCATGGAATCCATCAATGCTCTGTCGGCTGCTCTCTCGGCTGCATTCCTCTGTTGCATCTCCTCCATCGCTGTGGTACTCGACCGTTGAATCTCCTCAATCGCATG
The DNA here is from genome assembly GCA_900491605.1 of Calamus simplicifolius. Taxonomy (NCBI): domain Eukaryota; kingdom Viridiplantae; phylum Streptophyta; class Magnoliopsida; order Arecales; family Arecaceae; genus Calamus; species Calamus simplicifolius. The sequence continues at coordinate 432,022 of UESW01004091.1, read as the reverse complement.
CTCAAGTTTGCGAACACGTGTATCATGAACAGCATCTGCAGCATCATGCGTAAATCTACTCACCTTAGATAACTGAGTGGGGTAACTCCAACTCCATAACCCCTCACTCGACCGTAGCGCTCCGGCCCCATCAGCTCTGTAAACACATCGTCCTCGATGCGACTACTCTGCGTAGATGCTGTAGAGTCATCGACATACTCAGCAATAAGAGATGTATCATGAACAACATCTGTAGCATCACGCGTAAATCTACTCACCTCAGATAACTGAATGGGGATAACTCCAACTCCATAACCCCTCACTCGACCGTAGCGCTTTGGCCCCATCAGCTCTGTAAACACATCGGCCTCGATACGACTACTCTGCGTAGATGCTGTAGAGTCATCGACATACTTAGCAATAAAAGATGTAGCTCTTTTCTGTATTAATTTAGAAAAATTAGTTAGATCTTGCTTAATAACATAATCAAATTAAAATTGTTGTATGAAATAAATTGTAATAAATAATTACATAAAAGTCTCTCAACTCATCTCTAACAAAAGTGCCATCTTGGTGAGTATGAGTCATCCGGTAAAACTCCACCTCACCGGGTTCCCTCCCATACTGATCCATCTACAAAAAAAAATTATACAATTTGTAAAGTTAGAAAGATATGTACCCTTATGGTTCTTGGTCTTGTTTATCATGTGGAGTGCATATAAGAAACTCTACTGATTTTACTTCAACTGTTTATTTTGTGCTGATTAATTATCTTAGTGAAATGAGTGAGATCATTAGCTGCAGGCCTATTGAATTCTACTGCTTCCCTGCAATCCAAGGAGAACATAAGACAAGACACGAAGCAACATAGAGGAGAAATATTCTTTTTTAACATATACAGATCTTGACCATGTGTCAATTAATTAAGAAGAAATAGACTATTCCATATAAAATTCAATTGTTAATGAGAGATACCTATCTCTGTTGTGGCATTGATCAGGTCTTGGATGAGGGCATTGGAGTGGGGAGAGGGCTATAGGTTGTTTAAGTCATCAGACTGGTGACAGAAGAGGCATTGTGTAATGACCCGGGTCCACGAGCCTATTTCATTACAAAAAAGCAAGACGGACAAGATTCACACCAACTTGGGTCACCACAGCCCAAAAAGGGATCCAATTGGTGGCTGTCCTTCTTGCTTTTACAATATATAAACCACTTAACCAACTCCTAATTTTTTGATGTGGGACTATTGGAAGGGTTATCACAATCTACCCCCCTTACAAAGGCGACGTCCTCGTCGCCAGGGTCAATTGATCACAACCACCAGGCAGGCAGGATTCTAGAGGTGGCCTCCACAGGTTCAAAAGATGGCTCCCATCAATGTAGCACTTTGCCCTGTGGCCCCCATAGATTCAAGAGGTGGCTCCCATCGATGTAGCACTTTGCCCTGTGTGGCACTTAGCTCCTACACTTCGGACTGGTGCGTGGCTCTGATACCATAATGTAATGACCCGGGCCTACGGGCCCGTTTCGTTACAAGAAAGCAAGACGGACAAGATTCACACCAACTTAGGCCACCACAGTCCAAAAAGGATCCAATTGGTGGCTTGTCCTTCTTGCTTTTACAATATATAAACAACTTAACCAACTCCTAATTTTCGATGTGGGACTATTGGGAAGGTTATCACATTGCCTCCACTATCATGGCCATTCCTGCATGGTTGGCACAGTGGGAGTGTGAGGATCCATATAGGAGTGGGAGGGGTTTAAGGTTTCGGGGGAGGTGGAGGCAACAAGGAGTAGGGTCTCAGGAAATAGCAAGCACGGATTAGTTCTGTGTGAGTTAAAGCCAAGTTCGAGCAGTTTCCATATATACTGAGCCAAGCTTGAGCAACTTAATACAAGTGTTTAGTTTGGCTTCTTTGCATCTCTAATGATGTGGGTCCTGTTTTCTTCTAGCATATAGTGGCTTTAGCTGATTTTTCAGGATCTGCCTATAGATTTAAATAATGAAATACAAGTAAAAAAAGTGATAATATCAGAAAATAATGCTTGGATGATCAGAGCACTCAAAGCAACATCCGTATTATTATAAGTTAAAAGCTCTGAAAATAAATCCAAAGGCAAAAGGGGAAAGATTATTAAGTTCGAGCAGTTTAAGAAACATACAAACTGTTGTCTGACTCGTGCATAACTCTTGGATCCTGATGTATGGGGAACAGACTGAGATGCTCGTGCAGCTTTACCAATATTAGAATATGTCTGCAAAATCAAATAAATATTTTAATAGAGTGTCTTAAAATCTTAAATAACAAGAAGATTAAATAACAAATACCAACTCTATCCACCGATGAGGGGTACATCAGGAGGCAGAGTACCAACTACTTGCTCCTCGGTCATACTCGGTAACTTGTACTTTATTTTCAAATATGCCTTACATTCTTTCCATTTTCGGTTGAGAGACTTCAGTACAAAGTCATTAGAGGATGGAGGAAGTACAAACTTGGACTGCAAAAGAAAAAATATTTACAGCTTATACCTGTATAACTCATAGTGATGCCACAGATATAGATAGAGAGAGAGAGAGGGTGTGCATGCATATACACAGATGTGTTTGGTATCACCAAGTTAAAATTGATTCTGATATAAGCAAAAATCACCAAGTCTGAAATGGTACAAGACTGTCACATGAATGCATTGCAACTAGAACTCAATAAGCTTAGTTGTTATCACTGACACTTACCATGGCTTTGGCTACAGATCCTTAACGATCGCTACACAACTTTTAGTGCACCCATTTTTTTTCCTTCGCACCAACAAGATTACTCACTATGATACTCTTTGACATACAAAGTCATCAGAATCATGTGAGGACCCTATTTTCTCAATTCATCTTCTGTCAAAACAAGAGATTAGCTGCAATTTATAAGCTTTGTGGATCAGCCATAATGATTCTTTGAAAACTCTTGTTAATTGTTTCAGTGTAACAGGTTTCACCGTATGATTCTTTGAAAACTCATGTTAATCTTGGGCTTTGACTTTGATTTTGTTCTCAAAGTCAGTGCTCATTATCTTTATATGATAAGAAACATTTAATTAGCAAGGACTAGCTACATTTAACTTTTGGTGCTACATTTAGTTCTGTGCATATCAGACTAAATGGTGACATTGAAAACATGAGTTTTCGCCACAGCCATAATGATTCTTTGCAGACATGGATAAACAATCCCATTCTCTATTCAGTTATTCAACATAATAGCAACCAGTGTTGTAACCCCTATGATTAAATATGAGCAGAACAACTGACCTGGTTTTCTACATGTCTATTTAAACACATCCTAGTTCTGTGTAACCCACATCCAGTGTACATGCAACAAACACAAGTCTCACTGGCATGGGAGAATTGGACAACAGGTTGATGGGAAAATCGGACAACAGGTTGAAGTGCAAACCATTTCTGATTATGGATATGAATATATGTAATTTAATATTTCAAATGACCCAAATCCTATCAAATTACAAGTGGCACAGAAGAGCTAAATACTCATTCACACCAATACCAAAACGAATAATGTAGCCAAATACAATAAAGAAAGCAAGAAATCATAGCATTCTTTAGAACAGTAGTACATAAATTCAATATTGAACAATGACCCTCCCTTCCATTCTTCTCTAATAGGACAAAGGTTTAGCTGATTATGGTAGAAAAAATGATCGAGGAAAATAAAATCCAACACCATATTAATAATTCAAACCAAGTCCAATTCCTTCCGAGTCTATAGTCTATACATTCTAGAAAGGGCATCTTCCTTCTCCCACTCCTTTACTCTCTCTCTTTCATTCTCATATTTGTACTCTCTACAGGTAACCGGTGATTTAAAAAAGAAGAAAAACGAAGTCGTACAAAAGAACCCAAGAATTTGCCATGGATCCCTCTTATATTGAACCGGTGATTTCGTGCCTAAATGTTGACTCTTTTTTATGGATAAAAAGATGACATGATAAGAACAGATCAGAGGGCGAAGCATCATGTTTAATTTATTTTTAAATAAACTATTAAAATAGATCAGAGGGCTTACCGTTTGGATTGAAGAAGGAGAAGAGATCCGAGTAGAAGAGGTCCGGCGAATAGAGAAGATCCAAGGAGAAAAGATCGGGAAAGAGAGAACGGCCATGGCGGCAGCAACGGAATCCTTGTAGATCCGAGGAGAAGAGATCCGGCGAGCAGAGGGAGGAGCAGCTTGCCTGAGTAAGAAATCAAAGGAAAATCGGTGTGGATTAAACAAAAAGAAACGAAGAGAAGAGAGAACCTTCGTCGCCGGTTTTTCTTTGATTTCCTGCTCAATAGAGAGAGAAAAAGGAGGGAAAATTGTGGGGAGAAGAAAATCGCGTGGATTACGACAAAATCTGATTTCGTTATAAATAGCTATATTACGATGAAATTATATTTCATCATAATATTGAATAATTTTTTAATAAAAATTTTATTTATAACGATGAAATTAAATTTTATCGTTATAAAATAGATATATTATGGTGACATATAAATGTCGCCGTAATACATAATTATTATGATAAATATTATTTTTCATCGTAATAGCAAAAATTAAAAAAATAAAATTCTTAATCTATTACGGCCTAATAGCATAAAAAAATAAATAAAATTCTTAACCTGTTATGGAGAACAATAAATTTCATCGTAATAGTATGAAGAAAAAAATAAAAAAAAATAAAATTCGTAATCTATTACGATTATATATAAATGTCGCCATAATATATATAATTATTATGGTGAATTATTTTCATCGTAATAGCACAAAAATAAAAAATAAAATTCTTAACCTATTACAATGAAAAATATATTTCATCGTAATATCATGAAAAAAATAAAAAAATAAAATTCTTAACCTATTATGGCGAACATTATATATTTCACCGTAAAAGCATGAAAAAAAAAAAAATAAAATTCTTAATCTATTACGGTGAACAATTAATTTTGTCGTAATATATATGAAAAAAATAAAAAAATAAAATTCTTAACCTATTACGATGACAAATAAATTTCACTGTAATATATATTTATTATGACGAAAATTATATTTCACCATAATATCATAAAAAAATTTATTAAAATTTTTACCTATAATGATGAAAACTTATTTCGTTGTTATAAACTGATTTTTAACGTGAAATATTTTTTGTCGTAAAAAATAGTTATTATGATGAATTTATTTTTGATTTCGTAATAAGTGAAACTATAGAAAATAATTCACCGTAATAAATTCGCCACAAATAATCCACTCTCTCGTAGTAGGATAACCCATGGTTAATCATGGGTTATCCCCTTTGGTTAAACTTTTCAGAGTTATCCCTGTAGTTATAGCTTTTGGGGATAAGAGAAATATTTTCTGGATATCCTTTCTTATTTCCTATTTCAAAAACTATCTAAAGGACCATCCTTTCAAGCTCATTCGAATATAGCTTTGTAGTTTTACTTTTATTTTATTTTATTTTTTATATTTGATGGTCCACTATTTCAAAAGCTTTCTTGATGAGTCATCTTTTTAGGTATTAGCATCTTTGGTTTAAACAAACTCCACCAAGGCCTGTCCCAAGCCCGAATAAAGGAGGAGGATTGCGTTAGGCAGCTGACAACCAGCGTAAAACTTCGTTAGATCCCTTAAAGTATGATTCTACTGAATCAAACTATACTATTTCTATAAAACTGCTATTAGGCAAGTTATGCTATATGAAGAGTGTTGAGTAATACTGAAATAAATGTTAATAAATTAAATGTAACAGAAATGCTCATGTTAAAATGAATATGTGGTAGAACTTAAAAGATAGAATTAGAAATAAATATATAAGAGAAATGATAGGAGTAGCCTCAATTAAAGATAAAATGAGAGATAATCGATTACGATGGTTTGAACATTTGGATATATACAACGAATACCTTTAGATGCTTGAGTTAAAAAAAGTGATCTTTTAATAATGCATGATAAGGATAGTGGTAGAAGTAGACCTAAACTAACATGGACAGAAATAATTAAAAAAGATATAGTTATTTGTAATTAGAGTTGGACATCGAGCCATGCCGCCCATGGACCGGTCCGGCCCAGCACGAACTGGCCCATGCCTGGCACGGTCCATTAAACTGTGCCATGCTGGGCTCAAAAGATTCGACCCGTTGGCCTAGCATGGCCCATGATGGGCCTGGACCGTCCTGGCCCACAAGGGCCTATGCTGGCACGACCCATATGGGCCTGATAAAAAATTTAAATAAAAAATATTTTTTAATAAATTAAAAAATTATTAAGAATAAAAAAATTTATTAATATGAAGCCACCTTAATAGTGGCAGGTTTGGCATAGACCCCTACCAGATTATTAATTTAAAATTAAAATAGTACATAAAGGAAGGGGGACTAGGCCTAACCTTCAGAATACAATAAGGAAGGAAAAAAAAATAGAGATGACTCACATTAACAATTTAAAAAAATATATAATTATAAAAATAGAGATGACTCACTCATCAATAGTATTTGTGTCATCATCATCTTCACTGGTTAAGTCATGTTCACCTTTATCTTGAAGCCTCGCCTCAGTATCCAACCAATCTTTGAAGCAGAGAAGCATCTCAACCGTCTCACCAGTCATTATAATTCTCTTTTCGTACAGAACATGCCGACCTGCACTAAAAGTGAATTTCGATGCTATTGTGGACATCGGCACAGCTAAAATATCCCGTGCAATGGCAGACATAACAGGATATTGATTTTTAACACTCTTCCACTAAACTAATACATCTAGATTTTTATTTGATCTTCATCATATGTAGAATGAAGATCATTTCGTAAATAAAATTCTAATTCATTACTTAAAGATGAAGAACAATGAGATGAAGAAGATGAAGCATGTGTGTGTCTTCTTTGTGCAATGAATGAAAAAATAGATGACGAACGAGATCTAGAAGAAGAAGCATAGCTTTGAGCAGATATTCTAAATCCACGAATTTTGTTATCATATAAAGCATAAATATCATTAAGAAGTCGTGTTATCTCATCTTTAGCAGGTTCATGATCTTGATTCATGTTTTTACAATATTCATCAATTAAAATTTTTATGCGAGTTAATTTAACTTTAGGATCAAAAATAGCAGCTAAGTTATGCAAAGAACATATCCTATTCCAATATTCATTCTATTTAGTTTCCATATAACATATAATAGGCATTAAAACATCATCATGTCTTTGTTCTTTAAATTTTTCACTAATTATATATGCTTTTTGTAAAAATGAATAAGAAGTTGGATAATAAATACCATAAAGAACATTTGCAGCATCATAAAAAGTAAAAAAAAAAAATCTTCTAAAATTTTACCTTTATTCCAATTAGTTTCAGTCAAAGTAAATTCTATTCCATGATTATTAATATAAGCACTTAATAAGTTCTTATATGGATATGCATCATGTATACTATTCCAACGAGTAATTACATCAAGTTTAAATTTTTTAAAATGTTTACCGTGATCTACACATAATTGTTTAAATTCTTGAAGTCTTGCTCTTGAAGCATGAATAAAAGAAACTGCATTTCTAATTTTTGAAATAACATCTTGAATTATGTCTATGCTAGATTGAACAGAAAGATTTAATATATGACACGCACATCTAATATGAAATAATTATTCATTTAAAATGAGATGCAAAGAGTCATTTAATAATGCAAAAGCAAAATTATTATTAGATGCATTATCAAAAGTAATAGATATTATTTTATCATTAATATTATATGAGCATGCAGTTTGATAAATAGCATTTGAAATTTGTTACCCCAAATGCAGAAAATCAAAAGCATGAAGAGCAAGAATTCATTTATTTAGTAGCCAATCATTATCAATATAATGAGTAGTAATAGCAATAAAACAATTACTACCTATATGTTGACCAAATATCAGATGTTAAAGAAACTCTTGCATTTAAATTACAGAGAGTTTCAGTTAAACTGTGTTTCATTGCTAAAAAGTTTATCATAGCCACTCTTCTAAATGTACGCCTACTAGTTTTTATATAAGCAGATTGTAGGCCTAATTGAACATAACGTTCAAAATTATAAGATTCACATAAACTAAAAGATAATTTATTCTGAACTATACATCTTATAAGTAATTTCCTTTGATTTTCATGGTTATATACAAAATTATCTATAAGTGATACCTCTTGTATATTAAGGATACTTTGTTGACGGGAATCATGCATCCTATGAGTCTTTTGATGTCTTTTAAATGCCCTAATCCCCCAGTACTAGTACAACTGTAAAGTTTTATACATTTTCTACATTTTGCTTTATAGACTCCATCAACCATAATTCTATCAAAATCATTCCAAACATCACTAGTCCTCTTACAAGAAGAGGTTTGACATTCACTGACACTGTCTCTAGAGGAAACTTGGGGTTGGGGTTGGGGATTAGTTTTCTCACCCTAAAAAAAAGAGCGCATGCTAAAATTACTTTTGCCATAAGATGTCATATTTAAAATTTTTAGTTAATGAATGCAAAAAAATAAAAACTAACCGCAAGAAGAAATTGAGAAGAGGATCAGAGGTGGAGGCGTAGAGCTGAGATTTATGAGCTTCCTCTTGAGTCTTGTGCTCTCGTCTCTCAACAAGAAGTGACCTCCTTTCTCTTGCACTTCTCAATAAGAACCTCCTTTTGTGTAGCACTTGAACACTTGCTAGAATACTTGCCACTAGCTAAAACACTTGCAAACTAAAAATTAAATTGCTAAAGCACTTGCTAGAAGAGAGAAATAATAGTAGTAGAGAAGGAGAGAAGAGTTGGTTTGGTGTGGTGAAAATGAGGGAGGAATGTGCTATTTATAGAAGTCTCAATTTTTTTTCTAAAAATATCCTTCAATATAGCTATTATTTAGCTGTTAGGAGTAGGGTAAAATGATCAAAACCCCCCCATATGGCCTTTTCTAGCGTTTTCAACGATTAGAAATGGCTATATAGCCGTTATGGGCCATGCCGGGCCTGAATTTTTTTGTCGTGCCATGCCCGGCATAGCCTGTTTATTACTGGGCTGTGCCAGGCATGGCCCGGCTAGTGGTGCAGCCTGGCAGGCCTGAGCCGTGTCGTGGCATGGCATGATGCCCAACACTATTTGTAATTTGAATATCGATTTAATCCTGAATAGAGCAGAGTGGAGGAAGCAAATTCATATAGCTGATCCTATGTAGTTGAAAAAAAGGCTTAGATGAGTTGAGTTAAGTTGAGCATCTTTGGTTTAGACAATTGATAGTTATGTATGTAGATCTTTGGCTGCAACAGCCATTAACTTGTAAAGTTTGTATCAAATCTCAAGTATTTACTAGCATACTAAACAATTATGCGACTAAAAATATTGCAACCTCCATGCCTTTCTTCCTTCACTTCAGATAGCTCCAATTCCTCTTCTTTACTATGTATACCTACGTACTCTCTCAATAGTCTATTAGCCTCTTGATCCCCTCCTATCATGATTTCACTCAATCACTTCATCATCATCTATGACCTCTTTGTTTGCATTACCGCCTTCTAAATTGATGACGACGTTGCTTCCTTCCATATCATCCTTCTACAGATCATTTTTAGCGCTCACCTTGCTTTCATGTTCTCTTGCACCCCCTCTCTCGTAGGACCATAGTGTTGTTGGCTTTACCATCTCCTTGATCAAGCTTTATGGTGATGTTAACTGATGTAGCTGGTAGTGCCACATGAGCGTTAATGACGGAGCTAACTGACAGCTGAGGGCCAAACAAAGCGGCCCCACTCTTCAGCAGCTTCGCTTCTCTAAAGCAGCCCTCGGCAGTTCCACTCCTCCAAGACGGTCCTCGGCAGCCCTGCTTCTCCAAGGTGGCTTACGATGGCTCCGCTTCTCCAAGGCGGCCCCCGGTAGCCCCCACGACTCTTCCAGACGGCCTTTAGTGGCCTCAGCTCTCCAAAATGTCCACATGGTTCCTCACGTGAGCTAGGCCTACTAACCACTTGATCCACGCGCTCGATAGGACCAGGCCCACCAACTACCTGACCCACATGCCCATGGGATCAGGCCCACCAAACCTGACCTACGCGCCCGATGGGACCAGGCCCATCAATCGTCTCCAAACTCACGTAATTATCATGAGTTTAGCAGACATTCCTCTCCACATAATCCCATGTGGCTGATCCCCAGACGAAAACCAAGGGTCCTTAAAAGGGTAAGAGGGATCCTGAGCAATGTAAGACACTTAATACACTAAAAACACCCATATAACATTCCACTCTCTGGGTCCTTCCTTACAAGCTTTCTCAAGCTTACAGCTATGGCCTCGGTCGCTAACTTGTCCATCGAAGGGTCCCCGTCAAAGCAACCTCTGGCTCTGGGACTTCTTGCAGGTCTGTTGCCGAGGAAAAGCTTCATCAGCAACCTCACGGAGTCCTCTGACATCAAATACCGATGATCGAGCGTCATCAGATTGGCGTGCCAAGAAGGGAGGGCAAACCCACAAGCTTTCTTTCCCTCTACATCGACAATGGTGATGACGTATGCTCGAGAGGCCTCCATCATGCTGGGAGGCACCTTCAATCGGCAGAGCGGCAAGAGATTAACCCTCCCACTACTAATCCTCCGACAACTCCCACACCACCGACTGCGGCCGCTCAAAATGAACAACTTACCGCGCTCACTCGACAAGTCCAGACTATGACCATAATGGTTCACAGACTGCAGGAGCAGCAGTATGTGGCCACTCAACATCAGCTATATTCCCTAGAGCAAGAACGCCAAGGCCGATGCTCTTTCCCGTCTGGCCACCTTGATGGACAACATCCTAGGGGGCACCTACGTCGAGCACTTGGAAAGGCCTAGCATTGATGTAACATCCTGAAAACATTGTAATTTATTAGTAATTAATGGCATTTTTTATTTGAAATAAAAGTCAAAGGGTTTCAATGAAGTGTGGGTGTGTTGACCATTTGATAAATATAAAAAGGAGAAATTTATAGAATAAATGAGTATAATTTTGAGTGCTAATGAGTTTGATTTAAGAAATTAAGAGACTTAAGTTTTAATAGGCTTAAATCATAAGAAAAATCAAGTTTGGTTTGAGTTTTTCCACTATACGATGTTTTTAGTAATTAAAGTTGACTCTAATTGGTGTGGAGTTGACTTTGGCATGGTTTTAAACTTCCGACATGCTTTAGAGTCGGCTTCCGCAGAAGGAAAAATTGACTCTATTGAAAAACAGAAAGTTAGCATTTCTGCCTTATATTAGAAGCGACTCTAATTTCTGCAGGAGCCGACTCTAATTTTTGCGAGAGCCAACTCTAAATCTGTTAGAGCCAAATCTAAGATGGTAGATTTCTTGGGTTAAATCTTAAATTTTTATATTTATTCTGTTTTAAGTCCGATTTGAGTACCGTTTGAACCGTTGAATTTCTAAAATTGAGTTCTTCAAGTTGGTAGAGTTTTTTCTTAAAAAATATTATATAAAAGTGTCAATTTAAATAAATAATCTAGGCTATAAATTGATTAAAAAATGCTATGTTAGGGGCAAAATGGGAAAAGGCTCCAATATCAATTGCTAATTGTACTAAAGGAAATTTGGAAAAGAAAATTTAAGGGCAAAATATCATGGTTATAAGTGAGCCATATATTTTTCAAAAAGCATGCGTTAAGAGTGTTTGAGGGCAAAAAGAAATCTTGCATGCCTTAGCCTCTAAGTTATCCATGACTTGGTCCCCAAGTCACTAGAGAAAAAGGAAAAAGTAGGTTCAGCCAGAGAAAAAAAGAAAGAAAGAGAGAAAGAAAGAAAGAAGAGTGAGGAAGAGGAAGAAAAAAAAGGAGAAATAAAGAGGAAGGGAAAAGAAAGCTTGGGGTTTGTGTTTGGCTTCAGGTAAGCTATAGCTTCCTTAGATCTTGCATGACTTTAGATTTTCTTAGATTCTTATATTTTGAGGTAATAGTGGAAGTAATCTTGAGTAGAGAAAGGATGAAAGAAAATAATGAGATATTAGAGGTTAGATCATATATGCATGCATGGTTTCATGAAAAAACCTCGTGTGGAGGTAACCCTAATAGCTATCGTATCTGTATGTTAACGTAGGTCAAGAGGGTTTCCAGAGAGCTGGAATACTAGAGTTGAGTGCCAGTTGAGGAGTAACCTGGTAAGGTGAGTGGGTTTCTCATCTAGCAATGAGAAGTTAATTTGAGCTAGTATAATGAGATTAATACCTAGTTGTGGTATGTTATTTTAGTAGAGTATTATGTATGTTTTAAATCTGAGAAATGAGAACCTAGTATATGATATTCTAATGCATGAGTTTTGAGTATGAGTCTTAAGTACAAAGGAATAAGCATGAGTTTTAACGAGGGTATCGTTGATGTATACATGGCATATTTGCATGATAAAGTTTTACAAATAACATATTTTGATGTATATATCATACTGAGCATCATGCAGCTATGGGGCTGATCATCCTTTAGACTTGCTGTAGCATGAGCATTACATACTACTATTGAGCCGGCACTTTCTTGCGATTCGATCGTACGATGAACCCCGAAATCAGAGGTGAGTACATACTTGACCAGGCCAGTAGGGCAGGTTGTAAGCAGCCCATGGGGGTACGAATCATAGCTCAGTGGAGCTGGTTACTATATATATAGCCCATAGGGCAGAGAGAAAACTCGAGATTCTAGGGTTAAGGAACAAAGCACTTTACTGGGTGAACCACACAGGTAAAGGGTGCTATTTATGCGGGGATCCTATTGCTAGTCACGCATCCGATGAGAGTATACCTACAGAAGGGCGACTGTAGGGTGGTACCTCAGAGGCATTATACACACAGCCCAGTATCATGAGTTTTAAAAGCATATATTGTGATTTAAAAAGGGCCAGTGGGCCAAGTAATTATCCCAAGAGAGAAAGTTTACATGAGATGCCAGTGGGCAGGCAGATCCCAATGGAAATCTAAGAATTTAATAAAAAAGTCTGGGCTGTAGGTAAAGAATGCATATCTTCATATTGTAATACATGGGTTTTTATCTTAATGAGTTATCTTTCAGTAGAAAGTTATTATAGAGTATTTCAGTACTGGTATATTATTTGAAGAATAAGCTACATTTTACTTTATCTGATATCATGTTAAAAATATCCTTGGAGTTATACAAGCTATATAGTATCAGCATACGGTTAAAATGTGATGTTATGATTCTCTATTTCTCCATAGTTAAATGGCTATTCAATCACTGAAACTTAGTTCTCACCCCTTATGATTGATATTTACTTTCAGATCAGTGAGCATTTCTGCTAAGATCAAAGGATAAGCGGGACTGGACCCTTAGCTGGTGAAGCTTGCTTGGATGCAAGGGTGTATAGATGATAGCCTTGTATATTGAGATAGTGTGAGGTGACATTTGTATATTTGCATATGTGTATGTGTACAGTGAGATGTGGTGATGTATTAGACTTATTTGGATATGAATACAAGACTTATATTTTGAAGAAAAATTATGAGCATGATGTATGTACTTATGTTTTGATGTCGATTGTGAATGTGATCTTGTAAATTGCCTGAGAATGTCATGAAAAATATTATCTGAGCAGGTTGATGCTTAGTGTTGATTTGAGTGATGTGCATATAATTGAGCTGATAATAAAAAGTTTTTAACAGGATGTGTTTTTGAGTGTCTGCCACTTATGATAATTTGTTGGAGTTCTCAAGATTTTATGGAGTGCTACATAAAAACCAGTAGAACTCTATCCGATTACCATAGGTGTGCAGGTGTACTGTCGGTGGCCCCAGAGAGAAGGGGGAGTTGATAATTAAAGACAAGGAAGAGGTCCTCTCGGTCACACAGGAGCCAATGTGGATGGATGCCTACATCCTCTACCTCACCGACGGCACCCTTCCGTTGATCGCGAGAAGGCCAAACTGCTCAAATGGAGAGCCTCCAAGTTCGTCTTGCTGGAAGGCCAGCTATACAAACGGTCATTTTCTTACCCCCTTGTCAAGTGCGTTGGTCCTGCAGATGCCAACTACATCCTCAGAGAGATACATGAAGGCATTTGTGGAGACCACCTGGGGGGCAGATCATTGGCACAGAAGGCTCTACGCCAGGGATATTACAGGCTCACCATGAGGGAAGATGCTGCCAAACTAGTCCAGAAGTGTGACGGCTATCAACGACACTCACACATCCAACGATAGCCAGCTTCCCCACTGAGTCCACTCTCAGCTCTCTGGCCCTTCATTCAGTGGGGAATGGACATTCTTGAGCCATTCCCCTTGGCTTCGAGTCAACGAAAGTTTCTACTTGTTGCCATCGACTACTTCACCAATGGGTCGAGGTTGAGGCGCTGGCTAAGATCACCGAGAGCAAGGTCAAATATTTCTTCTAGAAGTCCATCATATGCCAGTTTGGGTTGCCTCATGCCATCATTACCGACAATGGCCGGTAGTTCGACAATGCCACATTCAGAACTTTCTATCCCGGCCTAAACATCTGCCACCGGTTCACCTCTGTCGGCCACCCATAGACCAATGGGGAAGCTGAGGTCATGAATCGGACCATCCTCTAGGGGCTCAGAACCCGGTTGGATGGGTCCAGGGGCAGATGGGTGGAAGAGCTTCCAAGCGTGCTATGGGCATATCACACAACTTCAAGAGCCCCGATGGGAGAGACCCGTTCAGCCTTGTCTTCAGATCCGAGACGGTCATCCCCATCGAGATCAGCTTACCAAGCCCTAGAGTTGGGCACTGGGCCATACCGTGCCAGGCACGGTCCAAGCCCAACGAGCCGTTACCTTGGGCGTGCCGTGCCTGGCACGGCCCAGTAACAAACGGGCCATGCCGGGCATAGCATGCCCAAAAAAATTTTAGGCTTAGCACGGCTGGGCCGTGCCTAGCATGGCTCCTAACGGCATTATAGCCGTTTCTAGCCGTTGAAATGGCTAGAAATGGCTATATAGCTGTTAGGGGGGTTTTTGACGATTTTATCCCCCTCCAACAGATATATTAAAGGATATTTTTGGAAATAAAAATTTTGAAACTTCTATAAATATCCCATTCCTTCCTCATTTTCACCATACCAAACCAACTCTTCTCTCCTTCTTTACTACTACTATTTCTCTCTTCTAGCAAGCTCTAGCAATTTAATTTTAGTTTTCAAGTGTTTTGACAAGTGCTTTGGCAAGTGTTCAAGTGCTACACAAGAGTATGTCACTTCTTGTTGAGAAGTACAAGAGAAAGAAGATTACTTCTTGTTGAGAGGCGATTGGCGAGAGCACAAGAGGAAGCTCAGTAGCTCACAAATCTTGGCTCCACGCCTCCACCTCTGATCCTCTTTTCAATTCCTTCTTATGGTTAGTTTTATTTTTTGGCATTCATTAATTAAAAATTTTAGATATGGCATCTTATAACGAAAGTAATTTTGGCATCCACCCTTTTTCTGAGGATGAGAAAACTAATCCGCATCCCCAACCCTAAACACAAATTTTCTCTAGAGCCAGTGTCAATGAATGTCAAACCTCTTCTCGTAAAAGGACTAGTATTGTTTGGAATGATTTCGATAGAATTATGGTTGATAGAGTCTACAAAGCAAAATGTACAAAATATGCAAAACTTTATAGTTGTAATAGTACTGGAGAACAGGGCATTTAAAAAGACATATAGAGACTCATAGAATGCATGGTTCCCGTCAGCAAAGTACTCTTAATATACAAGAGGGATCATTTATAGGTAATTTTGCATATAACCATGAAAATCAAAGAAAATTACTTGTAAGATGGATAATTCAGGATGAATTACCTTTTAGTTTATGTGAATCTTATAATTTTGAACATTATGTTCAATTAGGCCTACAACCTGCTTATAGAAGAACTAGTAGGTGTATACATTTAGAAGAGTGGCTATGATAAACTTTTTAGCAATGAACAAAGTTTAATTGAAATATTTTTAAATTTAAATGTTAGAATTTTTTTAACTTCTGATATTTGGCCGGCATCTGTAGGTACTAATTATTTTATTGCTATTACTGCTCATTATATTGATAATGATTGGCAACTAAATAAATGAATTCTTGCTTTTTGTGCTTTTGATTTTACAACAAATTTCAAATGCTATTTATCAAACTACATGCTCATATATATTAATAATAAAATAATGTCTATTACTTTTGATAATGCATCTAATAATAATTCTATTGTTGCATTATTATATGACTCTTTGCATCCCATTTTAAATGGAAGATTATTTCATATTAGATGTGCATGTCATAATAAATCTTTCTGTTCAATCTGGCATGGACATAATTCAAGATGTTATTTCAAAAATTAGAAATAGAGTTTCTTTTATTCATGCTTTAAGAGCAAGACTTTAAGAATTTAAACAATTATGTGAAGATCATGGTAAACATTTAAAAAATTTAAACTTGATGTAATTACTCATTGGAATAGTACCTATACTATGATACATGATACATATCCATAAAAGAACTTATTAAATGCTTATATTAATGATCTTGGATTAGGATTTACATTGAATAAAACTGATTGGAATCAAGGTAAAATTTTAGAAGATTTTTTTGTTACTTTTATGATGCTACAAATGTTCTTTCTAGTATTTATATTCAACTTCCTATTCATTTTACAAAAAGCATACGTAATTAGTGAAAAAATTAAAGAATATAGAAATGATGATGTTTTAATGCCTATTATACATCGTATGGAAATTAAATGGATTGAACATTGGAATAGAATATGTCCTTTGCATAACTTAGCAGCTATTTTTGATCATAGAGTTAAATTAAATGGCGTAAATATTTTAATTGATGAATATTATGAAAACATGAATCAAAATCCCGAACCTACTAAAGATGAGATAACATGACTTCTTAATGATATTTATATTTTATATGATGATAAAATTCATGGATCTAGAATACCTGCTCAAAGTTCTACTTCTTCTATATCTTGTTCGTCATCTATTTTTTTATTCATTAGAAGGCACACACATGCTTCATCATCTTCATCTTCATCTTCATCTTTAATTAATGAATTAGAATTTATTTACGAAACGATCTTCATTCTGCATATGATGAAGATTAAATAGAGAGTTTATATGTATTAGCTTGGTGGAAGAGTATTAAAAATTAATATCTGTTATGTCTACCATTGCACGGGATATTTTAGCTATACCGATGTTCATAGTAGCATCGGAATCCGCTTTTAGTATAGGTCGGCGTATTCTAGATGAAAAGAGAAGTAAGATGACTGGCGAGACTGTTGATATGCTTCTCTGCTTTAAAGATTGGTTAGATGCTGAAGCGAGGCTTCAAGATAAAGGTGACATGACTTAACCAACGAAGATGATGATGACACAAATACTACTAATGAGTGAGTCATATCTATTTTTATAATATATATTTTTTATTTTTTAATTATTAAAGTGAGTCATCTATATTTTTTTCTCCTTTCTTATTGTATTTTGGATGTCAGGCCTAGCCCCCCTCCCTTCATGTACCATTTTGATTTTAAATTAATAAACTGGTAGGGGTCTATGCCAACCCTCCATCATTAAGGTGGCTTTATATTAATAAATTTTTTTATTCTCAATAATTTTTAATTTATTTAAAAATATTTTAAATTTTTTTATCAAGCCCTTATAGGCCATGCCGGCCCAACCCAAGCCCATGTGGGCCATGGGGCCTGGCCATGCCGGCATGGTGGGCCATGCCGTGCCGTGCTAGGCTGGCGGGCAAATTTTTTCGAGCCCAGCACGGCATGGTTAAATGGGGTGACACGATCCGGTGCCCAACTCTACCAAGCTCCCGGATGGAGTCATACAATGAAGAGGACAACCCCACCTGGCTGAGAGCCAACCTCGACTTCATTGACGAGGCGCGCGATCGGGCACGGCTCAGAATGGTCACCTTTCTTTAGCGAGCGATCAAGTATTATAATGCCCAGGTCCACCCCAAGACATTCCGCCCCGAAGATCTGGTCCTTAGAAAGGCCGAGGTGTCCAGGCCAATGGAGGGAGGCAAACTGTCTCCAAATTGGGAGGGTCCTTACCACATCGCCGAAGTCCTTCACCGAGGAGCCTACCGAATCGAAGAACTTGAGAACGGCCTATCCCACGTACCTGGACTGGATACCTTCACCTGCTCAAGTCAATATCGACAACGCTCCGATGGAGAAGACGGTGGGAATGGTGTCTTGGGGGGCGGCCTCTTCATTCAAGCGACCAAGGAGAGACGGAGGGATAGATGATGTAATTTCTTTTTCTAAAAGGGAGTCAGTTGGGATTGAAAATATAAACAATGATGGCGTCGTTGTCTCAATGACGATTGCCAAGCACCCCATAAAACGAATCTTAGTTAACAGTGAAAGCTCGGCTGACATCATTACTACGATGTATTTGTTCAGATTAACTTATCTCCCAGCTATCTCTGACTAGTGGCGACGCCTTCGGTTGGTTTCATAGGCGATTCGATGAGGGTGGAAGGTGAAATCATCCTCCCAGTGACGACCGGAATACCACTGTGTCAGAGCACAGTCAAGTTGAAATTCCTGGTCATTCGAGTGCCCATACAACGCCATCCTCGGTTGATCTGGTCTTAATCTCCTCGACGCGGTCATCTCCACCAAGTAGCTACTCGTCAGCTTCCCAACCAGTAGCAGGATCGGCGAGATGCAAGAGAAGACTAGCCCAATCCTGCCATGCTATCATACAGCTTCAAGCCCTCAAGAGGTCGCGCCGGCCATGGAGGTGCCCGATCCCAGGGAGTCTGCTAATGGAGGAGAGCTGGCCAAGCGCTTACTGACTTTTTCACTGGGGGACGATCCAGCGAGGACGATCTAGGTTGGTGAACTTCTCCCCATGGAGGACCAAGATCATCTCTTGGCTTTCCTGCAAGCCAATTCGGATGTCTTTGCCTGGTTGGCATCGGATATGCCCGGCATACCATCGGATGTGATCACTCGCAAGCTCAATATCAACCCAAATCATCACCCGATCCATCAGAGAAAAAAGAGTTTTGCCCCTGAGTGGCAGAAAGCCATCAATGAAGAAGTCAACAAGCTGCTCGCTGCCAGCCACATCCGAGAAGCACATTACCTGGATTGGTTGGCCAACATGGTGTTGGTCCGTAAGGCGAGTGGGAGCTGAAGAATTTGCATCAACTCACTAACCTCAACAAGGCTTGCCCAAAGGACAGCTTCGCCTTGCCTCGGATCGCCCCGTTGGTGTGATACAGAACTGATTCTCATGGAAATAAATTTTATATGAATAATGATTGCAGTTGATTAATTTTCCGAAGTAATAGCCTAAGAGGGATTCAGGAAAACTCACAGAAACTCCGCATGCAAAACAGTTTCCCAGAAAAATAAAGAAGAAAGATCACCGAGGCTAATAAGCACCGATAGGGCTTGCTCTCCCACAATAAAGCTACTAGCAGATTAGAGAGGGTATACCTGGCAGGATGAGAAGATCGAGATACTGAAGGGGTCGCTCTGCCTGGCGGATGTGCCCTGGATGACCAAGCCCGAGCCTGTGGATATGCGGCTAAGTATCCACTAACCTAAATGGCGATCACCTTGAATCCTGGATTCGTGGTTACTGAGGGACCTGCAAGAACACCATCCAAGGGTTAAAGAACAAGAGAGAAAAGTCAGATTAGAGGCAAAGAGGCAAGAAAGAAGTAGAGAAGGAGGGGCAGCCAAGAGGTTCTTGGGCATCCACTAGAAGAAAACAAGGGCGGCGGCCAGGGCTTCTCCTGAAGACTAGGATGTTAGCATGCACAGGAGAATGGAATCAAGAGCACCAAAGAACCAAATAACAAAACTCACAATAACTCAAAACTGGATTGATTGATCAATAATTCAAGATGCATAATTCATACAAAAGGGTCTCTTTTATAGAGCAAGAGACTTAAGGCCCAAGTAAATACAGATATGGAAAGAAAAGGGGTGCCCATTTTCTTCCTAAAGTGTGGATTAGATTACATGGAAAAAAAACTTCATGTCATACAGATCTCTTTCAAAAAAGGCAATTTATGAGCAATAAAGGGCATCCCTTTGCTGCTTCTTTGGGTTGAAATTCTTCCAAATAGGGTTGCATGATTTGGGGGATTGAGGCTTATCTTGTTGACCTGCTTGCTCTGCTAGGTGGCATGTGGAATGCTTGTGCTAGAGGATGGCAGGTGTGTGGCTGGCATGTGACTTCTTATGTAGGTGTGGCACCAACTTGAATTTAGCAATTGCTCTGTTTGATTGTGATGGCCTTGTTTACTGCTCCAATACTGATGTCTCCTCTTGTAAGCTGAATGAACTTAATATAATACCAACTGGACTGGACACATATAAGACCAACTGGACTCAAATTGATCCAAGCTCATAATGAGCTGACTCAATATGACCCAAACCCTAATAATGAGTACCAACTCAAAAGACAGGACTCAAATGCCTAAACAAAAATAAAATTGGACCCAAATTAAAATAAAATAAAATAAACCTAGTTTTTAACTGAATCAAGCCTACAACCTAATCAGATATCAACAAAGGATTAGAATCCTCTGCCTAATCCTGATGCCCATACCATGGTGGACTCCACATCCGGTTACGAACTCTCCAGCTTCATGGATGCCTTCTTTGAGTACAACCAAATAAAGATGGACCCAGACATGAGCAGCACACATCCTTCATGATCGAGAAGGGCATCTATTGTTACAAGGTAATGCCTTTCGGCTTAAAGAATGCAGGAGCAACCTATCAAAGGTTAATGAATAAGGTCTTCAAAGACCAATTCGGGTGGAAACATGGAGGTATACGTGGATGACATGCTGACAAAAGTCTCCGCACCTTCAATCATATTCTGATATGGAGGAAACCTTCGACAATCTTCGCCGCTGCCAAATAAAGCTAAACCCGTGAAAGTGTGCTTTCAGGGTCACCGCAGTGAAGTTCTTAGGCTTCATGGTAACGCAGCGCAAGATCGAAGCCAACCTAGAGAAGATCATTGCCATCCTCGATACGAGGGCACCAGCTAGAAAGAAAGAAGTACAGTGGCTCATCGGGAGAGTGGCAGCCCTAAACTGTTTTCTATCCAAGTCAGCCGAGCGATGCCTGCCTTTCCTCAAAGCTTTGCACAAAGTGAATGGATTTGAGTGGATGGAAGACTACCAAAGAGCTTTTGAAGGATTGAAGGCATTCCTGTCTGCCCTCCCGCTGCTGTCAAAAGCAAGAGGATGGAGAGTGCCTTTTCCTCTATCTTGCTGCCTCTTCAGAGGCCATCAACTCCGTCCTGGTATGCCTCGATGCCAGCGGAACTCAGAAAGCCCATCTACTATGTGAGCAAAGTACTCCATGATGCCGATGTTAGGTACTCCAAAACCGAGAAGATCATTTTGCTCTCATTATCTCTTCCTAGCGTCTCAAGCTGTATTTCCAAGCTCATCCCATCTGGCACGTCCTGACACCTCAGGTCGGCTGGCCAAATGGGCAATCAAGCTGGGGGAGTTTGACCTCTCGTTCTAGGCAAGGCTGGCTCTAAAGTCCCAGGTCTT
Source organism: Calamus simplicifolius (assembly GCA_900491605.1). Lineage (NCBI taxonomy): Eukaryota > Viridiplantae > Streptophyta > Magnoliopsida > Arecales > Arecaceae > Calamus > Calamus simplicifolius. Next base: position 410,456 of record UESW01004091.1, on the reverse strand, counting down.
GGTCGATTTCTTAGTCGAGTGCACCTGGACTGAGGAGTAGGCAGGAGAACCCCCAATGGTGCAAGTAGATGCTAAGTCCAAGGACGTGGAGGAGGCATGGATCCTCCATGTTGATGGTGCCTTAAACTCCCAAGGAAGTGGCGCTGGTTTCATTCTTGCGAGTCTGAAGGGCAAAAAGATAGAGTATGCCCTTCGACTCCTCTTCAAGGTTACAAATAATCAGGCCGAGTACGAAGCCGTACTACTGGAGTAAGGCTCACTCAAGAGCGCGGGGTAAAGCATCTTTGAACCTCATCGACTTCCAGCTTAACTCTAGACAAATCAACGGAGAGTATGAGGCAAGGGATCCCGTCATGGCCCGATACTTGGAGAAGGTCCAACTCCTGACCTTCTCGCTGCCATACTTCAACATCAGTTTGGCATGCCAAGTAGGGGGTGAACCTATAAGCTTTCTTTCCCCCTACCTGGCGCTCCATGCTGATGTTGAAGTATGACAGCAAGGAGGTCAGGAGTTGGACCTTCTCCAAGTATCGGGCCATGATGAGATCCCTGTCTCGTACTCTTCGTTGATTTGTTCGAAGACAAGCTAGGAGTCAGTAAAGGTTCAAAGATGCTTTACCCTTAGCTTTTGGGCGAACCTTACCTCGGCCAGCATGGCTTCGTACTTGGCCTAGTTGTTTGTAGCCTTGAAGAGGAGTCGAAGGGGATACTCTATATTTTCGCCCTCTACACTCGCAAGAATGAGACCAGTGCCACTCCCTTGGGAATTTGAGATGCCTCCCCCACATCCTCAGACTCAGCATATGCTTGCACCATTGGGGGTTCTCCTACCTGCTTCTTGGTCCAGGTGCACTCGACTAAGAAATTATTCAGGACCTGGGACTTTAGGGCCGCCTTGCTTGGAATGAGAGGTCGAACTCCCCCAGCTTGCTTGCCCATTTGGTCAGCCGGCCTGAGGTGTCAGGATGTGCCAGAATAACCTTGAGGAGTTGGTCCGTGAGCACCACGATGGGATGAGCTTGAAAATACGGCCTTAGATGCTAGGAGAGATAATGAGAGCAAAAATGATCTTCTCGATTTTAGAGTACCTAAACTTGGCGTCATGGAGTACTTTGCTCACATAGTAGATGGGCTTTTGAGTTCCACTGGCATCGAGGCGTACCAGGATGGAGCTGACGGCCTCTGAAGAGGCGGCGATAAAGGAAAAGGTACTCTCTGTCCTTTGGCTTTCACAGCAGTGGCAGGGCAGACACGAATGCCTTTGATCCTTCAAAATCTCTTTGATGGTCTTCCGTCCACTCAAACCCATTTACTTTGTGCAAAGCTTTGAAGAAAGGCAGGCATCGTTCAGCCAACTTGGATAGAAAATGGCTTAGGGCTGCCACTCTCTCGGTGAGCCGCGGTTTTTTTTCTCTTTTCATTGATGTTTCAAAAGGGTTACAGGAGGCCGACTTATGGCCAGTTACAAGATAAAAGAAAAGAGAAATACAGAAAAAAAAAACACAAGGGAAGGAGCCTAAGTGTCTACGGCTCGGCAGGCCTCGGTTCATCGCCGGCCTAGTCCTCGTCCGACTCCACATCATCTGGTTCTCCTGGCTGGACAACACTAAGGTCATCAATTTCAAAGACTTGGGTGAACCCTCTCCTTGTAGTGCACAAAGCCTTGGGCATTGGCATCGAGACTGGCCTCGGTTACCTCTTGCTCGAACACCGGGGAGCTTTTGAACTGCTCGACGGTTGTTCTAAGCCCGAGCCTCAGCGTTCTGGGCTTGAGCCTCGGCATCAGCCCTCCTCATTTTGGCCGCCTGGGCATCCAACTCTGCTAAGGCAGTCCTCTCCTTGGCAGTAAGGGCATTGGCTTCCGCCATCTCGGCTCGATCCATGGCATCTTCGAGTTTCTGAGTCAGATCGTCGACCTTCCCTTCGGCCAACTCCAGCCTCTCCTCGAGTATCACCAACTTGGCCTCCGCCGCCAAGCTCTGGTTGAACTCGGTTGCCGCCTTCGCCTTGGCCTCTCTGAATCGAGCCTTCCATTTATCGCGGTCAGCGTCAGCTGCGAGAATTTTATCGGCCATCTCGGTTTCCCTGGCCTGGGCTTCGGCCAACCTCCCGGCCAACTCATCGCACCAACCTCGATACATGGCCAACCAGGTCTAGGAGCAGTCGATGGCATCACCAGTCCAGATTTGGACATCTTGGAGGGTGAGAACTTCGTTGGCCATCTGCAAAAGCCGAAGAGTCAGTCAAAGCTCAGTTATAATCGATAAGAAGGAACACAGTGTGAGGGAAGTTTACTTGAAGCACCGACACGTACGTGGGCATCGAGATTCTAGTGATTGGCTTGCGCTGAGTTGCTTACGGAAGTGCAACAGGTGGATCCTCTCCAGCAGGTGCTCCGCCAAGTGCCCACTGTCCATCGCTGAGAATCTCGGTGGTCATCGTGGCTCCTACCTGGGATCCTGACTGGGCAACAATCGTAGGGTTGTTGGCTCCGCTTTGCCATCGCCTGCTAGCTCCTCTCCATCCTCGACTCCCGAAGTCGCCGCCTCCATCTTCGGCTCGAGGGAGGCCAGGTGCTCCCTCTCGGCCCTCAAGTCACCCGCCCCCATCGGCTCGGAGGGGACTAGATGATCCCCCTCGATCTTCAGGGCGATGGCCTCCACCGGCTTAGCAGCTATCGTGGGCCTATCAACAGCTTCCCCATCTGGGCCGACTGTCCCCTCCTCTCCAATTTCATCTTGGCCATGATGGGGACGTCCCTCTCCATTGGCATCTCCGCCGGGATGCTCTCCACCGGCCCTTTCGCAGGGGCCGTCTTCGTAGGAGCCGCGAAGGCCTGGGCCGGCTCGCCCTGGGCCTTTCGTCGAACTTTTTGACCGGCCTCACAACCTCGCAGGCCTTCTCCCTCCTCTTCCGCATTGTCGCCTTCAACTTCTCAATAGGCAACTGTTGGCCCAGATGGCAACCCAAGAGGGGGGGGGGTGAATTGGGTTCTTAAAAATTTAAGTCTTTTTAAACTTTGGTTGATTAGTTAGCAAAATGTGCAAGTGAGAGGCTAACTTTAATCAACACACAAGCAAATAATAAAGAGAGATAGAGAGAGAAAATATAGCACGGCAAACACAAGATAATTTTATAGTGGTTCGGTGCAACCCAACACCTACGTCCACTCCCAGATTCACTTGGGTCCACACTATAATCTCTTCGATTACAGCCGAGTTGTTTTACAAGTTCACAACTCAAACTTGTGTTTTCTGGGATCACAACGAACCCAACCGGTTTTACACGGGCTCACCAGCACGAAACCCTACACGTTGTTTTTCACGGGCTCACAACTAACCCAACACAAGCACTCCGGCTTGCAACGAGGTATAATAACCTCCACTGATTCAATCACTGATTGAATCACCAAACAATCAAAATAACAGAGTTTAAATATAGAAATGCTCCCCTTGAGCAAATATACAAATCAAGTATAAAAAGGTTAGAAAAGCCTGATAAGATTGCAGATGGTTGTGGCTTTGGCTTTCTTCCTTCTCCTCTTTAACTCCTCTTGAAGTATTGAATCAGGCCTCAGCAAGATTCTTGACCGTTTGAAAACTTTGGAGTTGAGATGAAGCTTTTTCTCCTTTTGTTGAATGTTGAAAATCCTTCGATTTGATCTTTGAAAAGCTTTTGGATTTTCTTTTGACTTTGTGGATTGATGATCTGGAGCAGACGAAACTTCCTCTTTGATTTCACTCCTTTTGAATCACTCTATTTTGAACTAGAAGATTTTTCCAATAAAGCTCTGTTTTTCCCTCTTTTTGAAAGATATTTTCTCTCTTTTGATTTCTATTCTTTTGATTTGAAAAGAGCTCCTCTATTTATAGATTCTGCAAAATATATCCGTTAGAAACACAGAAATATAGCCGTTATTTAAAAATCTTACCGTTGGAGCTGATGTGTCATCGTGAAAAATCGCGCCCAGATTTCGAGGAGTCGGCTCGAGCACTGTGTGAGTCGGCTCGAACAGTCGATTCCAGAAACACCTAACTTTCAGGGGTCGACTCGAGATATGCGGGGAGTCGACTCGAGAAGTGCTCAAAAATGAGCCTTTCTGCCGTCTGAGTCGAGTCGGCTCGCACAGTCCATGAGTCGGCTCGCGAAGGTTCAGGGGTCGACTCTTGAAAACTCAAGTGTCGACTCAGGACAACATTGAAAAACAGATATTTGGGGAGTCGACTCGGAAACCCTTGAGTCGGCTCGGGAGCGATACAAAAATCAGAAAAATGTTCTGATAGACTTTAAAACTCGTCCCAAATAAATTTAAATATAATGTGACTTGAATACATTAAATATGACATTAAGCATGAATTCAAGACATTTTCAAGAAATATATGTGAAAATTCTTTTTAAATCTCAATAAGATTTGAAATTCTTTTTTTTAATTGATTCAAAACTCATGAATTTAAACATTTGAGTATTTTTTTTTTGAATAAGCTCAGGTTTTTTGATAAATAAATCATTGTTTCTTTAATATATTGGCTTTTGGAAATCATCAAAATCAATAGAGTTGGGGCAATTATGTTTCAATAATTTCTCAACAATCTCCCCCTTTTTGATGATGACAAAAACATTGAGTATATGCATTATAAATTGAAAAATTTATGATACCAAAATCAACTTTTGTGTTCATGGAAAGGCTCCCCCTCAATGAGGTAGCTCCCCCTATGAACCTCAATTTTATAATTCATTCAAAATTTTTAAATTCAAAAACTTAAGCAAATAAACCTTTTTCTTTATGAAATTCAAATTATCTCTTCCCCTTATATGAAACATATATTTTCTTTTTCTTATTTAATTCTCTCCCCTTATTTAATTAGGGCAATTAAAAGCATATAAGGTTTAAACAAATCTTCCTCTTAAATATGATGATGCATATACGATTAAATCATATAAATCTCTCCCCCTTTTTTGTAATCAACAAAAAGGTTGAGATGCATCAGAGCATCAACTTGATTAAATTCATTCGAATTCATTCAGCATCTAAGTTATCAATTGAGTATTGAGATATTCAAAATTATATCAATTAAACATAAGCATTCAAGGATATTCAAAGGTACTCATAATTGAAATGAACATAACTTTTCTCATTACTTCAAAAGTATGTCAAATTACATCAAAATGTAACAAAATCTCATTGTAATGAAATTAAACTAACTTAAATTCATCAAAGTTCAAATACAGTCATATTAAAGCAAAACTTCCTAGATACAATCTAGTAAGGAAATCTAGAAATACAAACTATGATAAGTATCAAAATCATTTGACACGCTTGAAAATTATACTCTTTAAGTGTCCAATCATTTCCATGATATCATCCTTTTGTGATTTGTTAAAGTCATTCATAGTTACTTGAATCTGATCAACTGCTGCATCAATATCTCTTCTTAACTGATTGGTTCTATCAAGATACACATTGGATCCATCAGCTATCCCTTGAAGTCTTTCAAATATCTTCTTAAGCTCAGCATTGAGTGAATCCACATGGGTACCAACAGAAAATGAAATAAGTCAAGTCTTGAAATGATGTCTTCCTTTAATTCTCTAATATCTTCTCTCAATTGACCAATTTCATCTTTTTTTGATTATCAAATTCTGCAAACATAGCTCTAAGTTGACATAACTGCTCATCTGAAAATCTCACAGAAGAAGATGAAGTCTGAGGTGGAGGAGAATAATGCATGCTAGGTCCTGCCTCAGACGGTCCAGCAACAGAAGGTCCAACCTCGACCTCAGCTCCAATGTCTTCAACTCTGTCCTCCTCAGCTCTAACATCTTCTTGACCTTTTCTTATCCAACTACCATTAACTTTCTTGAAGCCCATGCGGTGAATAGTGGCCAATGAATAGTAGTCAGTATGTCTCAAATTTCTCCTGGGCTCACTATCACTAATTTCAATTCCTTGGCTTCTGAATAATTGTGTCAAGATCATGCCGTAGGGAAGACAGGATTTCCTCTTACTCCCACAATCAGCTATATACCATAATATCATAATGGGTAAGTTGATTGGCTTGCCTGAAACTACAGCATCCATAACAAAGATATCCCTCTCAGACAAGTAGTCAAAACGGCCTGTCTTAGGGAAAAGAATCCTGCTGCAGATGTTAAGCAATCTCAAGTCCAGTGGCAGCTGATTGGCAAAAACTTCTTCAAATCCCTCAAAATTTCTATTCAATAATCTTGTGAGGGCAGGTGACCTATCCTCTGGGTCAAAAGTGGAAGGTCCTGATAGGGGTAAGTCCAATAATTTAGAGAGAATGATGGCAGTGACATTCAAACCAACTCCTCTAACAGTGCTGACCAAACCATTGTCCCCTCTAGTCAAATTTTATAAAACTCTTTAACTAATGCTGGGTATGTAGGACAGTCTAAGGAGCATATCTTTTCAAATCCCATTTCCTTCAACTGTGACCCTACAAGCAATCCCTCTCTCTCAAACAAATCAAAGTCAAACTTCCTTCCTGTAGTAATGACTCTACTCGCAAGGTGATCTACCTGAGGAGTAGTGGCAGTAGGAGCAGGCGAATCGTCCGAAGAGGAAGCAGGCGAAGAGTCCGGAGTCGGCTCGCGAACGGGTCGACGCACGGTCTTCTTCTTTTCATCCCGGCACGCTACTACTAGCACCACGGGTTTTGGGGGCCATTGAATCAAGTGGAATGATTGTTTAAGGATTTTGGAAGATTTTGGAAGGTTTGAAGGGTTTTGGAGGGTTTTGAAAATGATTTGGAATGATTAGAATCGATCGATGGGTCGGCTCGTGCCCTAATAAAGCGATTTGGGACCACGTCGAGTCGACTCGCGCAAAGCATAGAGTCGGCTCGGGTAAGTCACAGAGCAGACTCGATCTCGAGTCGACTCGCTCAGAGAAGGGGTCGACTCCTGAGTTTCAGCAGAAACTCGAGTCGACTCCGATACTCTCGAGTCGGCTCCGAAACCATTTCAGAGTAAAAATCAAAATTTTTCAGAGTGTCTGAAATGAACCCGGATTTGATCTTTGAGTATGATTAAAAATCATGGATTTTGATAGATCAAATTGATATGAGTTCTAGATAAAATTTCCTTAAGATTTTGAGAAATTGAAAGAACTCTAGATATATTTCCTTAGAGGTTTCAAAATCTATCCAAAGGGTTACAAATTCCTAACTCTCCTCTAAGATAACAAAATCTTTCTTCGCTTAAAGGTTTTGTAAAGATGTCAGCTAGTTGTTCTTCAGTGTTTACATAATCTAAACAAATTTCATCATTAGCTACATGTTCCCTTATAAAATGATATCTAATTTCTATGTGTTTTGTCCTTGAGTGTTGAATCGGATTTTTAGTTAAATTGATTGCGCTAGTGTTATCACATCTTATGGGTGTTTTATCAAGTGTGATACCATAGTCTTCAAGTTGTCGCTTAATCCATAGGATTTGCGCACAGCAACTTCCAGCTGCTACATATTCAGCTTCAGTAGTTGATAATGCAACTGAATTTTGCTTTTGCTAAACCATGTGATTAAGTTACTTCCTAAGAAATGGCATGCACCACTTGTGCTTTTTCTATCTAGTTTACATCCAGCATAATCAGAATCCGAATATGCAATTAGGTTTAAAGTTGAGTCTCTAGAATACCATAAACCTACATTTTTCGTTCCATTTAAGTATCTTAAAATTCTTTTAACAGCTATTAAATGTGATTCTTTAGGTTCAGATTGAAATCTAGCACATAAACATACTGAAAACATAATATCTGGTCTACTTGCTGTTAAATAAAGAAGGATCCGATAATACCTCGATAATACTTTTGATCAACCTTCTTACCTTCTTCATCTTTGTCCAGCTTGCATGAAGGACTCATTGGAGTTCCGAGGGGTTTCATTGTTTCCATACCAAACTTTTTGAGTAGTTCTCTTGTGTATTTGGTTTGGTTGATAAAGATTCCCTCCTTGCATTGTTTGATTTGGAGTCCAAGGAAGAAGTTGAGTTCTCCCATCATGCTCATCTCGAATTCTCCCTGCATCAACTTTGCAAATTCTTGACAAAGAGAATCGTTAGTAGCACCAAAAATAATGTCATCTACGTATATTTGTACTACAAGCAAATCTTTATTTTTTCTTTTCAAAAATAGTGTTTTATCAACATTACCTCTTGTAAAATCATTTTCTATTAAGAATTTACTTAACCTATCATACCAAGCTCTAGGTGCTTGTTTCAAACCATATAAAGCTTTGTGCAATTTAAAAATGATTAAAATTCGTGATCTTCAAAACCTGGTGGTTGTTCTACATACTCTTCATTATAAATCCATTTAAAAATGCTTTTAACGTCCATTTGAAATAAGTTAAATTCATGTGACATGCAAATGCAAGTAATCTAATGGCTTCCAATCTAGCTACAGGTGCAAAGGTTTCATCAAAATCAATACCTTCCTCTTGATTATATCCTTTTGCAACTAATCTAGCTTTGTTTCTAATTACTATGCCATTTTCATCTAATTTATTTCTAAAACCCATTTTGATCCTATTACTGAATGATTTTTAGGTCTTTCAACTAGTGTCCAAACATTATTTCTAGTAAATTGATTTAGTTCTTCTTGCATTGCTATCATCCAATTATTATCTTTCTCGGCTTCTTCAATAGTTTTAGGTTCTATTTGAGAGACAAATGCAAGATGATTACTAATTTTCATAAATGATCTAGTTCTTATTCCTTGAGAAGGATCACCTATAATCAATTCCTTAGGATGACTATAAGCATATCTCCAATCTCTTGGAAGATCTATATCATTATGATCATTATTAACATCACCGACCTTATGTGAATCATCATCTTTAGCCTCTTGTTCATGATCAGAAGATACTTCAATATTAAGTTTTTCAAGATCTTTTTCAATTATGTTTGTATCTTCCTCATCATCAATCTTTTCAGATCCAGTTGCTAAAGATTCATCAAAAACTACATGTATGGATTCTTCTACTATTAAGGTTTTCTTGTTAAAGATTCTATATGCCTTACTAGTCGTTGAATAACCTAGAAAAATTCCTTCATCAGATTTAGCATCAAATTTTCCTAAGTTTTTTTACCATTATTATGAATGAAACATTTACATCCAAATGCATGAAAGTATTTTATATTTGGTTTTCTTTCATTCCATAATTCATAAGGTGTTTTCTTTAATATTGGTCTTATTAATGCTCTATTTAAGATGTAACATGCTGTGTTAATTGCTTCCGCCCAAAAATACTTTGGTAAGTTGCTTTCGCATAGCATGGTACGGGCCATGTCTTCTAAGGTTCTATTTTTTCTTTCAACTACACCGTTTTGTTGTGGAGTCCTAGGGGCTGAAAAGTTATGATTAATTCCATTTTCAGAACAAAAACTTTCAAATAAGTGATTTTCAAATTCAGTTCCATGATCACTTCTTAGAGACACTATGGTAGTGTTTTTCTCATTTGTGACTTTCTTGAAGAATTTCAGAAATATCGAGAAAGTCTCATCTTTGTGAGCTAAAAACATCACCCAAGTGTACCTAGAGTAATCATCTACAATCACTAAACCATATTTCTTTCCTCCTAGACTTGTGATTCTAGTTGGTCCAAAAGGTCCATGTGAAGTAGCTCTAGAGGCCTAGAAGTTGAAACAGTGTTTTTAGATTTGAAAGAACTTCTAGTTTGTTTTCCAAATTGACATGCATCACAGATTTTATTATTTTCAAAATCTAACTTAGGTAAACCTTTAACTAAATCCATCTTAATTAGTTTTGAAATAAGGTGTGTGCTTGCGTGACCTAATCTACGATGCCATAACCATCCAATATCATTTATGTTAGCATTGTCAGCAATTAGGCAATGACTACTTTCAGATAATTTGTCTAAGTCAACTAAGTACACATTGCCATGTCTATAACCAGTAAAACAATGCTATCATTAATGGAATCAGATACTATGCAAATAGAAGATTTAAATGAACATTAAAGTTCTTATCACATAGTTGGCTTATACTAATTAAATTGTGCGTTAAACCATCAACATAAAGTACATTATCAATAAATATAGATGAAGTTATGCGAACTTTACCAAGGCCCATAATTTGACCTTTACCGTTATCGCCAAACGTCATAACTCCACCTTTCTTTTCTTCTAGGGTGATGAATTCCTCTTTGTCACCCATCATATGTCTTGAGCAGCCACTATCAAGGTACCACTTTTTCTTTGATCTTTTGGCTACAAGACATTCCTGCAACATAATTTAAACTTTATGTTTAAGTACCCAAGCTTTCTTGGGTCCTTTATGGTTAGTAGCAACAAAATTGTTCCTTTCGGAACCCATATTTTCTTTGCTTTAACATTTAACTTGTTGTTATTATTTAATGTTTTGCATTCAAATGATTTATGACCTTTTTCATTGCATTTAAAACAAGTTATATTACTTTGATTGGCTTTTACAAAAATATTCTTTAAAGATTTTTGTTTCCTATACGTATTATATCCTAGGCCAGCTTTATCAAAAACAGCTTTTTGATTATCTAAAATCATGTTTAGTTTAGTTGAACTTAAGGTGAATTTCTCAACAATGTCTTTATATTTTATAACTTCTTTCTTTAATGAATCATTGTCTTTAACTTGCTGTTCTTTTTCTAAAGCTAAGGTTTCTAATTGATCTTTTAAATCTTTTGTTGAGTTTTAGTTTCAGATTTCAACAAATCTATTTCTTGATTAAATTATCTCTTTCTTTGCTAAGTCTTCTTTTTCATTAGTTAAGTTCTTAACTTCTAAAGCTAATTCATTTTTACTTTTAGCTAAGATAATATTGTCATTTTTCAAAAACTTATACTTCTTTTCAAAGATTTAAAGTCAATCATAAGTTCATTGAAAGCCTCAAACATTTCATCAAAAGTGAATTCATCATTTGAGTTTTCAGAACTTACCTCATTGTCGTTGTCGTCGTTGTTGGCCATGAAGCAGATATTGGCAACTTCCTTTTGTTCTTCTTCTTCCGACGAGGAAGATTCATCAGACCATGTTGCCATGTATGCTTTCTTCTTTTTCTTGTAGGCCTTTTTCAGCAAAGGACAATCATATCTAAAGTGCCCTGGCTTTTTACACTCATAACATACTAAGGGCTCTTTCTCTTTTTCTTTCTCCTTGTTCTTTTTCTTTTCTTTTTCTTCATCAATTCTTGCTCCAAATTCTTTTTATGGAAGGGCCTTTTTCTCATAAACTTTCTGAATTTTTTGGCCAAGAGAGCAGTTTTTTCATCATCTTCATCATTACTTTCACTGCTGCTCTCTTCCATTTCTGCAATTTTGAGGGCAAGTGTTTTCTTTCTTTTTGTTTCCTCCTCAACATGCTGCTTCATTGTCAGCTCGTGGGTCATTAGGGATCCTAGAAGCTCCTCTAAAGGTAATGCGTTGAGGTCCTTTACTTCTTGGATAGCAGTGACTTTCGCTTCCCACGATCTTGGTAGTGACCTAAGAATTTTGCGCACAAGGTCAGCATTAGAATAAATTCTACCAAGACTCTTTAAACCATTCACAATATCAGTGAATCTAGTGAACATGCATGTGATGGTTTCAGTTTGTTCCATTGTAACAATTCATATTTATGAACCAAAATGTTTATTTTTGATTCCTTGACTTGGTTTGTTCCTTCATGAGTTATTTCCAACCTATCCCAAATTTCTTTTGCGGAATTACATGTTGAGATTCGGTTGAATTCATTAGAGTCTAAGGAACAATATAAAATGTTAATGGCTTTAGCATTTAATTGAGCCATTCTTCTATCATTATCATTCCAATCCCTTTCGGGCTTAGGAACAAGAATGCCTTCAACTAAGTGTGTGGGTGTACTAGGTCCATTAGTTATTACTCCCCACAATTCATAGTCAGAAGCTTGAATGAATATTCTCATTCTTGCTTTCCAATATGAATAGTTGGTTCCATTAAATAAAGGAGGTCGATTCGTAGAATGACCTTCAGCAAAACATGAACCACTTTGTGTTGCCATAAGGATCTTTAGCCCTTGATCGTGAGATCAAATTCTAAATGAGCACTTGCTCTGATACCAATTGTTGGCCCAGATAGCAACCCAAGAGGGGGGGGTGAATTGGGTTCTTAAAAATTTAAGTCTTTTTAAACTTTGGTTGATTAGCTAGCAAAATGTGCAGTGAGAGGCTAACTTTAATCAACACACAAGCAAATAATAAAGAGAGATAGAGAGAGAAATATAGCACGACAAACACAAGATAATTTTATAGTGGTTCGGTGCAACCAACACCTACGTCCACTCCCAAGATTCACTTGGGTCCACACTATAATCTCTTTGATTACAGCCGAGTTGTTTAAAAGTTCACAACTCAAACTTGTTGTTTTCCGGGATCACAACGAACCCAGCCGGTTTTACACGGGCTCACCAGCATGAAACCCTACACGTTGTTTTTCACAGGCTCACAACTAACCCAACACAAGCACTCCAGCTTGCAACGAGGTATAATAACCTCCACTGATTCAATCAACTGATTGAATCACCAAACAATCAAAATAACAGAGTTTAAATATAGAAATGCTCCCCTTGAGCAAATATACAAATCAAGTATAAAAAAAGGTTAGAAAAGCCTGATAAGATTGCAGATGGTTGTGGCTTGGCTTTCTTCCTTCTCCTCTTTAACTCCTCTTGAAGTATTGAATCAGGCCTCAGCAAGATTCTTGACCGTTTGAAAACTTTGGAGTTGAGATGAAGCTTTTTTCTCCTTTTTGTTGAATGTTGAAAATCCTTCGATTTGATCTTTGAAAAGCTTTCGGATTTTCTTTTGACTTTTGTGGATTGTTGATCTGGAGCAGACGAAACTTTCTCTTTGATTTCACTCCTTTTGAATCACTCTATTTTGAACTAGAAGATTTTTCCAATGAAGCTCTGTTTTTCCCTCTTTTTGAAAGATATTCTTTTCTCTCTTTTGATATCTCTATTGATTCTTTGATATGAAAAGAGCTCCTCTATTTATAGATTCTGCAAAATATATCCATTAGAAACACAGAAATATAGCCGTTATTTAAAAATCTTACCGTTAGAGCTGATGTGTCATCGTGAAAAATCGCGCCCAGATTTTGAGGAGTCGACTCGAGCACTGTGTGAGTCAGCTCGAACAGTCGATTCCAGAAACACCTAACTTTCAGGGGTCGACTCGAGATATGCGGGGAGTCGACTCGAGAAGTGCTCAAAAATGAGCCTTTCTGCCGTCTGAGTCGAGTCGGCTCGCACAGTCCATGAGTCGGCTCGCGAAGGTTCAGGGGTCGACTCTTGAAAACTCAAGTGTTGACTCAGGACAACATTGAAAAATAGATATTTGGGGAGTCGACTCAGAAACCCTTGAGTCGGCTCGTAAGCGATACAAAAATCAGAAAAATGTTCTGATAGACTTTAAAACTCGTCCCAAATAAATTTAAATATTAATGTGACTTGAATACATTAAATATGACATTAAGCATGAATTCAAGACATGTTTCAAGAAATCATTGATTGAAATATAATGTGTAAAAATTCCTTTTTAAAATCTTCAATATAGAGTTTGAAACTTCTTTTTCAAATTGATTCAAAACTCAGTGAATTTAAACATTTAGAGTCCATTGCTTTCATTTTGAATAAGCTCAAGGTTTTTGATAAGTAAACTCATTGTTTCCTTTAAAATATTCATGGCTTTTGGAAATCATCAAAATCAATAGAGTTGGGGCAATTATGTTTCAATAATTTCTCAACAGCAACTTCATCGCTACACAAAAATCGACAGTCAAAAAAGAAGAAGCTAAGCAAAAAAGGCTAAGAGGGATGAAGTCTCGTGCTCACTGACCGCCGGAGCCAATTCGGCCTCATAGAGGTTGGCCTTAGCCAACAACTCCATGCAGGGAAGGATCTCGAAGGTATCAAGTGGTCGAATAGCTCCCGATCCCTCTCATCCATGGTGGAGTCCTTATTGGGGCCGATGTTAGGATTTCTGCAACTCGTCCTCACTCCGTCCACATGGGCAAACAAAAATCAAGATTTTCATCCCTTGACTTCTGAGGAAAGTTTCAGTGGTAGGATCCTACCCGGCCTAGAGGTGAAAATCCACCATCCGTCTTCACTGTGGTGGCGAAGCTTATAGAGGGCTCGAAATAGAGAAATTCTGGCTTCCGAGCCATAGAAGAAGCATAGGACAGCGAAGCAACAGATGATCTAAACCAAATTTGAAGTCAACTATGCTGGGACAAGATCGTACCTATCTAAGAGGTTAAGAATGAATAGATGGAAGGAAGATGAAGCCCATACCTGAAGAACTCCTCATACTGGATTACCCGACCGGTTTGGTTGGAGGTCACCCTATCCTCGGTCCCAGATGCAGACAGACGGATGAAGCTGGGAACCCTATACCTAGTCCTGAGGTCTTCTACCTCTTCAGGGGTTGCGGTAGAGGCCGCCCCCTCCGGCCTTGCCAGATCAGAGGTGGCCAACAGAGGAGGGGCTGAATGGGCTAGAGGCGATGGAGCAACCCTAGCAGGAACCACCCTAGGTGGAGGTGCCCTAGGCGGGGACACTCTGGTTGGTGGTGGTTGGGTAGCTACCGTCGGACGGTCGCGTATGGTGATTCCATCGACTGATTGATGTCTACGGTGGATCAATGGAACCTCCTCCTCCTCCTCTTCTGAGGATGGGGGAGGAGTTGCAGCGGGCCTTTTACCCTCCCTAATGGCGCGACGGTCCATGAACGAAAAACAAAGAAGAAGACAAGGAATGGAGGAGACAAAAGAAGACTGACCTGGTGTCGACAAAGGGAAGCATAAGGTTTGGACTCTGGAAGTTCAGGACTCAGAGAGGAAGACGACAAAAACGATGATGAGAGTGTAAAGGGTGCGTTCAGGCGAGTGCGGTGATTTTATACAGAGTTTTTGAATCATCCCGCCCAAGGCACTGCCATGTGGCCATTTGCGATTGGAGGTGACATCCAGCTATCAATAGTTTCCCCTTTGCCTGAGATATGGTGCCTCGGTTCTGCACAAGGAACAGGATCCGTGGCCAATGACAGGGCATGGAGAGTAATGGCTTAATGATGGCATCCAACTTTTCTGTCCCTCAAGAGATATTCCCTCAATGTGCTCGAGATCAGCTTTACTTTCCATGCTTTTCCTTAAATGCAGGACAACATGAGGGTTTCGAAGTGACATCGCCTCGGGGAGGCGCGCCCTGCCTCCGATGGTTAATGGCGCATGAAAGCCAGCAATGATAATAAATTTTTGCGCTCCTTTCACCCAAGAGTCAACGGACGTGTGGCCCCTCGAGCTCAGGAGTGGGGGGGCATCTAATGTGGCTGATAGTGCCACGTGGGCAATAACGACGGAGCTAATTGACGACTGAGGGCCAAACGAAGCAGCCCTACTCTTCAGTGGCCCCACTTCTCCAAGGAAGCCTTTGGCGGCCCCACTTCTCCAAGGTGGCTCTCAGTGGCTTCGCTTCTCCAAGGCGGCCCTCGGTAGCCCCGTTTCTCCAAGGCGGCCCTCGGTGGCCTTGCTTCTCCAAGGTAGTCCTTGGTGGCCCTGCTTCTTCAAAGCAGCCCACGGAAGCCCCACTTCTCCGAGGTGGCCTTCGGCGGCCCCGCTTCTCCAAGGTGACCCTCAGTGACCCCCACGACTCTCTCAGACGGCCCTCGGCGGCTCCGGTTCTTCAAAATATCCACGTGGTTCCTTACATGAGCCAGGCCCACCAACCATCTGACCCACATGCCTGATGGGACCAGGCCCACCAACCACTTGACCCACGCGTCTGATGGGATTAAGCCCACCAACCACTTGACCCACGCGCTGGATGGGACCAGGCCCACCAACCACCTGACCCATGTGCCCGATAGGTCCAGGCCCACCAACCATCTCCAAACTCACATAATTACCATGAGTTTAGCAGGCATTCCTCTCCACGGAATTCCACGTGGCTGATCCCTAGACGGAAACCAAGGGTTCTTAAAAGGATAAAGGGATCATGAGCAATGTAAGACACTTAATACACTAAAAACATCTAGATAATGTTACACTCTTTGGGTCCTTCCTTACAAGCTTTCTCAAGCTTACGGCTGTGGCCCTGGTCACTAACTTGTTCGTCGAAGGATCTTCGCCGGAGCAATCTCCAGCTCTGGAACTTCTTGCAGGTCTCTCGCAGAGGAAAAGCTTCATCAATAACCTCACAAAGTCCTTTGACATCAACTACTGGTGATCGGGCGTCATCATTAACCTTCATGTCTCTTGCTCCAATGAAACCCATCAAGCCCTCAACTTAATTATATAATGATTAGATTTTAAATATTTATATAGAATTACGGAGTTCAAGTATTATCTTCTAATCTAGTCATTTTGGATGAGATTCTAAGTTATTATAAATAATATCAAATAAAATTCAGCATTCAAGACCTCATTGAATGGTTTATTTTATGGTGTGGTCCAGAGTTTTATTACAATAGTTGTCAGCTCTAGTGGCCATCACTACAAGAGAAAAAAATATTGCGACGCCCAAATGCATCGCAATTGCGTCGCTAAACATGATATTGCGACACAATAGCAATGCAATGACGGCGTCGCTCAACTCTCTGTCGCAATACCCATTTGTCGCAATTGCGTCGCAATATTGCGACTCTCTGCGATGCAACTGCGACGCATACAAATGCGTCGCTAAATTTAAAATTAATTTTTTTAAAAAAATTATTATTAAATATTGCGACGCATAATTGCGTCGCAATATTGCGATGCATTTAGTTGCGTCGCAATATTTAATAATAATATTTTGATATAATAGCGACGCAATTTGAGTCGCTAATGCATCGCAAATAAAAATTTTTTAAAATATTGCGACGCAGGGTCATTGCGTCGCAATATTTATTAAAAATATTTTAGATATAATAGCGATCAATTTTAGTCGCTAATGCGTCGCTATTAAATTTTTTTTAAATTATTGCGATGCCAGGTCATTGCGTCGCAATATTTAATAATAATATTTTAAAAATATTAGCGATGCAATTTCAGTCGCTAATGCGTCGTTTAAAAAAAAATAAAATTAAAAATTAAAACGGTTAATACAATTTCGTTACATTTAAATATTGATAGAAACATTCTTCACTCATATCCAAACAATAATCAATTTCCAAAAATAATTATATATTAAAATTTTGAAGTTTTCATGTACAACATAAAAAAAAAAAAAATACATCAAGATCTGAGCGATCACGTGGAGGCTGGAGACCTGCGACAAGCGGCTAACCATATCCTGCAAATGACGCATCTGATCTCGCACGTCTGCAAGCTCCTGATCCCGGCCTCGCATACGCTCCTCGAACTCCTGCTCGACCTCCTGCCGAACCTCCTCTGCAATAGATCTCCGAATGTCGTCTAAACGCTCGGCAGGAATATCACTAGAAACTCGCAAGCTAGAGGCCTGATGGGGAAAATATGTAGAAGCTCTAGTGCCCA
>UESW01004091.1:370473-391532 GCA_900491605.1 Calamus simplicifolius | reverse complement strand
CAAACTTGGATATCCGCAGTAAAAGACTTGCTGAGCTTGGGATGCAAGGATGAATGGGTCATATTTCTGCAATCTTCGTCGATGGTTCACTTCAACCAAATTGTAGTCGTTATGAACCCTTTTGCCCACAGGAACTATCGGATCGAACCAATCACAACGAAACAATACGGTTCGTTTCATAGGCCAACCGGGATATTCAACTTCAACCACCTCTACTAACTTTCCATAATAATCCTGCATATTTGCTCCAACACTTTCTCCTTTACACACACGCCCCAGTTCTGCGTGCCTCTTGAAGCTGCTAATCGTTCAATCTGAAATTTGTACCCATTTACAAAATAGCCAGTAGAGGTTGTTACGGTCTTCAATGGCCATTGCGATAGACATTTAATGAAAATATTGTCGGTTGTGGACCATGGACCGTTGACCTATAAATTAATAAGCTATTGACATCCAATTCAAAAAATAAAGCCATTATCGAAATTGATTGAGTGATACTACTCACAAATTCATAAAACCAGTAAGCAAACTCCGTTTCTAATTTCTGCCCAATTGCAACTTGACTGATGTCGGGATTCATCTGTCGTTGTCTATCACAAAACATCCTTATGGGATGAAAAGGATGAAAACTACTGTTAGAAATTAAATATTATGGTATATTATTATATAAATTTCAATTTAGCATTGAAGTATACACTTACTCAATATATGGATCGACTTCTCGACAGTTCATTAGGATGTAATAATGTGCTGCATTATACTCCATATCGCTAAGATTTCTTGACTTCTGCCCACCAAATGAACGGCCGATAGCTTTAAAAATTGATATTCTACCGTCATTAGCTTCTCCTTCGTCCACACATACGTCATCGTTACGACCATGATTTCGGCTCCTCGTGTGGACGTGACCCTCAAAGTAATGCGAGGCAAAAGCTGAAACTTCTTCGACCAAGTGTGCATTGCATAGAACCTTCAACCCTTGCCTTATTACGCACATTATTTTTTAACTTCTTAAGATACCTATATGTAAAGTTGCAACAAAAAATTAACAATTTTTCAAGCAATGAAATAATATTTGAAATGTCAACATATCTTAATGATGTATATATTTACCTCTCGAAAGGATACATCCAGCGATACTGCACGGGACCAGCTATGCTCGCTTCGTATGGCAAGTGAACCGGTAAATGCTCCATTGAGTCAAAAAAACTGGGAGGAAATATTCGCTCAAGCTTGCATAAAATAATTGGAATTTCCTCCTCAAGCCTTGCCATGGATGCAGAAGTAATGACTGCGGCAGATAACTCCTTGAAGAATAAGCTGAGCTCCGTAATTGCCTTCCAGACATGTTGCGGAAGCAACTCACGAAAAGCTATAGGTAATAATCGTTGCATGAAAACATGGCACTCTTCATGCCGAACAACTTGAGCTTATGCATGTCCACACACCTACCGATATTTGAGGCATAACCATCTGGAAATTTTAACCCTCTAAGCCAGTTACATAAAACTTCTCGTGAATTTCTGTCAAGAGTGTAACATGCTTTAGGATAGGTCCCATCGGCACTCCTTCTCAAATCACCTCTTCTGCAGTACTGATTAAGTTCTTCTCTTGACTTTGCAGTATCTTTTGTTTTTCCCGGGATGTTTAGCACCGTGTTAAATATGTTATCAAAGAAATTTTTCTCGATATGCATAACATCCAAGTTGTGCCGGATGAGATTTGTGCTCCAATAAGGCAAATCCCAAAATATACTTCGCTTCTTCCAGTTATGTTCTTTACATATACGGCTATTTATTCTATCTGCATCCGGTTCCCATGCATACATCAACCCCAAATGCTCTATAGAATCAAATAGATCCGTGCCGGACCTAACCGGTTCGGCAAATTTTGTGACTGCTTTGTTCTTCCGGAAGGCGATCAAGTTACGCCTGTAAGGATGATTTGGGGGCAAGAACTTCCTATGGTTATCAAACCATGACTGCTTACCACTCTTCTGCAATGTAAATGCATCCGAATCATACATGCAATGAGGGCATGCCAGACGTCCAGCAGTGCTCCAACCAGACAACATTGCATATGCCGGAAAATCACTTATTGTCCACATCAAAGCAGCTCTCATTAAGAAATTTGTTTCATAGAAATGTCGTAGGCTACCACTCCTGTTTCCCACAACATTTTCAATTCGGCCACCAACGGTTGCAGAAAGACATCAATCTTTTCCTTTGGATTTGATGGTCCTGGAACCAAAACGGTTAAAAACATTGCAGTATCTTTCATGCACTTCCACGGAGGAAGGTTATATACAGTCAGTATCACAGGCCAACATGAATACTGTTGCCCCGCTTGACCAAATGGTTGGAAGCCATCGGTACAAAGACCTAATCTCACATTCCTTATATCTTCAGCGAAATCAGGATGATTTTCATTGAAATGCTTCCAAGCCTTTGAATCTGATGGATGCCGCATTTCATCCTCTTTAGATTCATGTTCGGCATGCCATCTCATATCAGCAGCTGTTGCCTCAGATCTGTATAATCTCTGCAGGCGTGGGGTAAGAGGAAAGTAATGCATCCTCTTGTAAGGCACACTTTTCCTCCTACTTGTACCGGCTCCTCCTTCGGTGTTTTTGAACCTCGATTGCCCACAAATCTTACACCATCTCAGCTCTGAGTCTTCACCCCAAAATATCATACAATTGTTCAAGCAACAATCGATCTTATTAACTGGGAGCCCAAGCCCACGCAACAACTTCTTTGTTGCGTAAAAACTGTCTGCGGCAACATTATCATTTGGCAGAATTTCTTTGATTAACTCAGCTACAGAATTGAACGCCTTTTCTGATAATCGATGTTCTGCCTTAATATTCAACATTCGAGCAGCTGTAGAGAACTGGGAATGACCCTCACACCCAGGATACAATTCTTGATTTGCAGCACGCAACATATCATAAAATTGTTGTGCTTCTGGATTTGGTTCTTCTTGTGAATTATGGAAGTCCGAAGACAATCGAACTTATGCTTGTTATTCTTAACTTCTTGTGAATTATACATGTAATCACTAACTTTTTAAGATTATTGTGTCAAATACAAATGTTTGTGAATACTAAAATGTAAATCATTGAAACTAGTAATTTGTTGCTGGAAATTAAATAATATTACAACAAACATTTTATTTAGCATTTCAAAATGTAATGCATCATTCAGTTTGCAGCAGAATATAAATAATCAAGACATAACAAATATAAATGAGTATAAATGCACAAATACTATTGTCATAAACATTCTGCTTAAATTAATTATTGCATAAATATTATGTAAATTAAATAATAATACAACAAGACTTCCTATCTAGCATTACAAATATTATTGAATAATCAAGACATAACAACAGTCTATCCAAACAGCTTTATTGAAAAAATAGAGGGGGGCGAGGGGTTTCCCCCCTCCCCCATGTTAAAACAAAATTTTTTGTGATGGCAGCGGCCGTGGTCGTAGGGAAATCATTAAAAAAAAATTTTTTTTTAGAGTATTGGGGCTAACCTTGGTCGAGATAACAAGCCGGAGTTAGATGAGATCGCCGGGTAGCCGAAGGACCACAGGGGATGCGCAGGAGCAGCGAGCGGGGATCACGGCGGCGGCTAGGTCAAGACAAGAAAGAAGAAGAGGAGAAAGGGTGGCTTAAATATATGTAATTAGCGACGCAATAATTGCGTCGCAAATTTTTTTTTTTTGTCTTAGCGACGCACTAGTGCGTCGCTAATCCATCGTTAATATATGTTTATTATATTTTCTGAAAACTTAGCGACACCAATAAATGCGTCGCTAATGAGTCGCTAAATTGGCGCCATCTGACGGGAAAAATATTTTTATTTTCTAATAATTGCATCGCTAAGGCGTCACAATATTTTTTTAATATTTTAAATTGATTAAAATAAAAACTTATTACAATAATTGCGATGCAAGCAGTGCATCACAATTATTTTTTAAATATTTTTAAATGAAAATATTTAAATTTCTTATAATAATTGCGATAAAAAATTACATCGCAATAATTTTTTAATATTTTAATCAGCTATATGTATTTTAATAATATTGCGACGCATGTATGCATCGCAATATTATATTTTTTTATTTATTAATATTGATAAAAATCATATATAATTGTGATGCATATATTTCATCGCAATATTTGTTTATATTTTTTAAACTGCATCGCTAAGGCGTCGCAATAATTTGTTAATATTATAAATGATAATATTTATAATTAATGTTAATAATTGCGATGACAAATGGCGTCGCAATATATTTTATAAAATTTTTAATTACATAAATTTATTTTAAAAACATTGCGACGCAACATATGCATCGCAATATTATATTTCTTTTATTTATTAATACTGCAAAATTTTGTATTTACTAAAAATAATTGCGATCGATCCGTCCGAGATCGGTGACGATCCAACGATTGCGATCGATCCAAGCCCTGATCCCGATCGGCGACGACCGATCTCAGACCGTGGCAATCCGTCCGAGAACGGCGACGATCCGACGGTTGCGATCGATCCAAGCCCTGATCCCGATCGGCCACGACCGATCTCGGACCGTGGCGATCCGTCCGAGATCGATGACGATCCAACGGTTGCGATCGATCCAAGCCCTGATCCCGATCGGCGACGACCGATCTTGGACCGTGGCAATCGGTCCGATCGGCAAAGATCCAACGGTTGCGATCGATCCAAGCCGTGATCCCGATCGGCCATGACCTATCTCGGACAGTTGCAATCCGTCCGAGAACGGCGACGATCCGATGGTTGCAATCGATCCAAGCCCTGATCCCGATCGGCGACGACCGATCTTGGACCGTGGCGATCCGTCCGAGATCGGTGATGATCCGACAGTTGCGATCAATCCAAGCCGTGATCCCGATCGGCCACGACCTATCTCGGACAGTTACAATCCGTCCGAGATCGGCGATGATCCGACGATTGCGATCGATCCAAGCCCTGATCCGATCGGCCACGACCGATCTCGGACCGTGGCGATCCATCTGAGATCGGTGACGATTCGACGGTTGCGATCGATCCAAGCCCTGATCCCGATCGGCGATGACCGATCTCAGACCGTGGCAATCGGTCCGATCGGCAAAGATCCGACGGTTGCGATCGATCCAAGCCGTGATCCCGATCGGCCACAACCTATCTCGGACAGTTGCAATCCGTCCGAGAACGGCGATGATCCGATGGTTGCGATCGATCCAAGCCCTGATCCCGATCGGCAACGACCGATCTCGGACCGTGGCGATCCGTCCGAGATCGGTGATGATCCGACGGTTGCGATCGATCCAAGCCATGATCCTGATCGGCCATGACCTATCTTGGACAGTTGCAATCCGTCCGAGATCGGCGACGATCCGACGGTTGCGATCGATCCAAGCCCTGATCTCGATCGGCCACGACCGATCTCGGACCGTGGCGATCCGTCCGAGATCGGTGACGATCCAACGGTTGCGATCGATCCAAGCCCTGATCCCGATCGGCGACGACCGATCT
Source organism: Calamus simplicifolius (assembly GCA_900491605.1). NCBI lineage: Eukaryota > Viridiplantae > Streptophyta > Magnoliopsida > Arecales > Arecaceae > Calamus > Calamus simplicifolius. The sequence continues at coordinate 385,981 of UESW01004091.1, read as the reverse complement.
CGAACCGTGGCAATCGGTCTGATCGGCAAAGATCCGACGGTTGCGATCGATCCAAGCCATGATACCGATCGGCCACGACCTATCTCGGACAGTTGCAATCCGTCCGAGAACGGCGACGATCCGACGGTTGCGATCGATCCAAGCCCTGATCCTGATCGGCGATGACCGATCTCGGACCATGGCGATCCGTCCAAGATCGGTGACGATCCGACGGTTGCGATCGATCCAAGCCATGATCCCGATCAGCCACGACCTATCTCGGACAGTGGCAATCCGTCCGAGATCGGCGATGATCCGACGGTTGCGATCGATCCAAGCCCTGATCCCAATCGGCCACGACCGATCTCGAACCGTGGCGATCCATCCGAGATCGGTGACGATCCAACGGTTGCGATCGATCCAAGCCCTGATCCCGATCGGCGACGACCGATTTCGGACCGTGGCAATCGGTCCGATCGGTAAAGATTCGACGGTTGCGATCGATCCAAGCCGTGATCCCGGTCGGCCACGACCTATCTCGGATAGTTGCAATCCGTCCGAGAACGGCGACGATCCGACGGTTGCGATCGATCCAAGCCCTGATCCCGATCGGCGACGATCGATCTCGGACCGTGGCGATCCGTCCGAGATCGGTGACGATCCAACGATTGCGATCAATCCAAGCCGTGATCCCGATCGGCCACGACCTATCTCGGACAGTTGCAATCCATCCGAGATCGGCGACGATCCGATGGTTGCGATCGATCCAAGCCATGATCTCGATCGGCCACGATCGATCTCGAACCATGGCGATCCGTTCGAGATCGGTGACGATCCAACGGTTGCGATCGATCCAAGCCCTGATCCCGATCGGCGATGATCGATCTTGGACCGTGGCAATCGGTCCGATCGGCAAAGATCTGACGGTTGCAATCGATCCAAGCCGTGATCCCGATCGGCCACGACCTATCTCGGACAGTTGCAATCCGTCCGAAAACGGCGACGATCCGATGGTTGCGATCGATCCAAGCCCTGATCCCGATCGGCGATGACCGATCTCGGACCATGGCGATCCGTTCGAGATCGGTGACGATCCGACGGTTGCGATCGATCCAAGCCGTGATTCCGATCGGCCACGACCTATCTCGGACAGTTGCAATCCGTCCGAGATCGGCGACGATCCGACGGTTGCGATCGATCCAAGCCCTGATCCCGATCGGCCACGACCGATCTCAGACCGTGGCGATCCATCCGAGATCGGTGATGATCCAACGGTTACGATCGATCCAAGCCCTGATCCCGATCGACGATGACCGATCTCGGACCGTGGCAATCGGTCTGATCGACAAAGATCCGATGGTTGCGATCGATCCAAGTCGTGATCCCGATCGGCCACAACCTATCTCGGACAGTTGCCATCCGTCCGAGATCGGCGATGATCCGATGGTTGCGATCGATCTAAGCCCTGATCCCGATCGGCGACGATCGATCTTGGACCGCGGCAATTGGTCCGATCGGTAAAGATCCGACGGTTGCGATCGATCCAAGCCGTGATCCCGATCGGCCATGACCTATCTCGGACAGTTGCAATCCGTCCGAGATCGACGACGATCCGATGGTTGCGATCGATCCAAGCCCTGATCCCGATCGGCCACGACCGATCTCGAAACGTGGCGATCGGTCCGATCGGCAACGATCCGAGGATTGCGATCGATCCAAGCCCTTATTCCGATCAGTCACGATCGATTTTGGACCGATCGCTATTTAATATAATTAATTTTTTAAATATATTACGATGCAAAGGGTTGCATCATATTTTTTTAATATGATAATTATATTATATAAAAAATTAATTTTAATTCTAATAATTACGATGCAACAAGTGCGTTGCTATATTAAAACATAATTTTCCTAATTAATTTTTTGGCTTATTATGTCGCTAATGCGTCGCTATTTTACATAATTAATTTTTTAAAAACATTGCAACTCACTGTGTTACGTCGCAATTATTTTTTCTCATATTTATACTTTATAAAATTTAATTTTATTTAAAATAATTGCGATGCATTTATTGCTTCGCTAAATTAAAATTATTTTAATTTATTTTCTGGTTTATTGCATCGCTAATGCATCGCTATTTAAAATATTTAATTTTTTTCAAAACATTGCGACGCACTGAGTTGCGTCGCAATATTTTATAAAATATTTATACTTTAAAAAATATAATTTCATTTAAATTATTTGTGACGCAGTTGTTGCGTCGCTAAATTAAAAATAATTTTTCTATTTTTTAGTTTATTGCATCGCTAAGGCGTCGCTATTTAAAATATTTAATTCTTTTCAAAACATTGTGACACACTGTTATGCATCGCAATATTTTGTAAACTATTTGTACTTTAAAAAATATAATTTTATTTAAATTATTTGTGACGTATTTGTTGCATCGCTAAATTAAAACTAATTTTTCTAATTTTCTAGTTTATTGCATCGCTAATGCATCGCTATGTAATATATTTAATTCTTTTAAAACATTGCGATGCACTGTGATGCGTCGCAATATTTTTTCTGATAATTAAATTTTATAAAATTTAATTTCATTTAAATTATTTGCGACGCAATTGGTGCATCGCTAAATTAAAAATAATTTTTCTAATTTTCTATTTTATTGCATCGCTAATGCGTCGCTATTTAAAATATTTAATTCTGTTAAAAATATTGTGACGTAAATATTGCGTCACAATATTTTTATTGATATTTATATTTAATAAAAAATTAATTAAAAATATTGTGATGCAATATTTGCATAGCAATATTAAAAATTTAATTTTTTTTGATTTTCTGGTTAATTGAGTCACTTATGCGTCGCTAATTGCGTCGCAATATTTTGTTGTCACAGAGGCGTCGCAAAGTGGTCGCAATTTAGCGACACAATTATGCGTCGCTAAATTTGCATCGCTATTTAGTATTTTCTTGTAGTGAACTCCAGACCGAGATGCTTCAGGTTCTCTCGGGTATGGCGCAGTCGATGCGGGACTTGCAGCACCAGATTCTGCAGGCCTTGTCCGCTCAGCCTACTCACACTGCTTCTAGACACAGCCTGCCCCTCCTGTTCCACAGACTCAGCCCGACTCTACTGCTCCACAGACCCAGCCTACTCCATCTCAATCCTGGATAGGGGTTGGCCGCAGCTTTGCAGACTTCAAGAAATTTGCCCCTGCCCCTTTCTCTGGATCCACCAACCCTGTTGATGCTGAGCGGTGGGTGCGAGACATGGAGAAGCTTTTATGGCCCATGGTAGTCAGGATATGGAGCGGATCAGATTTGCCACCTACTTCTCCAGGGAGAAGCCTATGATTGGTGGTTAGTTGAGGAGCAGCATCGGAATGGACAGATTATTTCTTGGGGAGAGTTTAGAGATATATTATTCAACAATATTTCCCCAGGAGTGTACAGAGACAGATGGAATCAGAGTTTATCAAATTAGAGCAAAAGGATCTTTCTGTGGCCCAGTATGAAGCTGAATTCACTAGGTTGGCCCGTTTTGCTCCAAATATTGTGACCAATGAAATAGCCAAGGTCACCAGATTCACTGAGGGACTGCGACCCAGACTGATGCAAGCGGTCAATGCATTTGAGCTCCTCACTTATAGTGCAATAGTGAATAAGGCCTTGGTGATTGAGAGGGATATGAATGCTGTTCAAAAGGATTAGGAGCTGCGGAAGAAGAGAAAAGGGCCTACTTCTGGCCAATCCTCTGCTCAGGCTAAGAAGAAGGGTGCACAACAGACTCCAGCTGAACCACAGAATAAGGAGACTCGTTGCATTCATTGTGGTAACTCCTACCCTGGAAAGCCTTGCCGCAAAGTGACTGGTGCCTGCTTTGTCTGTGGAAAAACTGATCATAAGATTGCTACCTGTCCCTTTCGGAAGGATCATCAGCCTTCCTCAAGTCAAGGAATGAGCCAGCAACAGCAGCAGCAGCCACCGAGGACCCAGGGATGGGTCTTCAACCTCACTCAGCAGGACGCTGCCGCATCTAAATCTGTGGCGACAGGTATACCCTTTAATGTTATATCTAGTATTACATTCTTATCTAGTGCAATGCATTGACAGGTAATTAACAGTAGGTGCAATCCTTAATGTTAAAACAAATTACACTTATGTCCAAGAATGATTAAAGTAGGTACTGCTTACGCTCAAACTTTAATTGACCCGGGTGCTATGCATTCTTTCATATCTGATATCTATCTTGACAAGAATGCATCATTGACACCTATTCCTCTGGAGCAAGAGTTGCATATTGCCTTCCAAATGGGGATGTTATGAAAGTTGGCACAGTATGCAAATCTTGCCCAATTATCTTGGAGAATAGAAGGTTGAATGCTGATCTCAATGTCCTCCCACTGAAGTTTTTCGATGTTATCCTTGGAATGGATTGGTTGGCCTCCTGTCATGCTTCAGTTAACTGCTTCAGGAAGACTGTTAACTTCAAAATTCCAAGCTAGCCTGAATTCAGTTTTATTGGTGGTCAGAAACACCTAGCCTCAGTGTTCATATTAGCGATGCAGGCTGGAAAGTATTTGATGAGTGGTGGTCAAGGATTTCTTGTTGTAGTCAAGGACCTTCAGCAAGAAGAGACCAAGTTAAAGGATATTCCCATAACTCGAGAATTCCCTGATGTCTTCCCTGAGGATTTGACTAATTTACCTCCTGATCGGGAAGTCAAGTTCTCTATTGATCTAGTTCCTGAAACTGGACCTATATCAAAGGCCCCTTACCGTATTGCCCCGGCTGAGCTAAAAGAACTGAAGGATCAACTGCAAGAACTCCTAGATCGAGGATTTATTAGACCCAGTGCTTCTCCTTGGGGTGCTCCAGTTCTATTTGTTAAGAAGAAGGATGGCAGTCTTCGACTCTGCATTGATTATCGGGGAATCAATAAGGTAACAGTGCAAAATAAGTATCCTTTGCCAAGGATTGATGACTTGTTTGATCAACTTCAAGGAGCCCGGATATTCTCAAAGATTGATCTCAGGTCTGGGTACCATCAGCTCAAAGTCAAAGAAGGAGATGTGCCAAAGACAGCATTCAGAACCAGATATGGCCACTATGAGTTCTTGGTGATATCGTTTGGGTTAACTAATGCCCCAGCAGCATTCATGGACTTAATGAACAGAATTTTTAAGCCATATCTGAATTAGTTTGTGGTGGTTTTCATTGATGATATTTTGATATATTCCAAGAGCCATAAGGAGCATGAGGACCACCTGAGGATCGTGTTATAGATTCTTGAGAGAAGAAGCTTTATGCCAAGCTGCAGAAGTGTGAGTTTTGGTTGGATCAAGTATCTTTTTTGGGTCATATAATCTCTAAAGATGGTGTATCTATGGACCCGAAAAAGATTGAAGCTATCATTAGCTGGAGTCGACCATCCAATGTGGTAGAAGTCAGAAGCTTCTTGGGATTAGCCGGGTATTACCGAAAATTTGTGGAGAATTTTTCTCGCATTGCTCTACCCCTAACTCGCTTAAACCAAAAGCGAGTGAAGTTTGGCTGGACAGTGGAGTGTGAGAAAAGTTTTCAGGAGTTAAAGCAGCACCTGGTGTCAGCTCCCATTCTTGTTCTTCCAATAGGATCTGAAAGTTTTACTATATATACTGATGCCTCTCGGAAAGGATTGGGATGTGTTTTGATGCAGAATGAAAGAGTGATAGCTTATTCCTCCAGACAACTGAAACCTTATGAGCAGAATTATCCTACTCATGATCTGGAATTGGCTGCTGTGGTTTTTGCTTTGAAGATTTGGCGGCATTATTTATATGGTGTTTCGTGTGATGTGTATACAGATCATAAGAGTTTAAAATACATCTTCACACAGAAGGAGCTAAATTTAAGGCAGAGGAGGTGGTTGGAACTATTGAAGGATTATGACCTAAATCTACAGTATCATCCTGGAAAGGCCAATATAGTAGCTGATGCCTTGAGCAGAAAATCCTCTTCTGAGTTAGCTGCTATGATTACTTCCCAGCCCACGTATTGAGAGATATGGAGAAGTGGGAGGTTGGTCTGAGAGTACAGCAGTCTGTTGGACTTGTTGCAGCACTTGTACTCTAGTTGACCTTAGTTGACAGAATCAAGTCCTCCCAAATGGAAGATCTAGATCTACAAAGGATTAAAGAAGTGGTGCAGTCAGGAGTTCAGAATGAATTTTATGTAATGGAGGATGGATCCCTGAAATTTGAAGGAAGACTTTGTGTGCCAAACATTGAGGAACTGAAGGTTGAAATTTTGAAGGAGGCTTACTACTCTCCCTATACTGTGCATCCAGGTGGCACTAAGATGTACAGAGACTTAAAGGAAAATTTTGATGGAAAGGCATGAAGAGGGAGATTGCTCAGTATGTGGCCAAGTGCTTGGTGTGTCAGCGAGTGAAAGCCGAGCATCAAAGGCCTGCGGGACCTCTTCAGTCTCTGATGATTCTACAGTGGAAATGGGAAAAGATTACAATGGACTTTGTAACTGGCACTACAGTAAATTTCAATTTTAATGACACTTTTATGTTATTTACCGACGCTTTTTTAGCATCGGGATACGGTTTTTCGACGCTTTCTAAAGCGTTGGTAGAAAGGGGGTGGTTACGAAATTTGCCGACGCTTTAGGGAAGCGTCGGTAAAAATAAAAATGCCGACGCTTTAAAAAGCGTCGGCAATTTCTATTTCGACGCTTTTTAAAGCGTCGGCATATAAATCTGCCGACGCTTTTTGAAGTGTCGGCTTTTAAACAAGCCGACGCTTTTTGAAGCGTCGGCTTTTTTATAACCTACCGACGCTATTAAAAGCATCGGCATATTAACAGTCAATTTTTTTAAAAAAACTAAATTTACAAACATATGATCTGAGGATATATAAGCATACTGAAGATGTATATTGATGTATAGACCATAATGCTAAATATTAATTTGTGTACTAATTAATTATCTTAAACAGGGAATATAGGTGAAGGAAAGTTGATTCAGTTCACTGCAGAGCACATCGAATCATAGGTCACATCCTATAGATAAGCTTCATCATATTAACATCACAGTAAGTAATAACAGAGCTTGAAGGTATAAAATAACATATCATCAAATAGGTATGCACTCACTCTCTATAAATATGGTGCCCATCTCAAATTGTCCATATAAAATGACTAAAGGAATAAATGTCAAAACATGATAAGGATACGTCAAGAATCACCGGCAGATTATTTCATCTAACCAAACTTGGACACTATTTATTTGTCTATATTCTTGGAGAAGTGCTCATCCTATGCATTCAAGTGAAGGAAGAAGGAAGCACAGAAGACTCAAAATCAAAATAAATACCTGCTCAAAAGAACAAATGAGTAGTCCTCCAAGCCAATTTCACATTGACGCCACTGCAAGACAGTAATTTTTGAATACCATGTGGTAGAACAATGCAAATAAATAAATAACTAAATATACATTATCAAATATAGCAGCATCTGGAGCATCATTTCTAAGACCACTTTCAAGACCTCTCACGAGCTGTGACCTTACAGTAGTCAAAGATTGCAGGTTTTCATTAACAATTCAACCCCACCATTTCCAAGGAAATTATCTGCTTCCTCCAGCTTTTCCAAACTCTGTGACAGTCAAAAAAAAATTATGTTCATTTACACGAGAAGAAAGCATCATCTTTAGCCCATGCATCTCATCTAGAGACTCCCATGATAAGAAACTGTATCTAAAGGCACTTTCAAGAGTCACACATACTTGTCATTGCATATAAATTCTGCCCATATTTGATTAGAATCATCTCATACATTTCACTTGTAGCAGGCAATGCAATTTGAACTTGACTCCACATGCTTCAGTATGATCCGTATTATATGCTCATGAAGACATGAAGCACATGGGGCATAAATGGTCACTATTAGAGGAAGAAGCATGCCACCAGAAATGTGGAGACATTGAAGAACAAAACTGGTGAGTGAAGTTCCAACTTTGCATTCAAAAACTGAATACAAGAAAACTCTTGCCGGCAGTACAAGACCACATTCACATTACAATCAAATCTAAAAATCAAATCTAAAAATCAATCAAATCATACTAGAAAGGTATATGTAGACCTCTTGCCGGCAGTACAAGACCACATTCACATTACAATATGTATTTGGCCTCATTGAAACATAAAGAGGTCCAGATACCACAGTAGATTGGTATATTTCCACTGTACAAGACTCGGTAAACGAAATTACTTGCTAGAGCCCCAAGGTTGGAGTGTATGGAATAGCACAACAAAATCATTATATCCTGAGGACAATAACACAGAGCCCTTCAAAACTTTATTGTGTTATTAATATGTTTATTAAAATTTACAAAATCATTATCCTGATCAGATCTCCACCAGCAATGACCCAATAAATTTACAAACATTTAAATTAAACCTGTATATTAAACCAAAATTAATGCAATTAATAATCACATTGCTTACATTAATTCCAAATTACATTTCATACATTCTTAAAATCACATTGCATACATTTCATTGCATCAACTAGAGAGTTACAAGTTAAAGTTTAACAAAATTTAAAAATACATAAAATGGAAGATCTAAAATAAAAGTAGGTGAGGTCAATGATCTGTAGGAGGAAGATCGTCACCCTGTCCGCTCCGATCTGATGCTCCAGGAGCCTATAAGAATAATTAAAAAAAATTAATTTGCTTAACTATCAATTGCAATATATTAGATAAATAATTGATATAATATAAGATATATATATATATATATATATATATATATATATATATATATATACCTGATGTGGAACAAACATGTGTACGATAGATGTAAGCCGCTCAATGTGCTCTCTCATAGAATCCATCGCTGCTCTATCGGCGGCACTCCTCTGTCGCATCTCCTCCATCTCTGCTCTATCATTGGCACTCTTCTGTCGCATCTCCTCCATCTCATGCTCAAGTCTGCAAACATCTGCAGAATCTGCAGCAACACGTTCATTTCTATTCATCTCAGATAACTGAGTGGGGGTGACTCCAACTCCATAACCCCTCACTCGACCATAGCGCTCCGGCCCCATCAACTCCGTAAATACATCGGCCTCAATACGACCACTCTGTATAGAGTCATCAACACGCTCAGCAATAAGAGCTGTAGCTCTTTCCTGTATTAATTTAAAAAAATTAGTTAGATCTTATTGAATAATAAAATCAAATTAAAATCGTTGCATGAAATAAATTGTAATAAATAATTACATATAAGTCCCTTGACTCATCTCGGACAAAAGTGCCATCACGGTGAATATGAGTCATTCGGTAAAACTCCACCTCACCAGGTTTCCGTCCATGCTCATCCATCTACAAGAAATATTACATTTTTTTAAAACTAAATTTTATATTGATAAAACTAAGTTGTCCGTTCATGCATTTATACCTACATACACACATTGTTCATGTCAATGTAAAAACATGTGAAACATTGCTAAAGATTGGAGAAGACAGAGACTAAACTGAAAATTACATCAAAATTAATCTGTCTTTCCCATTCTTTTAATCAGTTTCATTTATATGAGCTGCTTAGTTAAGTGTAAAATGTTGGTGCTTGTATCATGAAGTGCTTGTTATGAAGACAAGTTTTGATGCCACTTTTCCCCTCTTGAAGTGCCATTTTCATTTTTAACTCTCATGTGTTTTCCTATCATTCATAAGCTGGAGTTGCTGGGGCCTAATTGTCTTGCTCTCTTTTGTGTTACCAGCAAGAATGTGAGGAGCTGGCAAGGAAGGTGGCTGAACTGAACAGTGAAAATAGTGCACTAACCATAGAACTTGAAAATCTCAAGAAATTCTGCAGGGATCTTAAAGCAGAAAAGGCATAGTCATGGACTTCATGAGGACCTCAAGTAAAAAGAAGACAGCAGTGCATGACATGGAGAATGTCTAAAGTAAGCCGAATTTTCTTGAGCTGAAGTGTTGCTTTCTATTTTAAATCCATGAAAAATCATATAAAAGAATTTTTAATATTATCTTCCTTCAACAATTTTAAGAATTTATCATAATTTGATCTTCTCTGAATAAGAAATCTATCATAAGCGGATGGATTTAGGGCATGGGAGTTGTGTTTTTTCTGCATTTATTACTAAGAGGTACAGAAAATAAGTTTCATATGACTATGAGCCTTACATTCTGAAGCCATGCCTAGGGTCTGGTTGGCTTGACAATCCCATATTATGAACTCATTGGACCTGGATCAAAGATTCTTGAATGGGAATCTAATTGCTAAAGGGAAAATGCGGGCTTTTAGTGAACAAGGTAAACAATAGCATCCACCAAAGAGCATAGAGTTCTGGCCATATGGTTGGTCCTGCCTTGGATGACACTTGCATGTTTTGGCTCTGAATAGCAGTTGGAACTTTACTGCATGCTCTGAATCCTCATGATTTCCTTATTAACAATCATCCTACATGCTAACAAAAACTCTAGAGAACTACCGGGACAAGGCGGTTGGTCCTCCTGCCTTGGTTGACACTCACATGCTTCAGCTCTGAATGGCAGTTGTCACTTATTACATGTTCTGAATCCTCATGATTTCCTTATTAACAATTATCATACATGTTAAACAAAATCTCTAGAGAATTATATGCCAGGACGTCCACTTAAACCAATATCTTGAAACCTGCTAGAATTTGTCAAGCAAAACTATGAAGAGAGCAGAATCCGTAGGCTGATTTTGTACATCTTGAATTGGCATTGAGGGGTTTTTTGTCTTGCACCTATATCCAGATGACACTAACAAACCCTTTTCTTATGGGAAGACAGAAAAAGACTAGGCTTTATACCTGAATATTAACTGCAGTGAATAATTGAAATCTTATCTTAATGCCACTGGAAGTGATAAACTGGCCCTGGCAATCCTAAATCAACTTCGAAATGAATTTAAACCTTTTATTCCTTAACCATCATCCTACGAGACTTGACACTTTTTTGGGCAAGGAGGATGTTTGTAAAGCTGCCAACATAAATAGGTAAAAGAAACTTGAGCTTTCAAGTCTATCAAGTCTATTGCAAGTCGTTGGGGGGGAGGAAGCATCCCTTCAACTTAGCATCCAACAGATCATAAGGAGATGTAAATGATATCAAACAAAAGCACATAGAATTTGACTGCAATCAAACAAGATGTACTATAGCAATGTGGCTGACCTTAATCACGACAAATAAAGACTCTAATAGAAAAGATCATTCTCAACAAGCAGTTGTCAACTAACAAATAGAAAGGAGAGCAAGCAACAATAACAACTAATAACAAACAAAAACCAGATCACTCTCAATTGAGATGTTGTACCGTTAATGTCAATCTAAAGCTATATACATAGAATGAATATGCTGAGTAATGTGTTAACTATCATGAATCCTGAATTTTATAGTTTCTGAATTTTATAGTTTCTGAAACAAGTAAATGATTTGATATAAAAAATATAAATTTTTAGTTTAAGGAACATACGAACTCTTGTCTGACTCGCGCATAACTCTTGGATCCCGATGTATGGGAACAGACAGAGATGCTCGTGCAGCTTTACCAATATTAGAATATGTCTGCAAAATTAAATAAATATACTTATTATATTTTAAAAAAAAAATATTTTAAAGTATCTTAAATTATTAAATAACAACATACCTGTCCCCTCTCGGAGAACCAGTAATGAACCAACTCCATCCACTGATGAGGGGGTACATCAGGAGGACAAGTACCAACTACTTGCTCCTCGGTCATACCCGGCAACTTGTACTTCATCTTCAAATATGCCTTATATTCTTTCCATTTTCGGTTTAGAGACTTCAATACAAAATCATGAGTGGATGGAGGTAGTACAAACTTAGACTGCAAAACAATTTAATTGTTAAGTCTAATAATTGACTTAATTAAAATAAAATAAGCTGTTTGTAAATTAAAAAAATATAAAACAAAGCATAATATAACAAGTATACAAAATAAGAAATGTTTAGATTCAAATTTTTACCTGCACAACTCGTATAATCTCAACTTTATACGTTGGAAGCATCATTCCATTTTGCATAACTTAATGGACATAGCTGATGCCTCCGTGCAACTGACCCTAAAAAGGAACTCAATAAGCTAGCGGCTTTTTTAATTGGTTGCCCCAGCTGATTGCACTCAACCACTATCTGCTCACCCTCACGCATCTGCCATACATCCCGAACTAACATGGATCCGCGTCTGCGTGTAACCCTCCCAGATTCGTCTGCATAAAAATAGATATGCATGTGTAAACTATAGTAAAAAGTGTAAAGATATTTTATCAAACTAAATAAAAAAATAAATTACCCTGAATGTGTAGCTCATCATCTCCTACACCGACAATAGGATCATGATGCTCAGAAGATGGACCTCCTACACCAACAATAGGATCATGATGCCCAGAAGATGATGGACCTGCTGAAGAACCAGCATGAACCTGCTGTGATGAAGCAGAAGTGCGACCCTCTGTCCGTGAGCGCGGCATAATGTCACCTATCATTTACATCAGAGTAAGAGTTAGTGAAAATAAATATTATATATATATATTAAACAAAGGGGTAAGAGTGAGTTTTTTTTTATTGAATCCTAAGTAAGAAAAAGGAGAAAGATGAAGATTAAAGAGTGCAAATTTATATGTATGTGCTGGTGTCTGGAATGTGTGAATGGAGTAACCTAGAGTAGCCAAGCGTCTTCACTGCTTGTGAGCTGGGGGCATTTCCGCTTGATCAGTGAGCTTAGTAACTTGACAACTGATAAAAAGTTTTCAATAGCCCATTGACCAAATGATTCTCCTCATTTTACTCTATTAATCAAACTAATTGGGAATTATTTGGTGTCAGAATTCATTCACAGATTATATTCATCCTTTATTTCTTATTTTAATCATCCAAACTAACTTATGCTATTGAAGTGAAGGGCATGGCTATGTGGCCACCAGCTAATGACCCCTCTGGCAAGTGTGCACTCACTCCATTTAATGAAAGGGACCAGATTCTGGGGTATGGGACTTAAATTTAGTCTATGGGACTGGTTTCTGGCAGAATCCAAATCAGGTCACATGTGGGTCAGATCCAAAGCATTCCAGCAAGCTAGGACAAGAGCTATTTTGGTGGTGGATTCGTTCATGCCATCCAACTATTAACTTAATCCACAGTTCCTCTCTGATGAGTTTGTTATGATAATCTCATCCATGGACAATTGCTTTCCATATGATTGAATGAAGAAAAGCATTTTGAGAGTATAAAACATGTATAATATGGCTAAGATTTTTTTTTTCTTTTTCTTTTTTGAGAATAGTGTGTGAGAGAAATTGTCCCCCACCAAAATTTACTTAAAATCAGATATTCTATTGTAATTTTTTTTTTAAGCTTCTCTCCTTCCATACGTGCTATATGTATACGTTGATAAATTTGTCTCAAGTCTTCCTCTTACTAATTGAAACTTTCTTTCTTCTCTAATATGACCATATCTTGAAAATATTAGGTGGCAGACTATCTTTCCCTGGGCTCTTTGCAATACAACTTAAAATAGGCTTTGAAAACAAGCAATGTGGCTAAGAATATTAGAACAAAGTTATTAGACGCCAATGACCTATACACCTCAATCAAGAAATCAGCCACTGCTTGAATGACAGGACGTTCTTCAATCAAGAAAATCAGCCACTAATTTTGGGTTAGGCCATAGGTTTGTGGGAAACAAACTCATTAGATACAAAACAAGGCTTGTGGGAAACAAAACAAGAATTTTATGGACAGAGAAAATACGTACCTGTATTAAATGTTGAAATGGGATACTTGCCAATTTCAACATTTAAGGTCTCAAACAAAAATGAGAAAATACGTACCTGTATCCCAGATTGCAAGCTTCAATCGTTTCTCCCCAATGTCAACAATATTTACCTTAAAATCAACACCTAATGGAAGAAATGGAATGACAGAAGAATCTAAGTCCATTCACCAAACAAAGTTTAATTCTAGAATGAAACTTACCAATCATGCTTATTAAAAGTAAATCCAGACAGGTAGAAAGAAGGCTGAAACAAAAGAGTTTTTATAAGCCAGAAGAAATCTGGATATTGAGAGTACGGCCGAGGTGCATCACAAAATTTCTAAGAAAGTCCATTATAGTACAAAATTTAATACCAACAATAAGAATCAAGCATTATCATTTCCTTCAAATTCTGTCCTAACCAAGGATACCGTCGCATGTATGTCATCAACCGGTACAAAATTGAATGGCATTGAATGCGTATAAGTGTCATCATCTTCATCATCTTCCAACTGCTTTCCCATATCATATAAGTCCCTCGGTTTTGTTTTAATAACAGTAGCCCAATCTTTATCTTTTGCATCTTGTACAAAAAATACTTGACGAGCTTGAGAAGAAAAAATGAATGGATCATCCTTCAATAAGGCACCAGTATGTATCAACCTTGTAAAATTTACAAGTGTAAATCCATTTGTATCCTTCTTTAAACCCCTTGATGAGTTTATATCTACCCAGTCACATCTAAATAATATGACTTTAAAGATTCCGTAGTAATCTAACTCATAAATATCTTTTAGTGCACCATAATAAGTTTTTCCATCTGCTTCCACCATAACACCGCTATTTTGTGTTCTTCTAAATTTCTCACGATCTTTAGTATGGAATTTAAAACCATTGATTATGAAACCATTATATCTATTGACAACTTTGTTAGGTCCTCGAGCCAAGGCTATTAATTCAGCTGAAAAATTTCTCTCCATCATCATTGATACCTAGAAAATAAAAAGGAATGTTAACAGGTTATTTGATACTAAATCTATACATATATTCTCTAAGTATATATCAAACCTGTTTTGAAAGCCATTCAGGAAATAACTCGACTAACCATCGCTGTTCAATCCTTGGATTAGGTCGAGTGCCATGATTAGCTTGTCGTTGAGACATTAAAAATTCGCTGCATAAAATTTACTTTATTCATTTAGAAAAAAAATAAGATATGATATTTAAACGTGAAATGCAATAGATCATACTGACCTACGATAGTCAGATATTATTTCACTATGGAGTAACACATAACGATGTGCTTGTGCCATTGATTTAGGATCCAATACAATAGTTTCAGTTTTTCCAAGACTCTACCTGCAGTTGAAAACTTATACAATTCTGCATTATGTACGAAATCACTATACCGTTGAGGTCTATTAAATGTTGTCTCTACATCTTGAAGATATCTTGAACAAAATGTCAAACACTCTTCAGCAATATATCCTTCTGCAATCGAACCCTCTGGATAGGCTCTGTTTCGTACATAATCTTTCAATCGCACAAGGTACCTACAACATAAATTAATTTTTAAATATAGCATAATTATGATGCTACTTTTATTAAAAATTATAGTGGATCGATCAGTAGGATACATCAGCCTATATGTCGTACCTCTCAATAGGATACATCCATCTATAATGTACCGGTCCACCAAGCTTAACTTC
>UESW01004091.1:295022-358548 GCA_900491605.1 Calamus simplicifolius | reverse complement strand
AGACTAAAGACTCATGGAAGAGGAGTCTTACTCTTGGGCACAAAGTAGACAGCTTGCCACCATCAAGAATATTTCCTCGGTGGCAACTGAGAAGGATAAGTGCTTTCCAAAGCCAACTACTGCTCCTGTGGAAGAAAATTTATCCTTAAAAATCCTACTTCAAAACCTAGAAAAATAGGATAAAACATGTGCCTATTCCTAGGTTGAAAGTATTGGCACTATCCCCAATGTAAATGTATGGATTCTGTGGGGGGACATGCAAAGAGAGTATAGAGACTATAACCTAGGTTTTGAGTGTCCATATCAAGGCTGAGTCATTGGATTCTAGATCTACAACCAATAGAATGAAATATTGGTTCACAAGTTATTTAAGACAAATATTCCCAATTTTCAAAGGAAGATGGAGTTGAAAGTGTTTCCACCTAAGATCAGTAGAGCTCCAGTGGAAATATCTATGTGGACGGTAAATTTCATAAGAGTCATAGTATCACAAAAACCACCATGTGATGGAAGGACCTGTACAAATTTAGTCTAAGGAGCTGCAACAGTTGCATGTGCACAGACCATGATGAAAATAAATATTGGAAATCAAGGTTCATGCCAGTTGCTAGAAAGTCTTTGTTTATAAAGATACAACACTGAGTTCAGCACATGACTCAACAGCCAATAAACCATCAAGATGTGTAAATTAGACATGAGACTTGGTAATTAGCCCTAAAAAGTTTGTATAATGTTGCATGAAATTTTGGTGTTAATAAATATCCACAACATTCATACTCAAGTAAACCTTCATTCCAAATTAGTTGGGTTGGTTGCATCAACACTCTTTCTCCATTCCGCTTGGTTTAGGACTATACTTTATGTAAAATGTTGAGATATTCAGTCCTTTCTTACTACAACTTTCTATATGATTTTCGGTCCACCTCTTGCTATGTGATTTTTTTTTTTAATCTACCTTCACCTCTCTTACCTTTCGCATGTATCAGATCACTTCCATATGCAAGCACATACACATAGAAATTGGATTCCAACATGTTTGACAGACTAAAAGAGCAAAAGCATGAAATCATGTCCAAAGACACATTTGGTCAAAGCAATATAACATCTGGATTGCAAGGTTTTAATTAAAACTAAAAGAACACAATTTCTTTGATCATTGCACTTTTATTTGATCACTGTATTTTTAATGGATACTATTCCAATGTGTTTAACATGCTTTACAAGTTAAGCGTTCTTATCTTTTACATATTGCAATTTAAATAATTACAAAAAATTCAAGAATTTGTGAAACCAAAGAGAGCCACTGGGGCGTCTCCTTGCGTTGGTGGGACCATGACCCAATATAAAATGTAGAACATTTGACCTTAATCACACAATGCTGTCCAAACCTCACCTAGTAGTTCGGCCATTCTTTACTTTACGTGGATGAAATATTATGGAAGTGATCCATGCCATATGCAGCCTATTAAGATGCAGTTTGCAACAAAAGTACAAGATATAAGAGGTGGGCCTCTTTGTTATTTTCCAAATTCGTATTGATTGGCAATAGTACAACAAAAGTTGCAGTTCTATATAATACACTTAACTAAATGAAGAGGTTTTCATAAATCATTTAAGCTGAAGGCATGTTTCATTATCTATGGAGTTCTATATTGCACGGGAAGAATAGAGTTTTTGGATAAGGAAGATGTATGATCAGCTGGTTGTTTGGATGGATAGGGATATTCTGTTTTAGGGAATATTTTTAGGTGGCGAATTTAAAAGAGAAACAGAGTTTTGGTCATAGAGTAGTATATTGGATGAGTAATTCAGAATAGATGAAACAAAAGAAGCTACAGTTGAAGTGACTATGAGAAGAAGACAAGAAAAGGAAGTTTCTGCAGTTCTGCATAACACACTTAAATAAATGAAGAGGTTTTCATAAATCATTTAAGCTGAAGTCACGTTTCATTTTTCTATGAAGTTAAACTCACAAAGGAATAAGTGTATTGTAACAATAGAGAGAACGCAGATCATCTTTTAGCACAACATGGATGATGTTTTAACAGGGAACTATGTTTTGAGAGGGAAGAAAAAGACATCCATAGCACATTTTCTATAAAAGGAAAAAACAAAACATAAAATAGTTAAAACATAAGTTACAATTGTCTAATAATATCATAATCAATTTACTTGAGCGCTGCACAAGCTGTATGATTCAACTTATGCAAATGGACTACAAAACATCCATTTTCACAAGGAATATAGAAGTTTCTGGATTCTGATTCTAGCTACACAAGTTTTTTGCATTCAATAACCTTTCAATTCCTCATACCTATGTTCAGAGCTAGATTAGTTGGATAACAGCATATGGATATACTGGGATAGGGAACGATTGCCAGACCTGGGTGCCAAGGGCTTTTAAAAGATTACCACGCTCTTTTTCTATTTGAGAACGAGCTCTTGAATAATTTAAAAGGGATGGCAATGTTTAAAAGGGAAAAAACCCACAAATTCACAAGCATACCTATCTCAACTTGTTTAGATCCAGTGACAATGTAACCCTCCACACCACGAACAATATCCCTTTGGAAATGCTGAAAAGATATGATTGAAGCATTTTCAAAAAATTTACAAAAAAAATCAAGGACAAACTTTCACAGAAAAGAACTGCAATGAAACAAATCAACAGAAAATAAAAGGAAGCTAACCTTGGCAGCACGGGTTGATATGTAAAGCTTTTCTAACTTTTGATGTTGCTGAAGTTCTGCCTCATCCGTGATTACACTATCAGAACTTCCATATCCACCAGCACCAAATTGCTTGAGAACTGCCTGTAACCATAGCAGTCAAAATGACCTTGCTGTTACTCAGAATCCTGACTATGAACCAAGAGAGATTCTCTCTATGAAAATTCTAACAGAACATATATATGCATGATTTGATATATGGCTTATTAATTGGAGAACCAAATGACAACATGCTAAACTGTGCCTTAGCTGTGGCATTCTTAATTTATTATGTTCAGCGAAAAATGTCCAAATAGCCATGGTTCAAGCCACTCGTCTACGCACTTTGACGCTGCTCATCTTAGGAAAAGTAATTAATGCAAGAAAAAGATCTTTATGCAATATGCGCAGATTGAGGAGAACATGTTATTGAGGTTGCTTTGGCACAAATCCATGATGGCACAAACCCAACTTGACTTGCTCATGAGTTTGGGATTTTTGCCCTGTGCCCAGACCTGCAAACCCAGTGGGTTGGGTTAGGTGGGTTATGTTGGGCTAATGGGTCTGGATAAATGTTTTTGCCCGTTTTGGACACATCTGAAAGTTATGCCTACTCTTTAGTTTTGTCTCATTCCTAGTACTTCAGTTACTATTATTCTCCCTTCTGGCTTTGCTTTTGGACTGCAGGGTCCCATGCAGGAGGAGGGGGGGCATCAGGTTCACCATCAGTGGTAATCCCTACTTCAACCTGGTACTCATCACCAATGTTGGAGGTGCTGGGGATGTGCATGCAGTGTCCATCAAGAATCCAGGACTGGGTGGCAGCCAATGAACAGGATATGGGGCCAGAACTAGCACAGAAATTCCTACCTCAACGGCCAAGCCCTCTCCTTCAAGGTCACCACCAGCGACGGACGCTCTGTGGTCTCTTACAACGTGGCTCCTGCTGGCTGGACCTTTAACCAAACCTTCAGTGGGGGACAATTCCATTAGGAACCTTTTAATCTTCAGGACTTAATTAGAGCAGGCAGTTTCATGAAACCTTTGTGATATGTATTGACAATAATGTGTCACTCGGACTGGAAGAGTGATGGATCGATATATTAGAAGGGATTCTTAATTTTACTATGGCTCTTGGGTTTCTCTAGGCCTTTTTTTCAAGGATCTTAAGACTGCTTTTGAAGGAGAAGAGGTTGGTGTTCTGCTTCTCTCTCCGGGCAAAGGCAAAAGTTGGCAGTGGTGGACTCTAAACCACCTGCCAAGTAGCATAACAGGAGATTAAAGAGTCTTTTCTCTATCTGTGTTGCTTAGCTTTCTTCCGGTGATAAGCTTCTTAAAGAAAGCTCTTCCAGGTATTATGCAATTGGCTGCTTGCTGAAAGGCTTTGTACGTTATATTGAACCATCTATGGTTACCAAGTAATGCAAGGTGATGTCATAATTGGGTGCTAAAGCTGAGATTTTCCTTCTCATTTTCCTATAATATTTCTCTTTTTGTTTATATAACACAGTCAAAAGGATCCTTATTGTGAGCTTGATAACTGCTCAGGTGGCTGATGATTCAACGTTATAAGACGACACCATCCACCTATTCCAACACAGCCATCACAATGAAGTCTACAATGTGAAGTCTACAATAAAATCTTGTGACTTATGAAAGATAGACTTGGTGGAACCGGAGATGGGAAACCATATTGTCATTTATGATAAGTAGTTGCGTAAAATATGAAAAATTGATATAGATGGTGTAAATTGCAAGGAAAGCACCATGCCACCTTTCCTTGAATTAGTGCTTCCATCTTCAAATTTTGAATCACTATAGGCCTGGCCTCCCTTAAGAGTAATGCCCCAGATGTTTGGTGATTACAGAATAGAGGGAAACTAGTAATCAAACATCATTATTCATTGGTCAATAATAAAATGTTATTTTGGAAGTGTAGTGAAGGGCAGAACTTATTCATCGATTCATGTTTTAGGTGCAATTGCAGTGGAAAACTCACCTAGGATGTTTGTAGTTGGCTGTCCCTTATGGTAGGTGTCCTAAAAGTTCAACCAGAAATGTCTTTGTCAAGCAGCTCAGACAAGCTGGAGATGGCAAACCTTGTTCTGCTGCCCTGCCTCTTAATGTAAAATCAAAACAGGATGCCAAAGCCTTTTTGAACCAGTCAAGCTGGCACATAGTTATAATATGAAGAACGTGTCTAGCAATCTAAAATGGCCAGCCAGGAAAGAGCCTGGAGGAGGGCTACCCCCTGATCTTCATCTCATTGCTTACTGATCTCTTTTACCAAAAGAAAAGGGCACATAGATGCTAAAAGAGCACCTTTTCGGAAATGCTATTGAGAAACTAAACCAAGGAAGATTGGATTGTCTGACTGTGTTAGGTTTTTATAAGACTAGGTTCTGATGCTTGCTAGCAAAACCAATTTGATCAAATTTTTTGTTTTTTACTTACTGAAACCAAGATCATCTCCAATTTGTCGAGAAACTGATGCATGATCACTAAAAGTCAAGGAGAAATGTAACAACCATAAATGAAATATAATGGATGCTCACAGACAACCATGCCCCCCATCCTTTTCCCCACTACAAGAAAAATGACTTTTGCCTACGATTTTCGTACCTACGATTTTAAAATCGTAGGCAAAAGATATATTTCCCTACGATTTTTTAAAAATCGTAGGCAAAGATTCCATAATCGTAAAGTTAGAACCTTTCCCTACGATTTTCAAAAAATCGTAGGAAAAGGTTCTCGATCTTTCCCTACGAATTTTGAAAATCGTAGGGAAAAGATTTTCCCTACGATTTTCAAAAATTCGTAGGGAAAGATCGAGAACCTTTTCCTAGATTTTTTGAAAATCGTAGGGAAAAGCTATACCAAAAATTTGAAGGCAAAATCTCCCTCCAAAATTTTTCTGAAAAGATCTTTCCCTACGATTTTCAAAAATCGTAGGTAAAGCCTCTGGATCTTTCCCTACGAATTTTTGAAAATCGTAGGGAAAAGCTATACCAAAATTTGGAGGTAAAATCTCCCTCCAAAATTTTTCCAAAAAAATATTTCCCTACGATTTTCAAAAAAATCGTAGGGAAAGATCTAGAGCCTTTACCTACGATTTTTTGAAAATCGTAGGGAAAGACTTTTTATTTTTTAAAAAAGTCTTTCGCTACAATTTTAACAAAAATCGTAGGTAAAAGTCTACAGAAAAATGACTTTTGCCTACGATTTTCGTACCTACGATTTTAAAATCGTAGGCAAAAGATATATTTCCCTACGATTTTAAAAATCGTAGGCAAAGATTCTATAATCGTAAAGTTAGAACCTTTCCCTACGATTTTCAAAAAATCGTAGAAAAGGTTCTCGATCTTTCCTACGAATTTTGAAAATCGTAGGGAAAAGATTTTGAGGTTAAAATCGTCTGTTGCAGAAGCAAGCGGAAATGGGGCGAACCTCCCCCTAAATTCGCTCCAAACACATCAAAACCCTCCGCCTACCCCAAATCCTCGCCCACTCCTCTCCTCCTCGCTCCCCACCGCACCCCGCTCACCCGCGACCAAGCGCTCGACCGCGTCCTCACCGACCTCGACTCTGCCTCGCCCATGGCGTCCCCGTCGACGCTTCCCTTTTCGCCTCCCTCCTCGAGACATGCTCCCAGATGCGCTCCCTACGCCACGGTGTCCGCCTCTGCCGCCTCATCCCCTCCGCCTCCTCCGCCAGAGCCCCGACCTCTCCGCCAGGCTCCTCCGCTTGTATGCCTCGTGTGGCTGCGTCGACAAGGCCCACCGACTGTTCGACCAAATGCTGCAGCGATTTAAGGACAGCGCCTTCCCTTGGAACTCCCTAATCTCCGGCTACACCGACCTGGGCCTCTACGAAGACGCTATGGCTCTATATTACCAGATGGAGGAGGAGGCGTCGAGCCCGACCGGTTCACCTTCCCTCGAGTTCTCAAGGCCTGTGCTGGAATCGGGTCGGTGAGCCACGGCGAGGCCGTCCACCGCCACATTATTCGCTCGGGTTTCGGCACTGATATCTTTGTGCTGAATGCGCTCGTCGACATGTACTCCAAGTGCGGCGATATCCAGAAGCCCGGCAGATTTTCGACAAAATCCCCGACCGAGATCCGGTCTCATGGAATTCGATGATATCAATAGATTGCATTGGTTGCCTTCTCATTTGTCTCTCTTTCGATTACATCGGTTGGTGGATGTGATGATATCAATAGATCTATAGAAGCACGAACTTGCAGACTTGAATGCATACTGCCCATTGTGAACAATTTGGGATCAGAACAGTATTCTTGGATTTTTTTTATATTTCCCTTTTATGCCAATTTTCAGTGTTTGCATGTAGTTTCTTAGTTTGTGTCAGCTGCAATTGTGGACAGGCTTAATCGTAAGCTCTCAATGGTAGGATTGCTCTTTATAAGTTGCATTTTTCTGCTTCCACTGATTTCATCAGGAAGAAGCATTGACAACAACCCTTCTGTTTGGTGCTCAGGCGTGCATCATGGGAAGCTTCACAATTATATGCGTATATGCTCCAGAGGTCAGTGAATGGAATTTACAAGATCTTTTCTAAATGCTATTATTTTGATGCTACATATGGACATTCTGTTCTATGTCATTCATTTTGATGCTACATATGGACATTCTGTTGTAATGTCATTCAGCATAAGGGGATATGGTCCTAGCTATGCATAAATCAATATCATGCTTAAGAGCTTCCCAGTGAGTGTTTTTGAATTACCTGTTTATGCTCATTATCATAACTGATTGTCTAGATTGACATTGATTTTTTTTAAAAAAATAAAATTATGGTGGTGATCTACTGTGTAGGTTTGTGATGATCGACATTTTTGTGTCATTATTATGCTATTTGCTGTTAAACTTATCTGCAATTCTGGGTGCTGCAGTAGGCTTATGAAACCATATTTTTAGTATAACTCAGACTTGTGTTATTAACTTGCACATAAGACAAACAAAATCTGCTTGTAGGAAACAATTGTTGATGATAGGCCTGCTTACTGTTTGATTACTATTAGTACACATCTTTTCTGTTCTTCAAAAATTTAATAATGGATTTAGGTATCTACTTCTCGATTAGTGTTTTCTGTTTAATTACTATCTTGTTCTTGCTCATTTAGTGTAGTTGTATATGATTAGATGATTCTTATGTGCGTATATATTATTCTTAGAAAACCAAGAGAGTGCCTAAGGTGGAAATAGGTACACGTGCAACTGATGCTGACATGGATGAGTGGTTGCAGGTTAGTTATTAGATGCCATGGTATCAAATGAATATTCCTTTTGGCAACTTGCTTAGCTTTTTGTTTTTATTCTGTTCTCACATGATTCAACACCTGCTACTTTTTTGACAAAGTATTGGTGTTCATCGTACACGTTTGCTGTTTGCTTCACACTTTGGTTTTAAGCCTGATCAGTTGTTCCAATACATCTAGATGCAAATGAAACATTTTCTTTTTCGTGCATGTATGTTTGTTGTTCAGGAACTGCATATGCTCAGTCACTTTCAAACAAGTCAAAGAAGAATTAGATTTCCATGTGCTCCAGGGTTGTCTATCCTATAATCCAGCTTTCTAGAGCAGAGCAGGGAGATGAGGTAGATTCTGACAACATGATAGTTTTCAGTCTGCAGGTGAGAAACTTTGATGCAAGTGATACATGAACATAGCTTTAATACCAGCATCTATGCATTTATTCAACTGCTGAATTTATTCTGTACTACAAGTAAGACATATCTTTAGAAAAATTAAATTTTTGGTGAAAACTATTATTTATATATTATGCATTCTTAATGGTACAATTGAATTATCATTACTTTCTTCAGCATTTGCATAATGTTGATGTGATCTGTCCTGGACATCATGTGTATGTACACTGTCAGTTTTTAATATTTTAAAAAAATACGAAACAAACAAATTATATTTATTAAATAAAATATGCAAAATATTAAAAATTTTAAAATAGAAATATAATTTTAAAATATTAAAAAAATTTAAAATAGAATAAATATAACTTTTCTATACGATTTTAGACATATCTTGTAGGGAAAAAAAGAAAAAAAATTTGTATTTATTATTTTTTCCTACGATTTAATTTATATTTGCAGGTAAAAATGGTTAAAAAATAATAATTTGAAAAAGAATCATTAAAAATGATTATTAGCTAATTTTTTCTATGATTTTTAGAAAAGTCGTAGGGAATGATGTGGATAAAAAAATATTTTTTAATTTTTTTTCTATGATTTTGGGGTTTTTTTTGTAGGGAAAGGAATTATTAAACAAATTTATTAGCTAATTTTTTCCTACGATTTTAAGAAATTTCGTAGGGAAAGATGTGGATAAAAAAATATTTTTTTTATTTTTGCCTACGATTTTGAGGCTTTTTGTAGGGAAAGAAATTATTTAAAATAATTATTAGCTAATTTTTCCCTACGATTTTAAGAATTTTCGTAGGGAAAAATGTGAATAAAAATTTTTTTTATTTTTCCCTACGATTTTGGGGTTTCTCGTAGGGAAAGAAATTATTAAAAATTATTATTACCCAACTTTTCCCTACGATTTTAAGAATTTCGTAGGGAAAGATGTAGATAAAAAAATATTTTTTTAATTTTTCCCTACGATTTTTTATCTTCGTAGGCAAAAGTTTTCAAAATTCAAATTTATATTTCAAATTCTAGTCACTCTATCCCTACGAAATATGAACTTTTCCCTACGAAAAAAATCGTAGGGAAAAGGTATAATCTTTGCCTACGATTTTGAAAGTCGTAGGCAAAGGCTTTCCCTACGCATCTTTGCCTACGATTTTTTTTTCGTAGGGAAAAGTTCAAAAATCGTAGGGAAAGGCTTTTCCTACGATTTTTTCTATCTTCCCTACGAAAAAAATCGTAGGCAAAAGTCATGTTTCTTGTAGTGCCCCAGCCCTCTCAAGCTCACAATGGTTCTCAATTTGAAAGCAATGCCTAGATTTAGCCAGTAAAATTAAAGTAAAGGAACAATAATAGAACAGTGGTGATTAATTTTAATAAACTTGGTCTGCTGGTGAAACAGTAAATAAAATGTATGCAACCATTCCCAACTAATCTTTTTCCGTACACTTATTATCATAAAGGTTTCTCCTCACCCAGGACATCAAATGACCTTGCGCTAGATCCATAAATCTAGTACAACCAGCAAGCCTTGATTGTCCCATGTAAACTTAGAACAGACTAGAAAATATGCAATAATTGGAGTTACTGGATCATGACCCAGCAAGACTAGAAAACTTAGAACGAATACACTTACCAGTCAAACAAATACACTTACCAGTCAAATAAGCTCAGGCTAATTCAATTTGGTTCAGCCTAGTTTGATTAGGCTCTTCAACAGAGGCCGCTGGTAGCACCGGTTGAAGAGGGTGGCTGCACGGAGATGGCCGGGTCATGGCAGCAACAAACAATGATCACTTGGTAGCCGGCCACGATGAGGAGGGACTGGCCACAAGCACAAGCCAACAGGATGGAGCTTTGGCTTGCCTCTTGGTGGCGCCGATCAACAGCGGCCGCTGGAGTGAGGTTGAGCGCGATGCTCGAATGGTCGATCGGTCATCTCTTGATCAGTAAACCAAAGCAACAGATTCCAACGGCTTACCTGGTTGCAGGTGTCGATCATCGGAGAGGGAGGAAACGGGCGGCTACAGTATTTTCCAGTGGCTCTCCACTAGGTGGCGTCCCTAGGTGCAGTTCTGATCGTCGGCAGCAGCGAGCAGAGTGAGTGCGATAGGGGATCTAGGAAGGAGAGGAAGACTCGGCAGCTATAGTGCTTTGGCCGGAGACTCTCGGGTGAGGAGGAGGGGGGGAGAGGGGCTGCGGGTGGGAGGATCTCGGGCTAGGGCTCTGGTGGGGAGGAGGTGGGGAGAGGGGCTGCCACGGTTAGAAGAAATATAGGGCGGCGAGTGATGAGGATCTCGGGCTAGGGATCCGGTGGGGAGGAGGAGTGGAGGGGGGCTGCGGCGGTTCCGTGATTAGGGTTAGGGCAATTTGAGGCTAAGGCGGTGGGGGGGGGGGGGGGAAGGATAAATCCCGAGAGAGAGAGAGAGAGAGAGAGAGAGAGGGGGGCCGTGACAAATGTAATTAGGGTAAATCATTCTGAAGCTTTAAAAAGCGTAGGCAGGCATCGTTCTGACGCTTTAAAAAGCGTCGACAGGCTCAAATCCCGAGAGAGAGAGAGAGAGAGAGAGAGAGAGGGCGTGACTAATTTAATTAGGGCAAATCGTTCCGACGCTTTAAAAAGCGTCGGCAGGCTTACTAAATTCCCCATGCTTTCCCCAAGCGTCTGCAAAAAAGGGTTGCTATATTTAAATTTTAAAGTAGTGTGGTCTGCCCAAAACTCCTAAGAGCAACGATGCAGTTTGGGTCATTATGGATAGACTAACAAAATCAGCTCATTTCCTACCTTTCAGAGTTGGGGTCTCTAGTGAAAGATTGGCTAATTTGTATATTGAGCATATTATGAGACTCCATGGTGTTCCGGTATCTATCGTATCAGATAGAGATACCAGATTTGTGTCCCAGTTCTGGAAGAGTCTTCATAAGGCCATGGGAACCAAACTAAACTTTAGTACTGCCTATCATCCCCAATCAGATGGACAATCAGAGAGGACCATACAGATTCTAAAGGACATGTTGCGAGACTGTGTGATGGACTTGGGTGGAGCTTGGGATAACCACTTACCTTTGGTGGAGTTTGCATATAATAATAGTTACCAAGCCAGTATCCAGATTGCTCCATTTGAAGCTCTGTATGGTAGGAGGTACAGATCTCCTATATGTTGGGATGACGTGGAGGAAAGGAAATTGCTAGGCCCTAAGCTGATTCAGCAAATAGTAGATAAGGTGCATTTGATCAGGGAGCGTCTTCGTACAGCTCAGAGCAGGCAAAAGAGCTATGCTGATGTCAGAAGAAGGCAATTGGAATTTCAGATTAGGGATCATGTCTTCTTAAGGGTATCACCAACCAAAGATGTAATGAGATTTGGGATTAAAGGAAAGCTGAGTCTACGTTATATTGGGCCTTTTGAGATCTTGAGCAGAGTCGGAGAGGTTGCTTACAGCCTGGCACTGCCTCCGATTCTATCTGGGGTATACAATATTTTTCATATATCTATGTTGAGAAAGTATATCTCTGACCCCAGCCATGTCATAGCGTTTGAGCCTATACAGTTGAGGAAAGATTTATCATATGAGGAGCATCCTGTGCGGATTGTGGATCACAAAGATCAGGTTCTGAGACGGCATACCATTCCCTATGTCAAGGTGCAATGGAGTAATCATTATGAGAGGGAGGCTACTTGGGAACTGGAGGAAGAAATGAAAGAAAAGTATCCACAACTATTTATATCTTAAAGTAGTTAATGATTGAAAACTGTTAGCTTTAGTTGATTGTTAGTCCTTGGGACAAAAATTGGACTTTTAATTTTCTATAATAAAAGTTATCAATTTCAAGGCCAAAATTTTTATAAGGAGGGGAGAATGTAATCCCCTGGATTGCTTAACTGCTTGTGAGAGTTATCACGAGATCAGAAGATAGATTCTAGATATTTGAATTCCAAGTATATCTAACTAACAGAGTCCCTTGATTTGAGGACTCTGCACCGCCTTTAAAAGATCACCGAAACCTCCTTCCCATCATCCGTGAATGCCACTTTTCATCATCATCGTGCACGCTCCTGCTCCTGGTAAGTCCCCTGTCCATGCTTGGGAGAGAGAGAAAGTTAGAGAGGGAAAGTTAAAAAAAAGAGAGACAGGGAGGAACCGGGTTGAACAACCCAGTTCCTTCCATGTGTCGACAAAGGTTCAGGCCCGGCAGTGTGCCCGCCGCCTCACCGGGCCTGAGCCCTGGCCGACAACCCCACCGGCATTGGGGGCGGCATCCGGTGGGGTGCTGGAGAGAGAGAGAGAGAGAGGAGCAGGGACAGGAGAGAGGAACTCCTGGGAAGATAATTGGCGGTCCGATCCTTGGTTCGGGCCCGGCAGCATGCTCGCCGCTTCGCCGGGCCTGAGCCTTGGTCGGTGACCTCCACCGGTGCCGGGCGTACGTCCGATGGAGGTCCGGCCGGCCATGGTGGCCGGCCGTGCCGCCGGCATGCATCGTGGCCATGGTAAACAATGATAGAGAAAGAGAGGAAGAAAGAGGAAATTGAGGAGAGAGAGAAGGAGGGGAGGCTGGCCGCGGCGGCGGCCGGCTCTGGTTCGGCCAACGGTGGCCGGACCGATGCCAATTTCATCGAAATTGGCACCGGCACCATGGAAGACGCATGGGCAATGAAAGAGAAAAAGGAAGATTGAGAGAGGAATTGCTGAGAGAGAGAGGGAGGGGGAGGCTGGCCGCGGCGGCGGCCGGCCACGGTCTGACCAACGGCGGCCGAGCCGCCTCCAATTTGGCCGGCGGTGGCCCTAGCCGCCGGCTCAGCTCTCGGCTCCTCTGTTTCAAAAGAAACAGAGGAGCGGGGGGTAATAAGGATTAATGGGCCGGTTGGGCCGTTTGGTCTTTGGGCCCTATTGGGCCGTCTCTAGAGCCTGTTTGAGCGGCGTTTTGGGCCATGTATCGGGCTGAGAATGGCAAAGTAAATATATGGCCCAATCAGGATTGATTCTAGTTTCTAGGGATAAATTTTTTTTTTCTATTTGGGTGTATACATTGAGAGATATTCGAACCTAAAGTTGGGCCCATGAAGTGGTTTGGGTAGAGTTTAAGAATTATTTTATAATTCAGATTTTAGAAATTTAATAATGAAAAAATGATACTGTAGGTTCCCAGGTGTCTAATTAGCTGAGTTATCAATTAGAATTTGTGTACTGAGGTAAGTAAGTCAAGTATTATAATTTTATAAATTATTTAATTTGTAAACTATGAACTTACAGTTAAATATAATTATGTTAATTTTGCAAAAACATATTGTTACTATGATAATATGTAATTATGATAATGATAGTAAAACTTTATGTGTCGCCGCGGTTCTCACATGACAGATTATCACATGATAGATGACAGAATACTGGTACCAGGGCCCTTCCTCTTAGGGAATATTTAAGAGTGATATACAAGATGCGTGTTGTAGGTCCGTGGGACACATAAATAAAAATAATGATAGTATAAATAATGTTTTATTTACATCGCATATATTCTAGTAATTATTATTGAATTAAGTTTTAAATTAATTGATCTGATGACATGAACCTGCTGATATCATGATAAATGAAATTTTGAAATTATATTAGGCTTACTTATTGAGTGTGAGCTCATAGAATTCTCACAATATTTTTCAAAGCATCAGGAATGAAGAAGGATAATTGGCATAGAAGGAGCTTCTATTAAATAGACTTAGTTTTATTTATTGATTTAGTTCAGATTTGCTTGTGTGTAGGGCACGTAGCCCAAGACTGATAATTATGATTTGTAATAAATCATGGCTATGAATTTTGCTTTCTATTGATTTATGTGATGAAGTTCAAGATGCCTTGCATGCCTAGCATGCGGTGGGTTGTCATCCTAGTTCAAATTTTGGGACTGGGGCATGACAACCCAAACACAGCGGGCTATGACTGAACTCTTTTGTGGGGCATTTCCTGTGCATTGGCTGTTGAAGCAAATGCCACCAACCAATGGATCCCACCACATCAGCCAGTCAAAGTAGTAGACATCAGACCTTAAAAGCCATTTATTTTCTCAGTTAATGTGGATGACTTGCTACCAAATTGTTAAAATGAGTAATTCACATGTTAGTTATGGTGATTTTTACTTCAGAGAGCAGAGACACCTTCTTATGTAAGGAAAACAAAACCAAAGAAGAAGAGCCACAATGGAAGAAGGTACCCGATATGGAGAGTAGGTTCACTATTCATCTGTTGGTAGAATCCATCGCCCTGTGGTTGAGGTGGCTGCCGGCCATAGCCCACTGCATGAGCAGTGGGATCCCAAACTTGCTGCTGAGTAGCGGGGTTGCTTTCCTCCAACTGCACATCCCATAAAATCCATGACAAGCTTGCAATATTTTACTTGAAAAACAATCCATGTACCTAGAATATTTATATTTAGAGCGATTCATAGCTAGAGGTATCCTTACCCTTCTCTTTAAACTTTTATTGGCCTCACAAAGCATTTGTTCCTGCAAGAAAAAACAATGGTAGGAGGAAGGAACTGGTGGAACCAAAAAAAAAAAGCTTTGTTTCCAAGCTGTTTGATTTTATTAATCATACGCTTCATTGAAGATCTGCAAGTTGATCGAGCATGTATTGAGTCTGCAAGAAGACAATTGATCAGTAGGATTGCTTGCGTAGCCTTAAAAGTAATCTTGTTTTATTCTACAGAAACTAGGAAGCACTGACCAGTTTCAAAAATTTAGGGCGATGATATACTTTTGATCCTCAAACTTTTACTAAAAGTCATTTTGGTCCTCAAACTCTGATCAGCTGTTACCATTTAATCTTTTATATCTTAGAATTTTTATATTTTTAACAATTCATTATATAAAATCAGTTAAAATTGATGAAATTACGATTACACAAACGTGTAAACTGACAGAAAAATGATATATCAATAATACCATCAATTTTAATTGATCCAACATTATAAATGCAATATTGGAATTAAACTCTAACAATTGAAATTAAAGGTTAAGGATCAAAATGAATTTTTAATGAAACTTTGAGGATTAGAAGTATATTTCAGCCTATAAAATATGAAAAATTATGAATGTCTGACATTATGTGCACGATAATATCTCGAAAGAAAAGTAATGTACGGATTACCCGTGTTGATCTGATTTTCCTTAATGATGCATCAAGTTGCCGCTCAAGCTGCTCCAGCTCTTTGCTGCTTAGTGGACCCAAGTCCTCACCAAGGAGATTTCTGTAGTCGTCGAGGTGTAAGAATAGAAATAACATGCCATCATTAGTCTTCAGTGATTCAGGCTAAATACATATTTGTAATGCTAAGAACAGAAAAGACTCAAATCGCCAATAAGTGGAAGAAATCCACCTATGTGATCTCTGTAAGGCTTCAACACGAGCTTTAAGTTTCAAATACTACTGCTGGCTACTCTATGCTAGCAAAAAAATAAACATTAGTATTTACTAACGTCACAAGTTTCACATAATCTGAAAAACTACATCACAACATAAATGTTAGGTGACAATCTGCTTGTATCCTTGTATTCATTTCAAGGAGATATAACTTCATAGCACTCTCTGAAGTTACTAACATGCCACCCACAGGGATTTTGGCCAGGTCTTCGAGCCATCCTTGGTCTCAAGAAACCTAATAATACATAAATGTTACACATACCAGATCACTGGAGAGCTTTTAGATGGTGTCAAAATGGACTTCATCTCAGGATATGTCAAGAAAGCTACGAGAGCTTTCAATTTCATACCTTTATATACTTCATTCTCCGTTTGTAGGAAGCGCTTTCAATTTTCATAGCTCTACATACTTCACTCTCCGTTTGTAGGAATGTTTCTGGGTTGAACTGGATTATAAAAAAAAAGAAGCAGCAACAACATTCTTATAGTTGAAGGAACTTCAATAGCTTCCACAGCCATCAATCTGAGCGTCAGAA
Organism: Calamus simplicifolius; assembly: GCA_900491605.1. Taxonomy (NCBI): domain Eukaryota; kingdom Viridiplantae; phylum Streptophyta; class Magnoliopsida; order Arecales; family Arecaceae; genus Calamus; species Calamus simplicifolius. The sequence goes on along the minus strand of UESW01004091.1, from coordinate 342,224 downwards.
GCTTCTGTCCAGTGGACTCGTGGGGTGTTCAACTACCAGCATTATGATCCCCTCCCTCCTTATTATCTTTGCCCCCCATGATGATAGTCACGATGCTGGACATGGTTTTGCCTACGTCGCTAATTATCCGCTTTTTGATCTCGCCCCTCCTTGGCTCAGGATTTCCCTTTGCTTTCTTATCCATTAAGGTTTCATTAAGATAGAGCAATGAGGGGAATTCTGTACGGATATCTTTGGCCCGAAATCAGCCGCAATCCTCTTCTTCAAAATTATTACAGTAAATTCTCATGATGATGAAAGAAATTTTCGGGATTCCCACAAACAAATAATTCCAAAAAAAAGGCAAATTCGCACAAACCAGGCAATGAAGATCACAGTTTATGAAGCGTATTAAATTGATAACTTTCAGAGATCGGAATATAAGAGGAAAATCAATTTCATTAATAAATCTATCACCATTTTATTGACATCTGTGTCGGCTCATCCAGATGAATCAACAATAATAAATCACCATGAAAATATGGTTCCCCTCTAAATCATCAAAACCCTAAGAGTCCTTGCACACAAACAACGAATGAAAGAGAAAAAAAAAAGATCGGAGGGGGGATCAGGGCATCTACCGGGAGATCAGAGGGGGAAACGCAGGGTGGTTGGTGCAAGCATGCGGGGGAGCGAAGACGGTGGGTTGCATTGCAGTGCAAACTCACTGTCGTTCCGCATCCAGACTCCGAGAAGATCGAAGGGGGGGGGGGGTTGGCGCAAGCATGTGGGTGGAGCGAAGACGATGGGTTGCATCGTAGTGGAAACTCACCGTCGTTCCGCATCCAGACTCGGAGAAGATCGAGGGGAGGGGGGGTTTGGGGGGGCCACGGGAGAAGATTGTGGGGGTGGGGGTGGGAAGATTTGGGCGTTGGGAAGAAGAAGGTGGGGGTGGGGAGAGGATATGGGCAGAGGCGGTGGGAAGAAGATTGAAGATTGTTGCGGGAGGGGGGGGGGGGGGGGGGATCTGGGAAGGCGGGGAGGTGGGAAGAAGATCTGCGGGTGGGAAGATGAGAGAAGTTGGTGAGCGGGGCGGGAAGGGGGGAAGATGGGAGAAGTTCTGGGCGGCGGGAAAAAAAGCTGGGCGGTCGGATGGGCCAGAAGAACTGGCTAGAAGAACTGGGTACTGGGCTAGAAGAACTGGGTCGGATGGGCTAGAAAGTGCAGTAATTTCCGACGCTTTTCCTTAACGTCAGAAAAAAAGAGTCGTTAAAATAATATTTTATTATAGTGTGCTTTCTTGAGATTTATTTGTCAAAACCATGACCAAACAAACTACATCGATGTGGAAGAAAACCTACTACAAGAAATCATTCCCAGAGTCATTGCTGGTTAAATAATGCAAGAGTGTTTGGCCTGCAATTACTAATTATAAATACAAGACAATTGCTGAGGGATTTTCAGTTAGGGCTTCTGTTAAGCCTAATATACATTATTGATTCTTCCTTGTTAGCTTTTGGGTTCAAGTATTGTCCTGACTCTATTTTCTCTAACTCAACTGTCCCTCCCACGTGGCGTTATTAAGCCTACCATACATAAGAGAGAGGGAAAAAACTTGCTGCACCAAAGGGTGATGCAGCAAGCGTGCATCAGGCACATGGATTGGCTGCGCACGCATGCTGCTGCCCATGCGGTATGTGGCAAGGCCCATTGGTCCTCGACATATGTGGCAGCATGGGCACGTGCCAATTTGCATGCCTGATGTGCCTTGCTGCACCACCCTCCGATGCAGTAAGTGTTTTCCAAGAGAGAGGTGCTGGTCAAATAAACTCTAGCTGGTTAGCCATTTGTATATGCCGTTGTTTTAAAAAATGAAAAAAATTGCATCAAAAGGCAGAGAACTATAAAATTTATTGATCAGCTTTTTAAGTGCTTAGAAAAATTTCTTATGCATTTGGCTGCCTTCTCTATAATAAAAATTGCCACTAATTGTTTCAGAGGTATAGGATCTTTTATTCTATTTACATTCTTTCAAAAGTGATCTCTGTTAGAGAAAAATATTGACTGCAGATTGAGGCTCAAAGAATCAAAGACAATGAACTTCTTTGTCAGAATAGGGAAAAGGATAGGCGAGAGTGTCTGCAACCTGGTGGAAGTGAACTGCTTCCTCCAAGCATTTTGGAGGTGCTATGAAAAAGCTTGTTTTTTCTCCAGTTTCTTTGCTCCATTAGCATCCAAAATATCAGTAGAAACACAAATAAAATCATATCATCATCATCATCATCATAATTTAGCTTCTTCTGGTTTTTGAAATGTCCTAGTTTCAAACATGCTGCATTGTTTTGTGGTTGGTTTATCATACATTTTGTGTCTATATCCAAAAGTATTACCGTAGCAGTCTTTGACAAGTATGAGAACCATTTCAATTTCATTAGGGCATGGCACATCTAAGCTCTAAGGAAGATCTCAAAGCAGAAGCAGAGAAAAAGAAGGGCACAATCAAGGGAAAGAAGGTAAGATCGTTGTTTCTTCTAAGGCTACTCATTAATATTACCTTCCATCTGCTTCCTAATGCATGGCTTCTATTTGGATCATTAGTCTTCTCGACGCAAGGGTGCCTCTCGCAAATCCTCCTTGCCTGCTGGGCTTCCATCAAGGCATGCAGAAAAGGGAGACACTGAGAATGAAAGAGAGGAACATGGACTTGAAGGTGGTAATGAGGATGTTGAGCGGCCATCATCATTTGAAAGAATGAAGTTCCAGAATATGAACATGATGAACAAGATGAGGCAGAAAAGTCTACAAAACTGTAGACACTGAGCTAGAAGAGGATAAAAGTGAGGTATTCTATTGTTCCACATCTCAAATACAATGGAAGTCCGAATATAATAAGGGTATAATTAGAAGATAGAGCAAACTGTTCTTCTTCCCATTTCTCATATATTTCCTCTGTTCCATTCAAAACAATCTATACCTGATGTCCAACCCCATCTCCATTGTAAATCTCTGATCCCTCTGTTTCATTCAATAATCCATGTGATTTATTATGTGGAGGGTGACATGAGGATAGAGATTTGGCTGCTAATGATATAAATGATGCTAATGATATAAATGATGAGGGGGTTATTCATGCCATGTGATTGAGAGGTCTAGGGTGTGGCGGGCTCACAATAAAATTGGTTTGGATACCAAAGAAGCCCTCTTAGCAGAGAATATAGTGGGAGGGAAAAGTTTTTGTGCACCGGCCTTCAGTGCATAAAGCACGCATCGGGCGTGTGGTCAATCCGTGCGTCCATGCCATCGCGCGTGTAGTGTGCGCTACGGTCCAATGAGCCGCGGCATGCGCGGTGACATGGGTGGACGATCAATCCGTGCATCATATGCGTGTTTTGTGCATTGGAGGCCGATGTACAAAGACTTTTTCATGAACCAATGCAGGACAAGTCATTTAGGTATGGATGATATCGGACAGACTTTGAATATATCCATAAAGACCTTTTACTACAATTGTCGGGTTTCAGTGGTCGTGGGGGATGTGGAGGAAGGAAAGGTAGCGACTTTTCAATGGTAAGAAATTGGGTGAAGCTGGCACGGCAGTCCTCGAACTTCCAGAGAGACCATTTGGCCTTGAAGAGGTTCTTGCCTATGGGCATCACCACTAATAGGCTCGAGGAAAAGCCATGTGATCTTCTTCTTACCGGTGTTGGAAGAATGGAAGACTGAACGACGCCAGGAGAGGGAGAGGGGCAAGGATGGAGTGGGTATTCGAGCGCGAACGGCTCTCGTTCTTGGTATTGTTGCAAGATTCTCGCCCTCATAAAGATGATGCCTTCCCATCGCCTTGAGAAAAGCAGGATTCACGTGCTCTCCGTGCTCTCCCTCTTTAAAAACCGTAACACATGATAAAAAATTAATAATTTAAATGATAGAATGATAGACGATAAAAAAAATATTTTTTTCTGACCTTTTGATAAGGAAGGCATCAATTATAGTTGACATAAAAAAAATTAACAATACGATAAGATACAAAATAATGTTTCCTTCTAACCTTTATGACAACGCAGGATTCACGCATTCTTTTCTTTAAAAACCGTAAAGCATCAGTTACAGCTGATATAAAATAATAATAATTTAAATGATAGATGATAAAAAAATAAAGATAATGTTTTCATGTGTTCTTTTCTTTAAAAACCGCATTCTTTTCTTTAAAAATCGTAATGCATCAATTATAGCTGACAAAAAAATTAATAATTTAAATGATAGATGACAAAAAAAATAATGTTTTCTTTGACAATAGGAACGCATGAATTATTGTTGATATAAAAAATTAATAATTTAAATGATAGACGACAAAAAGAAATAATGTTTCCTTCGAACCTTTTGATAACATAGGATTCATGGGTTCTTTACTTTAAAAATCGTAACGCATCAATTATAACTGATATAAAAAAATTAATAATTTCAATGATAAACAACAAAATGTTATTGAATTATAGCTGATATACAAAATTAATTATTTTAATTATAGATGACAAAAAAAAATAAAAGGATATTATTTTCTACTTGCCTTTTGATACTGCTTTCTTTAAAAACCGTAACGCATTAAATTATAGCTGATATAAAAAGACTAATGCTTTTAATCATAGATGACAAAACCTCATTGAATAATGTTTGTTGATTTTAGTTGAGGACAATAAATTTCAAGATTATCGTCCTTTTAAAGTTAATGTTTTTGTTTACCAAAACAAAATAAAAAAGAATGCTTTCTTATCGCCTTTTGATTACTCTTTTCTTTAAAAACCCGCATGAATTATGGCTAATATAAAAGATTAATTATTTCAATCATAGACAATAAAACCTTACTGAATAAAAATTATTGTTTTTACTTGCAACTGGCAAATATAAAAGAGTACATTGATCTTAGTCGTAGAAGATGGTGATTAATGATTTTAGTAAGGGACGATAAAATTTCATCGATAAAGGATTAATGACTTTAGTAACGGATTATAAAATTTCATCAATAAAAGATTCTTGATTTTATTTACCGGAGATAAAATTTTAAATAAAAAAGAATACAATGATCTTAGTAACATATGATGATTAATGGTTTTAGTAACGGACCATAAAATTTCATCCATAAAGATTAATGATTTTAGTAACGGACGATAAAATTTATATATAAAAGAGTACATTAATCTTAGTCAAAAATGTAAAATTTTCATTTATGAAAGACTATTGATTTTATTTACGACATTAACTATTTGGTAGAGATGTTGCGGCGTCCATCTCCTTCAAAAGTAATGATGGTATGGCTATGGCAAAACAAACCTAATTCGCAAGCTCTCTAGCTGGTATAGAAGGGAGGTCGGGGACATTATAAGGCAAGTTGAACCGGTGAAGTCTATTATTTCTTCTCTGTAAATCAAGGAGGATCAGAAGGATTTCTTCTCGACTCGGATCTGTCCACCCTCAGATCTACTTTGGCCATCCACTATTCTCTTATGTTGCAGCAGGAGACCTATTGGCGGCAAAGGTCTCATATTCAATGGATTAAAGAAGGGGACCACAATACGAGGTTCTTTCATCAGGCTACTTTACGCCGGCAGTCGGCTAACCGTATCAGGCGTTTAGTTGATGAAGAGGGTCACTTGGAGGAAGACCCTCAGGTGATCAGGGATAAGCTTCTTAATTTCTTCCAGTCCAGGTGGACCGAGTTGTCTGGGGATGGGGTCCCTGTTCCTCCTGTTCAGCCTTCCTGCAAGGTCTCTTATGCGAAGAATGACATTCTTATCAGACCCTTCTCTATAGAGAATATTCACCTCACTTTATGGGACCTGGGGCCCGATAAGGCCCCTGACCCTGATGGGTACCCCACTTTATTTTTTGTCATTATTGGGATATTGTTGGTCCAGACATCGTCCTGGCTATTCAGACTGTGTTTCAGTCTAATCATAAGCCTTCTGATTGGAAGCAGACTCTTGTTATCCTGGTGCCCAAACGTCCTGACGCTTCCTCTCCCCAGCATTTTCGGCCAATCAATTTGTGCTCCACATTATATAAGATTTGTGATCGGCTTTTGGTAGCCCAGATGGCTTCAGTGATCCCTCGGCTCATCTCTTAGGAGCAGGGTGCTTTTCTTAGGGGGTGCAGTATCACGATAATGCCCTGCTGGCTCAGGAGTTTATGCATGACCTCCAGAAAGCTTCTAGAAGTCAGTGCCCCATGGCTATCAAGCTAGATATGGAGAGAGCTTATGACATACTGAGGTGAAATTTTCTGCCGAACGCTTCATGAGTTTTGCTTCCATGGGCTTTTTACTGATTGGGTGATGGAGTGTATCTAGAGGCCATCTTTCTGTCTCCTTATTAATGGGGGTCGGACGGAGTTCTTTCACTCGAGGTTGGTCTGAGATAGGGATGTCCTCTTTCTCCATTTTTATTCATCCTCTCTGCTGATGCTTTATCCCGGGATCTTTCGGTGGCTCTGCGGACTTTGGCTCTTGACCCATATTCAGCAGGCCCCCTTGGTCCTTCGTTGTCCCACTTACTTTTCGCTGATGACTGTCTCCTGCTGAGGAAGGCTTCTATCTATAATGCCACTACCTTTGCGACCATTCTTCACTCCTATTGTCATGCTTTGGGTCAGAGAGTTAATCTTAGCAAATCTTCGATATGCTTCAGCCCGAGAACGTCCCCTACTATGAAGAGGTCTATTTCTTGTATTATGGGCATTCCTGCTCAATCCGATCGGTTGTCCTATCTGGGGATTCCAATTATCGGGAGACGGCCATGGTATTCGGATTTTAGGTTTCTTGTAAGGCGGATCCATGATTGGCTGGATGGTTGGTAGGTTTCTGGGCTTTCTATGATAGTGCGGATTACTCTTATCCGCTATGTGTTATCTTTGATGCCTAGCTATCTCTTGGCTAATACTGCTATTCCTCTGGCCTGTTTGCGGCAGATTGAGAGATACTTTTGGGATTTCCTCTAGGCATCGATGCAGGAGGTCCGGTGTTCATCTTGTCGCTTGGTACACTGTCTGCTTGCCTACGGCTGAGGGTGGGCTTGGGATCCAATTGCTGTCTGTTAGAAGATAGGCATTGACTGCTAGGCATGCCTCTCGGTTCTTGCTCGATCCGCATTGTTTGTGGAGTTTCTTCATGTGTGCTAAGTATGGTAGCTGGATTCCATCTATTCCTTCTCAGTCTAATGGGGGGGGGGGGGCATTCATTTTTCTGGAAAGAGGTCTGTCGTTATGCTCTGACTATCATGCATAATACCTCATGGATGATTGGTGACGGAACATCGGTGGACGTCACTCAGGACACGCGGATTGCTGAACTTCCCTTGTCTCGCTGGCCGACTTTTGTGTCCTCTGACATTCCTGATGGTATGCAGGTCAGTGATTTTATTTCCCTGGATCATTCTAGATGGTCGTCCTCTCGGTTGTCCAGTTCTTTTGGGAATGAGCTCTGGCGTATTCTCTCTATCCCACTTCCTTTGGGTGCTATTACTGATACCAGGGTTTGGAGGAGATCTTGCATGTCTCGTGCTCCCATGGGGGACCTCCTCTCTATTTACAGACCGCACCCTCAGGTATTGGTGGAGTTGGATTGGGTTTGGCATCTGCTTGTTCACCCTAGAGTGAGACTTTTTATCTGGAAGGTGGCTCGGGATATTCTTCCTACCTACTCACTTCTATCCGGGAGAGGGATGAGTATTTTTCCTACGTGTCTAGTGTATGGTATTGAGGAGGAAATGATAGACCATGCTACATTCTACTGTGCTAGGGCAAGTCAGATTTGGCAAATCTCTGGTACCTGTCCTTGGCTGTCAGATTCTGGCTCTCACTGAAGCTCTTTTTTGAGACTATTGAAGCAAGGCATGGGAAGGGGTATCCACCAGCGGGGTCCATTATGGGCTTATACAGCTTATCATATCTGGTTATCTCGGAATCGGATTCTGTTCTCGAACGTGAGACTTTCCCCTGGCAGGATTTTTAGGGCGACTATCTCCCTTTATACTGAGTATATTTTCCATCACGGGTTTCTTGATTCTGCGAACCCTGGCCACTGGGTCTCCCCTATTGCTGCAGCAGCGAACCGGCGTACGGTTTATATTTTCTGGAAGCCCCCCCTCTAGGGTTTGTTAAAATAAACTTTGATGGGAGTGTCTGTGGCAGATGTGCCAGATCGGCTTTTGTTATTCGTGATGCGGATGGCATGATGTTGGCGGTAGGGGGGTTTGGTTTACTTGATGTCACGGTGCCTCTGGCCGAACTGTATGCGGCATGGGCATGTATTTCCTATGTCGTTCGGATCCTGGGTGCTCGCAGTCTTATTATTGAAGGCGACTCCATGACTGTCTTTCGCTGGATCCGGCAGGAGCCCAGCTCCCACATGCCGACTATCCCCTTACTGTGCGACATCCACTCTATGGTTTTGAAAGCTCCTAATATCAGATTCGTCATGTCTACCATAAAACCAATGTAGTGGCTGACTGGATTGCTGCCAGGATGGCCTTTCATTCGGATAGCTGGAGTTGGAAACAGGGCGACCCTTGCCCCTCGATCCTTTCTCAGTTATTGTACTCTCATATATATCGAGTATGACCCATCTTAGAGTGGTGTAATTACCCGTTTGTACAAAAAAAAACCTAATTTTAGGCTTACCATAAAGCTATTAATTTTATTCACAGGCAATAAAATCTCTTTGATGAACGATTCTATTGAATGAAGTCATAGACGATAATTCTATTGAATGGAGTCATAGACGACAAGATGCTATCAATTTGATATAGACGGCAAGAGAAACCTAATTTGAGTCTCATCCTAATGCTAAATGCTAACTTGCAATTTCTGCCTAATGCTAACTTGCAATTTCTGCAGCAAAATGAAAGCTCAAGGGATGCGTAGAAAGACAAAAGAGTAACGTCATTTAAAATACTTACGGACTTCACTATTGAGAGAACGGTCGGGTTGCGAGAAGGATCGTTTTGGTTGGCAGGAATGGATTGGGAAATTGGATTTGGAATTATTGATTCCAATTCTAAGCATTTCTTTTCTAAGAATTTCTTTGAAAAGAATTATATTTGGATTTGGATTCCATCTCAATTTAATTAGAAGAAACCCCAAAATCCATTTCGGCTAACTTTAATCCAACACATCAAACCCCAAAATCCATTTCGACTAACTTTAATCCAACACATCCTATAAATTTCATATTTTATTCGATATTATAATATATAATATTATTATATTACTATAAATATGTATTATTTAAAATATTATATTATAATATTATATAATGATTATAATTAATATTGTATTATTATAATAAATAATAATATTACTATTAATATAATAAAAGTAACATATATTATGCCATATTTATAATATTATAATTATTAATAATGTAGCATATACAATAGTTAATGTATATTATATTGTTGTATAATATTATTAATATATACAGATTTGTATATTATATATAATTTTATAATCCAATATTAGACTATATAATTTGCATTAAACATTTGTAATAAGTCATCGTCATATGAACATTGCGATAAGCTTGCATCAGTGCTGCTCTGTTTTACGTACGTTGGACTCAATGCAAGATATCAGAAGCTTTTTTATTAATGCACCGTGCGCGAACTAAATTACAATGATCTTAGTCGCAAACGATGATTAATGATTTTAGTAACAGATGATAAAAGATTAATTATTTTAGTAACGGAGGATAAAATAAAAGATTATATTGATTTATTTATAGATGATAAAATTATATATATAATAGTACATTGATCTTAATTATAGATAATGATGATTAATGATTTTAGTAACGGATAATAAAATTTCATCCATAAAAGATTATATTGATTTTATTTATGGGCAACAAAATTTAATATATAAAAGTATACATTTATCTTAGTCAAAGATGACCAATTTTCATTTATGAAAGACTGATTTTATTCATGAACGACTAAAATTCTTTAATGAATGATTCCATTGATTAGAGTCATAGATGATAAAATTCAATTTAAGATAGAGATGATACAATTCAGCATGCTATTGACTATTTAGTAGAGATGTCGTGCACCATCTTCTTCAAAAGTAATGATTTTTATAACTTTTATTTTTCAAATATTCTTCTAATCCGTAACATACCATAAATAAAATAAAAGTGCTTTTACTTAACTTAATAAAATATGTTTTTCTAGAGTTTTAATCTCATAAACTCTTGATTTGGTGACTCTTCATATTCCCAAATTATAAAAATTTTATATATTTAGTATTAGAAATAAAGAATATATTTATAAAATTTAATAAGGCACTAAAATTCTATCCTACTCTTCACATTCCCATCATCTTAGAATATTGTTGCCGCAGAAATCCGTTCTCCGACTCAGGTGAGCCCACTCTGGGTCGGACGCCGATCTCCTCGCCCGGGGGTGGAACCTGTAAGACAGTCCGCGCATAGAGGGTGTTTCGGGGTTGCCCTCTATGGAGGACCCTCCGATGCCCAAGTCAGTGGAGATTTACAGCAAGCAAATGTAGGAAGAAGACTCTCACAGAAGAGTTCCCTTAGATGGGTGTTCTCTCGAGAGCTCCGAGCTCTGGTGGAGCTTTAATGGAGTTTTTCAGTATGAGGGCGGGTGAATACGTGCGTACCTGAGAGATTTGGGGCTGTGATATTTATAGGTGATCACCTGATTCCTCGGATGCATCATAGGGGTCTGAAAGCTGTTGAGATTTGAAACGGATTCGAATCAAGTCTGTTACGAGGCTAGCAAGATTAGTATCTTGTCAGTTAGAGGATCGACGGTCAGGAGAGTTGGTTGATGCCTTGAGATTCAGCGATCAGGTAGGTTCTAGGTCACTTCTATGGCCCTTAGGCCACTTCTGGCATGATTCTCCATTTGGAATCTTATTCAGTTATTATGAATTTGAACTCTCCCATGCTGGATTCCATAGAGGTGTTCGAGTGCCTTGGTCCAGCCGAGGTGAGGGACAATTTGGCTTTCCGAGGCATGGTTTGCCAAGGTATGAGGATGGCTCAGGTTGCCGAGGTATGAGGATGGCTCGGGTTTCCGAGGTATAGGATGGCTCAGGTTGGCGAGGTAAGAAGATGGCTCAGGTTGCTGAGGTATGAAGATGGCTCGATTTGCTTAGGTATAGGATGGTCCGGTCCATTGGGATGACCTGAATCTGCTGAAGGCGATTTGGCTTCGCCGCCTTGTGGATGTGACAACTAGCCGATATGATGTTGGGATTGGACTCAACCCAATTGTCGATGTGCACGAGTATTAATACAATGATAATTTTACCTCTCATCATATGCCTCCCATTCCCTAGTTCAAAGTGTAAATTTGGATGTAGGGAGTAGAGTTATGGAATAATCTCATTTAGGGGGATCCGAAGGGGCAGGAAATGATAATCTCGTAAATGATAGGCCGTTGTTTCGTCGTCATTTTTTGCCATAACACGAAGAGGAAACGCCTCGTTTCTAGCAGGCTGTGATTATGGGAGTCCCACATGACGGGGCTCCTGTATTTTTGGTGCCCATATCAGAAGTTTTAGCGTCTAGGGATTTCCTTCTGAAATGCTATTTAAAGAGGGCTAGGGCGGCATCCCTTCTGCAATGCCTTCTCGTCCCCGCCATAGAAATTTTTCATTCCTCCCCAAACCCTTGCCAGCTTATTCATGTTTTGCCTCTCAACCTATCAACATGAAGGGTCCGGGTGATGTTGCCTCAGAGATTACCCTTGAGGACCTAGATGGAATCCGCCGCCATTACAGGGTTCCTCGGGATGTGTCCCTATGGGTTCCGAAAGCTGAGCATAGGGTTTCAACGGAGTTAATCCATGGGGTTTTCTTCTACGAGGAGAGCCTAAGGGCAGGTCTCTGGTTCCCTCTTCACCCGCTAGTGCAGGAGGTAATGAGGTTTTACAACATATGCCCAACAATGGTGCCGAGCATAGGGTTTCGACGGAGTTAAGCCATGGGGTTTTCTTCTATGAGGAGAGCCTGAGGGCAGGTCTCCGGTTCCCTCTTCACCCGCTAGTGCAGGAGGTAATGAGGTTTTAGAACATATGCCCAACAATGGTGGCCCCGAATAGCTGGTGCAATTTCATCGAGTTTATCTCGATGTGTAGCCGTGTTGGGGTGACTGCAACCCTCCCTATATTCCGAGTCTGCTACAATCTGGTTTTCGGGAGGAGCTCTGAGTGGCCTTATATTGGTCTCCAGAAGTCATTCAAAATGATTTCAGATAATCTGTCTTCGATAAAGGAGTGGAAGTCTCGATTTTTCATTGTCGAGGGGAACATTGGTTCAAATTTTTGACATGGGCGAGCTATGTTAAAGATCTGGAGGCGCGCCCAGAGTTGTTCGAGCAGGAGAAGAGGGATTTGGTAAACCTTCGCAGTGGTCAGGTGCTATCAGCTAGCGCCCAGTTATATGAGGATGCCCTTTTTGCCGTTGAGCTTAGTTCCATTGACCCCCAAGGTGAGTCTTTTTTCCTTTTTGCTCCGATGGTCGATATGCTCAGGCAACTCTAATACTGTTCGACTGAATGTTTGCTGTGTTTTCAGCCGAGAGGTCGGCATTTGTGGGCCAAATGAAGAAGGAGCTGGGCAAGCATTATAGGGGCTCCAGCTCTGGGACAAGCATGGGTCTGAAAAGAGATCTCGTCCTTCCGGGTCTCGTCCAAAGGAGCCAAAGAAAGGTAGTGTTGGCCGCCATTCCTCCACCCCAAAGAGGTAGGAATTGGGAGCGTCGGCCGCGATCGATGAGCCCTCCTCGCCGGAGGGGGTCATGGTAGTGGAGAAGGAGAGAGCCGTTGGTGGAAGCTTGGAGGGGGCTATTGAAGTTTTCCCCCTTCAAATAGTGGTTTTGTGAGATGATGCCAAGGAGATGTGTTGGCCCAGATGGCAACCCAAGAGGAGGGAGGGTGAATTGGGTTCTTTAAAAATTTGACACTTAATACCAATTTCTCAAGATAAATGTGCACAAGTGAAGTGATGCAATAAATGATGAACACAATATAAAAAGAGAGAGAGAGAGATAAGCACAACAAACACAAAAGGTTTATAGTGGTTCGGTGTTAGCTACACCTACATCCACTCCCAAGCAACTATTGGGTCCATACTATAATCACCCTGATTACAGCTGAGTTGTTTTGCAAGATCATAACTCGAACTTGTTGTTTTACATGAGTGTCACAACGAACCCAGCCAGTTTTCACAGGTTCACCAGCACAAAACCTAACACAAGCTAATCTTAGCTTGCCCGAGGTCAACTACCTCAACTGATTCAATCCCCTGATTGAATCAGAAAACAAACAACTCAAATATGTGATTACAGCAATTTAAAAGCTCCTCAAGTGAGCAAATAAACAATATGAGTAAAATGAGAATAGAAAAGCCTATTTTGAAGCTATTCAAAGTTGAGCTTTTCTTCTTTTCCTCTTCTCTTCTGAATGAACTATCAAAGCTTAAACTCAAATTCTTGAACAAGGCTTGGTGAAGAGAAGGTTGAAGATTTAGGGCTCTTTCTTTCCTTTTTCAAATTGATGGAAATCCTTCAGATTTGATCTTGAAAGGATTTTGGATTTCTCTTCTATCTCTCTTCAACAGTTGAGCTTAGACACAGAGATTTTCCTCTTTGAAAACTTCTTGATTTCTCTCATTTTCTTTTCATTTTCTTCTCTTCTTTTTTGAACAGTTTGAACCCCTTTTTATAATCATTCTTAATCCATGATTTTGTGAAAAAATAGCCATTGAAATGTACTTGGATTAGTTCCTCACGCAAAGAAATAGAGCCGTTGAAGAGTAGGTGAAGAAATATGATCGTTGGAGCTGATTCTGACAAATTTGAAAATCGACTCTGACAGGTTGAAGTCGGCTCCAACTTTTCAGGTATCGGCTCTAAGTTGGTTTTCAAAAATGGTAATAAAAACTTCATCGTGGAGTTGGCTCCGAGATTCTATGGTGTCGATACATCGCGAGCTGGAGTCGGCTCTAATTTCCTGGGGGTCGGCTCTAGCAGAATTCCAAAAAAACATAGTCTCTATTCTTAGGTTAGAGTCAGCTCTAAATTTTCAGGTGTCGACTCTAAATTTCCAGGTGTCAACTCTAAATTTTTAGGTGTCGACTCTAAACCGTGCCGAAAGTTTCAAACTGTTCTGATACGCTCTGGAGTCGGCTCTAATAACTGTGGGTGTCAGCTCCAAGTTCTGAACTTTGACATATACCATTAAAAATTGATTCAAAGCTCTTTTTATATAACATTTGAATATTTAACCTTTCTAAATTTCTGAAACACTTATCAATTTCATTAGTAACATAAGGAATATACTTATGGCTTTTGTTAATCATCAAAATTAATAAGTGGGTCAACAATCTCCCCCTTTTTAATGATGACAAAAATATTGAGTATATGCATAATCAATTAATGCATAATTATCAAAATAAGTAAAATCATAGTTAAGCTCCCCCTAAATGAGGTAGCTCCCCCTATGAATGTGCATATTGTAGCTATTTTACGTTTATCTAAATTCCATGCATATACATTCTTTCTCCTTATGCATATTTTAATTCCATTTAACATTTAAGTTTTCCTCATGCATATACATACACTCTTTCTCCTTATGCATATTTTAATTCCAGTTAACATTTAAGTTTTCCTCATGCATATACATACACTCTTTCTCCTATTTAAGTTCTCCATACATATACATACTTTCTCCCCCTTTTTTGTTATCAACAAAAAGGTTAAGAAGAGAGTAGATATTGCTTAAATCAAAAATTAATGCATGATTGAATAACTCAAAATTCAAAATTCAAGAATCAAGATTGACTTTATATAATATTCATTGAGTACAAAATGTCAAACAACATTACATCATTACATCATTCATATAACATTCATTCAGTCACTACAAAATACATCATTTGTCCTAATTACAAACTAAAATTCTAAAGAAAGCTTGAAATTGACTGGATTGGATAAGAGTTGAATTGGCTTGGAAATGGATCATCTCAAGATTTTCTTAAGTTCAGCTAAAATCTGTCCCATTCCATTTTCTTGAATCTTCATGAAATCATTTAGCATCTTCTCAACCAATGAAGTAGCAGATGTAACCTTCTCTTGAAATTCAGCATTACATCTAGAGTAGGTGTCTGAGTCACCTCCTATGTCCTTGATTTTATCAAATATCAGCTTTAAGTCAATCTTCAAGGCATCTGAAAATGTGCTTAGTGATGACTTAATCCCACTAACTTTTTCTTCCAATGAATAATAAAGTTGTCTTATCCCCAAGAGTTAATTTTTAACTTCATTCTTAATCTTGATTTCATGATCTATAAATAATGCTTTAAGCTGTTCTATCTGTCTCTCAGAAAATCCAGAGGATACTTGAGTTGTAGGGGCTGGTACTGGTGCTGCTGGGGATGCTAAACTGCTAGGTCCTGGTGAAGAGTATCTCACGATGGTCCTGCCTCTAAGGGACCAGGGGCTGCAGTCTCAACCTCAGCTATCCTATCATCCACATGTCCTTTTTTTCCCAATAGCCATTAACTTTCAATAATCCCATATGGTGTAGAGTAGCCCTATTGTAGTAGTCTGTATGCCTTAGATTCTTCATAGGCTCATTATCCAGAATGTTCACAACTTAACTTTGAAATGCCATAGTTAAAATCATTCCATAAGGCAATGTAGATCTTTTCTTACTACCTGCCTCGGCCATGTATCCAATCATCATACCAGCTAGGTTAATGGGCTGACCAGTAGCAACACAGTCCATGACAACATTGTCTCTCTCAGATACATATTCGAATCTTTCAGTTTTAGGGAATAAAATCCTACTACAGATATTATGTAAAAGCTTAAGTTCCAAGGGTGTTTGATTTTCTCTAACTTCCTCAAAAACTGTCATATCTTTACCAAGAATCCTAGACAGAGCATCACCTCTCTCACTGTGAGAGTTAGCAATCAAACCAACAACTAGAATTTCCAATAGATTTCCTAATATTTTCGAAGTCAAATGAATTCTTGTTCCTCTAACATAACTGATTATACCTCCATCTCGTCTTGTTAAATTAAGATAAAAATCCTTCACTAGAGCTGGGTAGGTAGGGACATCCAACATACCTTTTCCCAATCCATTTCCTTGAGTTGCCTTCCTAATGTGAATCCTTCTGCTTCAAAAAACTAAAATCAACTTTTTCTTCCCATGGTGATAACCTTCCTGGCTAGGAGATCTATCTGGGGAGAGGATGGACTAGGAATAGCACTTGAAGTTGAGGATGACAAGGTGAAAGTCGAGCTGGGTGATGGCTGTCTCGCCAGACGCCTTGTCGTTCTTCTTCCCATCGTCATTATCACTCCAAAGGCTGATGCGCAACGTTTGGGTGCCATTTGATGCTAGGAAAGGATGAATTTGAGGGATTCTAGGTTTTGGGATGAGTGGAGAAGGTTTTGAAAAAGATTGGAGTTCGAATTGAAATGAAGAGGTGTCGATTCTGCCCTAATAAAGTCAAAACAGGACCACAAGGTGTCGGCTCCCGCAAATTGAGGTGTCGACTCCAAGTCGCTAATACTGTCAGTGCCCGAAATAGAGTCGGCTCCAGAAAGGCAGGTGATGGCTCCAAAATCACAGACAGAGAGCAATTAAAATTAGAGTCGACTCTAGTAACAGTGGTGTCGGCTCCAAGACAGTTTCAGTGAAAAATGAGAGTTTCAAAGAATCTAAAACTTGTCAAGAAATCATCAAATTTTAGATAAATCTTCCTTAGAATGTGGTGAATCAAAAGGTTCAAATATCTAGATAAATCTTTCTTAGAATCACAAGAATGTTTTTAAGAAAATGATTGAATTCTAGATAGTCATTCCTAGGATATTTAAAATCATTCTGATGGATCACATATTCCTAAATCTTTCTAAGATAACAAAATCTCTCTTCACTTAAGGGTTTTGTAAATATGTCAGCTAATTATTCATCAATACATACATAATCAAGACAAACATCATTATTAGCTACATGTTCTCTAATGAAATGGTGTCTTATTTCAATGTGTTTAGTTCTTGAGTGTTGAATAGGATTTTTCGTCAAATTTATTGCACTAGTATTATCACATCTAATTAGAGTTTTATCAGGTGTTATACCATAATCTTCAAGTTGTCGCTTAATCCAAAGAATTTGAGCACACAACTTCTAGCTGCAACATATTCAGCTTCAATAGTTGATAATGCAACTGAATTTTGCTTTTTGCTAAACCAAGAGATTAAGTTACTACCTAAAAATTGGCATACACTACTTATACTTTTTCTATCTAATTTACAACCAGCAAAATTAGAATCAGAATATGCAATCAAATTTAATGTTGAATCTCTAGAATACCATAATCCTACATTTTTAGTTCCACTTATATATCTGAGAATTCTTTTTACAGCAATTAAGTGAGATTCTTTAGGTTCAGACTGATGTCTAGCACATAAGCATACAACAAACATAATATTAGGTCTACTTGCTATTAAGTAAAGTAGAGAACCAATCATACCTCTATAATATTTTTGATCTATTTGCTTACCATCTTCATCTTTATCGAGTTTGCATGAAGCACTCATAGGAGTTCCAAGAGGTTTAACTGATTCCATACCAAACTTCTTGAGAATTTCTTTAGTGTACTTTGTTTGGTTGATGAAAATCCCCTCTCTTTCTTGTTTGATTTAAAGTCCAAGGAAGAAGTTAAGTTCTTCCATCATGCTCATCTCAAATTCACCCTGCATTGACTTTGCAAAATCTTGACATAAAAGATTATTAGTAGCACCAAATACAATGTCATCTACATAGATTTATACTACCAATAAGTCTTTATCTTTTCTTTTCAAAAATAGGGTTTTATCAATATTTTCTCTAGAAAAATTATTTTCAATTAGAAATTTACTTAGTTTATCATACCAAACTCTAGGTGCTTGTTTTAAACCATAAAGTGCTTTGTGTAGTTTAAAAACATGATTTGAAAATTCATGATCTTCAAAACCAGGTGGTTGTTCAACAAAAACTTTCTCATTTATAAAGCCATTTAAAAATGCACTTTTCACATCAATTTGAAATAAGTTAATGTTATATGATATGCAAATGCAAGTAACAATCTAATTGCCTCTAATCTAGCAACAGGTGCAAAAGTTTTATTAAAATTAATTCCTTCCTCCTGATTATATCCTTTTGCAACTAATCTAGCTTTATTTTTAATTATAATGTCATTTTCATCTAATTTATTTCTAAATACCCATTTAGATCCTATAACAGAATAATCTTTGGGTCTATCAACTAGGGTTCATACTTTATTTCTAGTAAATTGATTTAATTCCTCTTGCATAACTAATATCCAATTGCTATCCTTTTCAACTTCCTCAAAAGTCTTAGGTTCTATATGAGATACAAATGCAAGATGATTATTGATATTTCTCATTGAAGATCTAGTTCTTACACCTTGAGATGGATCGCCTATGATTAAGTCCTTTGGATGACCATAAGCATATCTCCAATCTCTAGGTAGATCTACATTATTATGAATAGTATCAATACCATCATCCTTAGGTAAATCATCATTCTTAGCTTTGCTTCATGATCTGAAGATACTTCTACATTCAATTTTTCAATATCTCTTTCAAGCAAACTTGTATCTTCCTCATCATCTATCTTTTCAGAACTTAATGCTAAAGATTCATCAATTAAATACTTCTTATTAAATACTCTATAAGCTTTGCTAGAAATGGAATATCCTAAGAATATACCTTCATCAAATTTTGCGTCAAACTTTCAAGATTGTCTTTACCATATTATGAATGAAACATCGACAACCAAATGCATGAAAATAACTAATGTTGGGTTTCCTATTATGCCATAATTCATAGGGAGTTTTCTTAAGGATTGGTCTAATTAAGGCTCTATTTAGGATGTAACATGCTGTGTTTATAGCTTCTGCCCAAAAATACTTTGGGAGTTGGCTATTCTAGGTGCAGAGAAGTTATGATGAATGCCATTTTTAATGCAAAATTTTCAAATAAATGATTTTCAAATTCAGTTCCATGATCACTTCTAAGAGACACTATGGTGGTGTTTTTCTCATTTGTGACTTTCTTGAATAATTTTAAAAATACAGAGAAAGTCTCATCTTTGTGAGCTAAAAACAATACCCAAATGAATCTAGAGTAATCATCTACTATCATAAGACCATATTTCTTTCCTCCTAGACTAGTGATTCTAGTAGGTCCAAAAAGGTCCATATGTAGTAGCTTGAGTGGCCTAGTGATGGAAATAATATTTTTATATTTGATAGAATTTCTAGTTTATTTTTTAAATTGACATGCATTACAAATTCTATTATTTTAAAATCTAATTTTGGAAGTCCTTTAACTAAATCCATTCTAAGAAATTTAGAAATTAAGTGTGTGCTTGCATGACCTAGTCTATGATTCCATAGCCATCCAATCTCATTTACCTTAGCATTATCAGCAATTAAGCAATGGTTACTAGTAGACAAATTATCTAAATCAATTACGTATACATTGTCATTTCTATTTTCAATAAATATAATGCTATTGTCAATGGGATTTGATACAGTGCAAATAGAAGCTTCAAAAAAAACTTTGAAACCTTTATCACAAAGTTGGCTAATACTAATTAAATTATGCTTTAATCCATCTATATATAGAACATTTTCAATAAAAGTGGATGGAGTGATTTGAATTTTACCAAAGCCCATAATTTGGCCTTTGCCATTATCTTCAAAAGTTATAACTCCTCCTCTTTTAGCTTCAAGGGTGATGAATTGCTCCTTGTCACCCGTCATATGTCTTGAGCAGCCGCTATCAAGATACTATTTTCTTTTGATCCTTTGGCCGTAAGACACTCCTGCAAGGCAATCATATCTTTTGTTTAGGTACCCAAGCCTTCTGGGTCCTTCATGGTTAGTAGCAATAAACACCGTTCTTTTGGAACCCATATTTTCTTACCTTTTCTATTTAAATTCTTATGAGATATTTTGTAATTACATTCATAAGATTTATGTCCCTTTTTGCTACAATGGTAATATGAAATATCATTTTTGATTGGTTTCTTTATGAAGAAATTGTTGACATATTTTGTTTCATATATGGTCTATATCCTAAACCAGCTTTATTAAAAACAGCTCTTTGATTGTTCAAAAGTAGATTAAGCTTTTTTGAGCTATTTGTAAATCTATCAATAATATTCTTATATTTTTTAATTTCTTTCTTCAAATTAAGATTCTCAAGAGAAATTGATTTTTTTTTTTAGTGTGTCTTCCTTTTCAAATTTAAAATTTTAATTTCAAGAACTAGTTCATTTTTCTTTTTGAGAAGATCTAAGTTTTCAGTTTTCAAAGTTTAGTTTTTCGTTCTTAAAACCTTGAAATCATTAACTAATTCATTAAAAGCATCATATAGTTGTCAAAAGTAAAATCATCATTCGGGGTTTCAGAATTTACCTTATTTTCATCATGTGCCATGAAACATATGTTGGCAACCTCTTTTTGATCATCTTTAGATGAAGATTCCTTGCTGTCGCTCCAAGTTGCAATATAAGTCTTCTTCTTCTTTTGTACCCCTTCTTAAGTTGAGGACATTCAGATCTAAAATGTTCCGATTTCTTGCATTCGTAACATATCAAGGGTTCTCTTTCCTTATCCTTGTCATTTTCTTTTTTTCCTTCCATTTTAATACCAGATTTTCTCTTGTGGAAGGGTCTTCTTCTTTGCATAAATTTTCTGAATATCTTTGCAAGGAGAGCAGTCTCATCATCTTCTTCATCTTATTCGCTGTTGCTCTTTTCATTTTCTACAGCTTTGAGTGCAACTATCCTTTTCTTTTTCACATCTTCTTCTTGATGTTGCTTCATTGTAAGCTCATGGGTCATAAGGGATCCAAGTAGCTCCTCCAAAGGTAGAACATTCAGATCTTTGGCTTCTTGAATAGCTGTCACTTTGGCTTCCCATATTCTTGGAAGAGACCTAAGGATTTTTCGCACTAATTCAGAGTTAGTATAGGTCTTACTAAGACTTTCAATCCATTTACTATATCAGTAAATCTAGTATACATGCATGTAATTGATTTATTTTGATCATGCTGAAAAGTTTATATTTGTGCACCAAAATGTTAATTTTAAATTCTTTAACTTAGTTGGTACCCTCATGAGTAACTTCAAACCTATCTCATATTTCTTTGGCTGAGATGCAAGTGGATATTCTATTGAATTCATTTGCATCCAAAGAATAGTATAGGACATTCATGGCCTTGGCATTAAGCTGAGTCATTTTCCTATTATTTTCATTCCAATCCCTTTCGGGCTTAGGAATAATAGATCCATCTACTAAGTGTGTGGGAGTGCTAGAACCATTGATAATGACACTCCATAATTCATAGTCTAAGGCTTGAATGAAAATCCTCATTCTTGCTTTTCAATATGAATAGTTTGTGCCACTAAATAAAGGTGATCAGTTTGTGGATTGACCTTCAGAAAAAGAAGATCCAGCTTGAGCTGCCATTTGGATCTTTAGCTCTTGATTGTTAGATCAAGCCAAAATGAGCACTAGATCTGATACCAATTGTTGGCTCAGATGGCAACCCAAGATGGGGGGTGAATTAGGTTCTTTAAAAATTTTACACTTAATACCAATTTCTCAAGATAAATGTGCACAAGTGAAGCGATGCAATAAATGATGAAAACAATATAAAAGAGAGAGAGATAAGCATGACAAACACAAAAAGGTTTATAGTGGTTTGGTGTTAGCTACACCTATATCCACTCCCAAGCAACTCTTGGGTCCACACTATAATCACCCTGATTACAGCTGAGTTGTTTTGCAAGATCATAACTTGAACTTGTTGTTTTACACCAGGGTCACAACGAACCCAGCTGGTTTTCATAGGTTCACTAGCACAAAACCTAACACAAGCTAATCTTAGCTTGCCCGAGGTCAACTACCTTAACTGATTCAATCCCCTTGATTGAATCAGAAAACAAACAACTCAAATATGTGATTACAACAATTTAAAAGCTCCTCAAGTGAGCAAATAAACAATATGAGTAAAATGAGAATAGAAAAGCCTGTTTTGAAGCTATTCGAAGTTGAGCTTTTCTTCTTTTCTTTTTTTCCTCTTCTCTTCTAAATGAACTATCAAAGCTTGAACTCAGATTCTTGAACAAGGCTTAGTGAAGAGAAGGTTGAAGATTTAGGGCTCTTACTTTCCTTCTTCAAATTGATGGAAATCCTTCGGATTTGATCTTGAAAGGCTTTTGGATTTCTCTTCTATCTCTCTTCAACCGTTGGGCTTGGACACAGAGATTTTCCTCTTTGAAAACTTCTTGATTTCTCTCTTTTTCTTTTCATTTTCTTCTCTTCTTTTTTGAACGGTCCAAACCCCTTTTTATAATCATTCTTAATCCATGATTTGATAAAAAATAGCTATTGAAATGTACTTGGATTAGTTCCTCATGCAAAGAAATAGAGGCATTGAAGAGTAGGTGAAGAAATATGACTGTTGGAGCTGATTCTGACAAATTTGAAAATTAACTCTCGTAGGTTAGAGTGGGCTCCAACTTTTTAGGTGTCGGCTCTAAGTCAGATTTCCAAAAATAGTAATAAAAAGTTTGTCGTGGAGTCGGCTCCGAGATTCTATAGTGTCGACATATCGCGAGCTAGAGTCGGCTCTAATTTCCTGGGGGTCGGCTCTAGCAGAATTCCAAAAAAACATAGTCTATGTTCTTAGGTTAGAGTCAGCTCTAAATTTCTAGGTGTCTACTCTAAATTTTCAGGTGTCGACTCTAAACCGTGCCGAAAGTTTCAAACTGTTCCGATACACTCTGTAGTCGGCTCTAATAACTGTGGGTGTCAGCTCCAAGTTTTGAACTTTGACATATACCATTAAAAACTGATTCAAAGCCCTTTTTATATAACATTTGAATATTTAACCTTTTTAATTTCTGAAACATTTGTCAATTTCATTAGTAACATAAGGAATATACTCATGGCTTTTATTAATCATCAAAATCAATAAGTGGGTCAACAAGATGTCATTGGTTCGCTCGGCAATCCTTTCGCCCGAGGCTAATCAGCTTCATTCGCTAGAGGTGGACAGCCCTATGATGTTGCGTGTTGATAGGGAAGAGGCCCCTGCTTTGGTCGAGGGGTTAGAAGAGGCAGTTGCGGCTGCTGAAGTTCATGTGGGGCCGCCTATTGAAGGGTCGGCAGAGGTCGAGGGACCTCCCGCTGGGGGCTCTCCCCGTGGCATCAGGGGGTGCCACGAGGAAATGTAGGTTTGGATGGAGTCCGCTGGGGATGAAGCAATGCTCAGAGAGGAGGAGGAAGAAGAAGAGGAGGAAGAACCACCGAGCGAGGGGGGTGCCCGGTCCAAAATTCCTTCAGTTGGAGCCGAAGCATCTAAGGGCCCACAGGTTAGAATTCTAGTAGACGAGGCCAAACGAATGGCGGTTCCTCAGGTCAAAGTTTCTCAGGTCGGTTCTTTGGCCGTGAATTCTCTTATTCATAGCCCAGAGGTGGAAGATATGTTTGCCGCTTTGATGCGATCCGTGCTGCGTATGGAAGAAGGTTCCTCGGCGGATGAGCCCGCCATAGAGGGCATCGTCGAGGCAGCTTTCGGGCGGTTCGGGGAGCCAAAGGATGTCTACCTTCTCCCCAAGATCAGTAGCCCTGTTCTTATGAAGATTGCCACGAACTATGCCTCCCGAGTAAGTCGTTGCTTCAAGGTAACAAATTTTAGCTGGTTGGTTCGGCCACATTTTCTTACTTGTACTTTTTCCATAGAATGCCTTAATTATGAGGGCGCTGAGTTGGCATCTAAACTTGGCCATGGGGGCTTGTGCTCAGGCCAGGAGGGAGGCGGCCGGTCTTCGGGCAAGGGTGGATTCAACCAGTATACTTTCCAAGGCCTTGTCATCTGTCCAGGGGGATCTCGAGAAGGTAAGCAAGTCCTACCAAGCCATCACCGAGAGAGCCTCTTGGCTCGAGATTCAAGTCAAGGAGCTCCAGGGCTTTCACGAGCAATCGGACAAGGCCTGTTTGGAGTTATCACAGATCAAGTCCAAGCATGCCGATGAAGTCAATGCTATATAGTAGTGTTTTGATGAGAGGTGGGGCAAGCTGAAGAATAGCTACGCTAAAGAAAAAGATAACTGGAGCAAAAGGCTCGATGAGGAGGAGCGTAGGCATTGGCGACAGTAAGATCAGCTCACTGGCCTGAACAGGAGGCTCGCCATAGGGAAGATCGGCTGAAATGGTAGCACGATCAAATTTCCAAACTCACTGCTGACCTTGATCAATCTTGATGGGAGATTGAGGATAAACAGTCCCAGATTAATGACCTCAAGGAGGGTCTCCAGCAGAATAAAGCAGCCAAATTGAAGGCCCTTGAAAAGGTTCATGAGTTGAACGATAAAATGGCTTGGCAGAGG
The DNA here is from genome assembly GCA_900491605.1 of Calamus simplicifolius. Lineage (NCBI taxonomy): Eukaryota > Viridiplantae > Streptophyta > Magnoliopsida > Arecales > Arecaceae > Calamus > Calamus simplicifolius. The sequence continues at coordinate 317,746 of UESW01004091.1, read as the reverse complement.
AAGAGGTATTGCATCTTCTTATTTACTTATTTCTAGTGTCCTTTCTTTTGGCCATAGTCTCAAATGATCCGATGTTTGCAGATAGGTAGAATCGGGCCTAGGTTCAGGACCAATTCAAGGCTTTGAAAGCGGAGTTGGCCTCGAGCCGCCAAATGAATTCTGAACATGGGAGTTAGTTGGTTGAAGCTAATGGGCGAATCTCCTCGGTCGTGGATGAGTATAAAAGTTCTGCTCAATTCTTCAAAGCGGCTTGCACCGACGTATTTTGATTCGGCAAAGAGGAGACCCGAGCGAAGATCTCTCGGGTACATCCGAATTAGATCTATCTTTTCTAGAGGCCAGCTTTATGTACCGTACCCCTGCTGCTAAAGAAGCTGAGTATGAGGATATCTCAAACATTGACCTGAGACTATCCTAAGCACTGATGAGGCGACAACTCCAGAAGGGTGTCCTCAGCCTACTGTCGAAGAATCTAGGGTTCCCCCTCTAACTATATTTGAAGTGGGTGAACCTAGTCAAATTCCCTCAGATGTTACCGAGGGGGCCCCTGGAACTGATTCGAACCCTGATTCTTAAGAGTTGTTCATGTATTTTTTTGCTTTTTTAACTTGTAATTTGATCAAAACCCAATGAATGAATCTTTTGCCTCCTTCTGCATGTTGTATCGTTTTTCAAACGATCTCTTTGTTTGTCTGAAGTTCTTTTCGATGGCAAATGAATCATAAATGAATCGTGCTTTAAGGTTGGATTGCTCTTAGGAGTTCCAAATTGAATCTTTTGCTTAATCGAAGCCATATTAACTAATTCTACTGATGTATGAAATTGTTGGTTTTGCCATGGAATATTATTTCGGCTTTGCCTGAAGTAAAACGTAAGTTAACTCGGTTTGTCGAGGCATAGGATAGCTCGGCTTGAAATGGCCGAAACCTATGGAAATACCTTAGTTGGGGCCGAGGTAAGAAGATAGTTCGGTCTATCCGAAGCAAGAAGTTGGTTCGCTTTTGTCGAGGCAGATGAAATGGCTTGCAGTTTGCTGAAGGGTGCCTCATTTTTTCCTTAGGACATTTATCCCGTTGGCCTTTTCCAACGCAAGTCCCTTTAGCGTGTGTTAAGTATTCGATCGTCATTAGACAACATCGTTGTCAAAGGGGGATCTCCCAGGTCTACCCATATCTCAAGGACCTGCAGACTGTTTTTTGCATTTAAGGCTCTTGATTTGGGATTAGAAGGAGATCTTCTTCCTTTCATCACGGCCTGGGAGGCGTGCTCAGCGTGCTTTGGAACATGCCCTTTTTCCCTAGCTCGCCACGTGGCAGCGTGGCCATGGCGTTTCGAATTCCGGGGCTCTCTTCTTTAATGGTTGCTCCCAGTTTGCTTATCTATAAAATGGGGAGAGCGGGCTATGTTATAGCATTTCCCGAGACCTTCTCTTTCTGTGAGTTAGAGAGGTTTTCATGGCGCTTGTTTTATTGAGGTTGAGAGCGGGGAGTTTGAGCTTCCCTTGTGAAGGTTGGCCATTCCAGATAGCTGGGGTGATGGAAAAACTGTTGAAGAGCAAGTAGTCCTCAAGGGAGGAGTCCTAGGGGTCATACGGAGAGCGCATGGGAATGGTCACAGGGGTCATACCGAGAGAGCATGCTCCTTGTATGGCCTCTTTAATATGCCATGGGGCCTCACAAACCACTGGAAATGCAGACATCTAGGGCCTTATGGCTTATGTGGATTTTCCTCCCTCCTCAGTTTGGATTTCTTAGTTCATCTGCCTGAGGGGTCCTTCTCAATGAAGAAGGAGGTGGGTAGTGTTGGTCTCCTGTCTATGCTGTTGGGTAGCGGCTAGCAGCCCAGCATCCCACTCAGGGGCAGGAATCTTCAGCATTGGCATCCACAGGTCTTCGGCCCAGTTTGGATCCCTTAATTCATCCATCTGAGGGATCCATGGATGGCCTGCTTTGCTATCAACCAGCGACTCAATGGAGTTGTCTGGTTTCTCTTATTTCTTGGGTCGAAGCAGAAACAACGTTATCGACCGAAGCTGCTCGACCAAGCTTTTATTTTGTTTGTCTTTATTTCTTGTGCTATGATGCACTTGTAATGCCTCTCGGGAGGTTGTAATTTTTATCAATAAAGAAAGTTCTTACCCTTTCTTCTTCGAGTACTTATTTCTTTTCCAATGTGGTTGTGTTAAGAGTCGTTTTACTTGTATTACGCTTTCTGGATCGTAGCATAGTTTACAAGTTTCCAGCAGCACTTTAGCTACTTTGCTTTTGTTAGGCATTTTGGCGATATTTAGTCCTCTGTGGAGGGAGCATTAATCTCTGTTTAGGTCAGAGGAAGGCCTGGGCGGCCTTGCTAGTTTGTGATGTAGATATGATCCGATTCAAGGGACGGAGTAGGTTTTTCTTTGAAGAGAAATAACTCGCATAATCTTACTGGTATGCAGAGAAAAGTTTCTTACCTCCGCCGAAGTATGATAGGACATTTTAGTCATGCTAGAGCATCTGAGAAATCACCCAGCCTTGCTGCCATCATAAAGGAGTCACGTCATAATTTGATACATTGTTTGAAGATATCACCTGGTTCGACCAAGGCTTCGGATATTATTCAGAGATATATTGCTCGATTCGGCCGAGGCTTCAGATATCATTCAGAGATATATCACTCGATTCTGTCAAGGCTTCAGATTTTATTCAGAGATATATCACTCGGTTCGACCAAGGCTTTAGATATTATTTGGAGATATATCACTCGGTTCGGCCGAGGCTTCAGATATTATTCAGAGATATATCACTCGGTTCGGCTGAGGCTTCAGATATCATTCAGAAACATCACTCGGTTCAGCTGAGGCTTTAGATATTATTAGAGATATCACTTGGCTCGGCCGAGGTTTCAAAGATTATATTTTACTTGGTGCTGCAAGGTACGGAGATATCACTCGACTCGATCGAGGTTTGTCAAATATATTTTACTTGGCACGGCCAAGGTACGAAGATCACTCGGCACTACCGAGGCTTCATATATCATTCAGAGACATCACTCGGTTCAGCCGAGGCTTCATATATTATTCAGAGATATCACTCAGTTTGGCGAGGCTTCATATATTATTCAGAGACATATTATTCGGTTCGGCTGAGGCTTCAAAGATTATATTTTACTTGGCACTGCCAATGTATGAAGGTCTCTTGGCCCTGCCGAGGTTTATCAAATATATTTTACTTGGAGTGGCCAAGGTACGGAGATCGCTCGACCATACCGAGGATTTAAAAGATTATATTTTACTTGGCACTGCCAAGGTACGAAGGACTCTCGGCCCTGCCAGGTTTGCCAAATATATTTTACTTGGCACGGCCAAGATACGAAGATCGCTTGGCCCTGCCAAGAATTTAAAAAGATTATATTTTACTTGGCGCTGCCAAATTATGAAGGTCTTTCGGCCTTGCCGAGGTTTGTCAAATATATTTTACTTGGCACGGCCAAGCTATGGAGATCGCTCGGCCCTGCCGAGGATTTAAAAAGATTATATTTTACTTAGCACTGCTAAGGTACGAAGGTCTCTCGGCCCTACCGAGGTTTGTCAAATATATTGTTGATCCTGAATTGATTTTGATGCTTACAAAATAATTAAGTAAAGACTAATTCTATTTATTAAGCTTGATGCATGGAAGTACAAATGTTTTACAAATGAGAGTTATCAAGCAAAAATATTATGGGAGTATACCTCTTTCATTTTTATTTGTTACTTGGAAGATAGCTAATTGATCCATTCATCCCTGGCCGTTTGCATTTTTATGTGAGCTAGCTAGCTAGCTAGCTTATCCTTCCTAACATCTGTTAGCTAACTAACATGATCTTACTGTGGCCTGGCCAAATGGTTACCTTCCTTAGTTAGCTGGATAGCTAGCTGGTCCCTTCCTTGGCTAGCTGAAATTCCATTTTAACTAACTATGACTCCTTGATCCTTATGCTAGCCGAACCATGCTCTTTTTTAGCAAGCTGGTTAGCTAGCTTAGCCTCCTTCTAAGCTAGCTGAAATTCTATTTTAGTTAACTACTCTTTTCCTTATCTCTGTGCTGGCCAAATGCTATTGGATTCAGTTAGCTGTCTAGCTAACTCGTCCTTCCTCTTAGCTAGCTAGCTTCATTTTTAGTTAACTATTTTTCCTTGATACTATGCATGGCCGAACGGTTCATATTTTTGGCAACTAGTGAGCTAGCTGGGTGCTTCTCTTAGTTAGCTAGTATACCCTGTTAGTTAACTGCTTTTCCTTGGGAGCTAACTACTTTTCATTATTAGCTAACTATTTTTTGCAGGTTCCACACCAAGCCGTGCGGGTGCATTTTTAAGTTAGTTGGAGATCGCTAATTACCTCTTCCCAAGCCATGTGGATTCATTCTCTAGTTAGATGAAGAGCTAACTAACCTTCTCCTTGGGCGTGTGGATGAGTTTCTTAGCTAGCTAAGGAGCTAGCTACCTTGGACGGAAGTTTCCTCTTGCCATGAAGATTTGAACTTAGTTAGCTAAAGAGCTAACTCTTCTTCTGTTGATGGCTGAATTCCTTCTCCAAGCCCTGAGCTTCTTTTTCTAGTTAGCTGGAAAGCTAACTACCTTGTTGTGCTTCTCTCTTCATGAACATTGGATGCTTGCTTAGTTAGCTAGAGAGCTAACTACTTTTTGGCTTAGTTAGCTAAAGAGCTAACTAGTGCTTCTTGAATTGGACTCTTGGCTGTATGACTTTTTGGTTAGCTAGCTAAGGAGCTAGCTACTTTTTTGTGGGATGCATGACAAGCCGTGTGCTCTTTGTGGATAGTTAGCTGAAGAGCTAACTACTTTATCTATTGAATCTGATGCTTTTCCCTCTTGCCGTGGAGCTTTCAAAATTAGCTAGCTAGGATCTTTCTTTAGCTAGGTTGTGGCTTTTCACTCCTCTTCTTGGCTGAGCATCTTCAAGCCTTCAGCTACCTTGAATTAATTCCAGTCAGCTACCTCATTGTTATTTGAGTGTGCTCTCTCTCTCTCTCTCTTCTTTAATTAATTTCAATTTTCAGCTATACTAACTTTGATCTATTGGATTACGGCAGAGATCTTTCTTCCTCAAATAGATTCAATGCATTCAATGCTTAAGGGAAATAATCTCAACGGTTATCTTTTCTTCCCGTTTTACTTTCCATTTATTTCAAATATGTCTAATGGATATTTTTGATGTTGGAATGCTTTAAATAGATAAGATTAGAAGAACAAAATGATGAATCTGAAAGAGAAAAGAAGAAAAAAAATCCAAGGAAAAGATCTTTTATTGCATATTTTTCGGAGTGTTGAAAAACAAGCTCGTGTTCATTGAAGTTGACAAATCTTAAAGATCATTCATTGCTCAAAGTCGTCCAGATCCATGAAAGCCCTCAAGCATTCAAAGCTTCAGCTACCTCGGAGCTCTTTATTTTTTGCTGAGGATTGCTACAAAAGTTGTAAAGTATTTTCTTTGAATATTTGCTCATTGTAGGAGCTACTTGTTCTTATCTATTCTGAACATTCTTGTAAAAGGGTTAGAGTTAACCCTTGGTTCTTGTTGGCTTTCTTGTGCCGTTAAACAAGAGGACTCGCCGAGTAAGGCTAGGGGTTGACTTCCTTGTACCGTGAAACAAGAGGATTAGCCGGGTAAGGCTAGGGGTTTGGCTGCCTTGTGCCATATAAACAAGAGGGCTAGCCGGGATGGCTAGAGGTTGTAATCGTTGTGATACGATTGGAGTGAAATTCCCAAAGATTTTGGGGAGTGGACGTAGGTGCTGAGTTTAGCACCGAACCACTATAAACTCTCTTGTGTTTGTGGTTGCTTGATTTCCTGTGATATTGTTTGTGCACTTCACTACACCGCTGCCAATTAAATTTAAATTAGTGTTAAAGCACATATTTGCGCTAGTAATTAATTTTTAATTACCCAATTCACCCCCTCTTGGGTTGCTACATCTGGGAAAGTAATATAGAAACCGTTGATGCTAAATGCTGTCCGTTGAAAACAGACTATATCATAGCATCATAGCCAAGATTTTTGCCCCACGTGCTGGTTATTTTAATATGGTGACCGACCGTGACATATGTATAATGTATGACATTCTTATAAAAGATCCTGTAGATCTGCCTGATCTTATAATGACTATAATGAAATTATCCTTATGTAGTCTAAGGCTGCATTACCATATGGGTTGTTTCTCATATATGTTTTTGAGTTTTTCAACATAAAGCTTAAAGGAGAAACTGTTGTTGCACTGCGTCATACTGATGTATTCAATGCTCATTCCCTACACCATATGGACTATGCTAAAAGGGATGGTGTTTGAATTAAAGTCAGATCTAGAACTGGTCAATCAAACTGTTTGCCACCATCTAGCCTGCCTCAACCTGCTTGTTCACCTCAAAGTTCTTTAATTTTGACTTTCATCAACCTAATCCATACCTTGCTGCCATGAATGATCAAAATCCATTCTTGACTGAACCACCTGATGTTAATGCTCCTAGTCCCTCTTATCGCAACGATAACTCTACTCCAGTTCCTCCTACTATGCAAATCTGTAAAGAATGGATTCAACAGATTATTCATGAGCTATCCCTTGCTCAATCAAGTCGGAGCTCTAGGGATAGTGCTTCTTCTATTAATGATCAAACTATTGTTCCCCACATCTCATCTATTTTTGAGACACTCTCTCAATTTAAAATCATTCAAAGTCAATTTGTCCATGATGTAAGCATATTGAATGGGCGAGTCTTTCATCATAATGAGAATGTCTTGGATCGGATCCTGAAAGAAATTAATTTCTTAAAAGATAAGATTGAAAATTTTGAGACCAAGGCTGATTGGGTGGAACATCAAATGAGAACTAATGAGAGCCAGACAAGGGATGCAACAAATGTTGTCGATCATTGGACCGCATCTCTTTCTAGGCTGAGCAAACTTATGGAAACCTATATTGCACTATCTGCTTCATCAGCTCCAGATGCTTTATTCTCACATCCTCACCTCTGGTCTCCTCCAACTCAACCTTCTAATGACAAGCCAGGACCCTCCAGAAAACAAGATGAATCTTCAATTCAAATTTTTCAGATGATGAGAAGTGATTATATCTGTTGTTTGTTTAAGACTTTGATGTATGATGAATATTTAAACCTTGTGTTGTATGCTTAAAACAATGTCTTGTAATATTTTGCAATGACTTTGCTTCTATTTTTAGCTTGAAACTATAATGTTCTGTATGACTGTTATGAGTATGAATGAATGTTCACTTTATCTTGATATATTATGCTTTAATTTATTGCAAGTTTCTTCATTCATCTTTTTGATCAATAACAAAAAGGGAAAGAAGAATATTGCATACATTAAGATAATGGAGATAAGAAACCACTCCATATATTCAAGGGGAGTTTAATTATTCAAATTGATAGGGGGAGAAAATAATGCATTCCTATTTATTCAAAGTATTTTCTATATTTCTTCTTTGCATGCTTAAGGGTTTTGTCATCATCAAAAAGGGGGAGATTGTTGACCCTAAATTGATTTTGATGCTTACAAAACAACTAAGCAAAGACTAATTCTATTTATTAAGCTTGATGCAGGGAAGTACAGATGTTTTACAAGTGAGCTATCAAGAAAAATCTTATGGTAGTATATCTCTTTCATTTTTATCTGTTATCTAGAAGCTATCTATTTGATCCATTCATCCCTGGCCGTTTGAATTATGTTGGGAGTTAGCTAGTTAGCTAGCTTATTCTTCCATCTAGCTAGCTAACACATTTGTTAGCTAACTGACACTATCGTTCAGTAGCCTGGCCGAATGGTTTTTCATTTTAGTTAGCTGGATAGCTAGCTGGTCCCTTCCTTAGCTAGCTAGTATTCCATCTTAGCTAACTATGCTTCCTATTAACTTGCTAGCCGAGCCATGCTTATTTTGAGCTAGCTGGTTAGCTAGCTTGGCCTCCTTCTGAGCTAGCTAGAAGTTCATTTTAGTTAACTACTTTTGCCTTATCATTGTGCTGGCCGAATGCTATGGGATTCAGTTAGCTATCTAGCTAACTTGGCCTCTCACTTAGCTAGCTGGCTTCCTTTTTAGTTAACTAATTTTTCTGTTACTTCACTTGGCCGAATGGTTCTTGTTTTTGGCTAACTGGTGAGCTAGCTGAGTGCTTCTCTTAGCTAGCTCGCATACCCCGTTAGTTAACTACTTTACTTTGGAAGCTAACTACTTTTCATTGTTAGCTAACTATTTTTCACATGTTCCTCCAAGCCGAGCGGTTACAATTCTTAGTTAGCTGGAGAGCTAACCACCACTTCCCAAACCGTGTGGATTCATTCCTTAGTTAGCTGAAGAGCTAGCTACCTTTTGGCTTAGTTAGCTGGAGAGCTAACTATCCTTCTCTTGGGCGAGTGGATGCTTTTCTTAGCTAGCCAAGGAACTAGCTACCTTGGACGGTCGCCTTCCTCTTGCCATAATGTTTTGAAATCAGTTAGCTAAGGAGCTAACTCTTCTTCTATTATTGGCTGATTCCTTCTCCAAGCCGAGCGCCTCTCTTTTCTAGTTAGCTGGAGAGCTAACTACCCTGCTATGTCTTCTCCTTTTCTGAACGATGGATTGTTGCTTAGTTAGCTGGAGAGATAACTTCTTCTTGTTTAGTTAGCTAAAGAGCTAACTACCTTTTAGCATAGATAGCTAAAGAACTAACTAATGCCTTCTTGGATATTGCTCCTGGCCGTGTGCTTTTGTGGTTAGTTAGTTAGAGAGCTAACTAGCTTTTACCTTACATAGCTAAGGAGCTAGCTACTCTTCCCTGGGATAAGCTTCATGCCATGAGCCCTTTATGGTTAGTTAGCTAGAGAGCTAACTACCTTACTTTATTTTGTAGCTGAATTTATCCTGTTGCCGTGAGATTTCAAATTAGCTAGCTGGTTAGCTAGCTTGTGGCTTTTCTTTCCTTCTTGGCCGAGTGTCTTCAAGCCCCTCAGCTACCTAGGATTAACTCCAGTCAGCTACCTCTCTGATATTTGGGCGTGCTCTCTCTCTCTCTCTTCTTTAATTGATTTCTATTTTCAACTATACTAACTTTTGATCTCGTGAATTATGACAGAGATCTTCCTTCCTCAAATGGATTCAGTGCATTCAATGCTTAAGGGAAATAATCTCAACGGTTATCTTTTCTTCCTGTTTTACTTTTCATTTATTTCAAATGTATCTAACGGATATTTTTATTGCTAGATTTCTTTAAATAGCTGGGATTAGAAGAATAAAATGATGAATCAGAAAGAGAAAAACAAGAGAAAGAAATCTAAGAAAAAGAGCCTTTATTATTTTTTGGAGTGTTGAAAAGCAAGTTATTGTGCGTTGAAGTTGAAGATCATTCATTGCTCAAAGATCGTCCAGATCCATTAAAGCCTTCAAGCATTCAAAATTTTAGCTACCTCAGAGCTTCTTCATTTATTGCTGAAGATTTGCTGCAAAATTTGTAAAGTATATCTTAAATATTTGCTCAATGTAGGAGCTACTTGTTTTTATCTATTCTAAACATTTGTAAAAGGGTTAGAGTTAACCCTTGGTTCTTGTTGGCTTCCTTGTGCCATTAAACAAGAGGACTAGCCGGGTAAGGCTAGGGATTTGGCTTCCTTGTGCCGTACAAATAAGAGGGCTAGTCAGGGAAGACTAGGGGTTTGGCTGCCTTGTGTCATACAAACAAGAGGGCTAACTGGGAAAGGCTAGAGGTTGTAATCATTGTGATACGATTGGAGTGAAATTCCCAAAGGTTTTTGGGGAGTGGACATAGGTGCTGAGTTTGGCACCGAACCACTATAAACTCTCTTGTGTTTGTGGTTGCTTGATTTTCTGTGTTATTATTCTGTGCACTTCACTATACTGCTGCCAAGTAAATTTAAATTAGTGTTAAAGCACATACCTGTGCTAGTAATTAATTTTTAATTACCCAATTCACCCTCCTCTTGGGTTGCTACATCTAGGCAATAATTAATTATTCAAATCTATGTAGATGATATCATTTTCGGTGCCACTAATGATTCTTTATGCAAGGACTTTGCTAAGCTTATGCAGGGAGAGCTCGAGATGAGTATGATGGAAGAATTAAACTATTTCCTCGAACTACAGATCAAACAAAGTAAAGACGAGATCTTCATAAGCCAATCCAAGTATATCAAAGAAATGATCAAAAAGTTTAGCATGGAGACATCAAAAAGTATCGGTACCCCTATGAGCTTATCTTGTAGACTTGAATCTTATAATGCTGAAAAGTATATTGATTTAAAACTTTATAGAGGCATGATAGGATCATTATTGTACTTAACTGCTAGTAGACCTGATATCTTATTCAGTGTTTGCATGTGTGCTAGATATCAAGCTAATCCTAAAGAATTACACTTGGTTGTTGTTAAAAGGATATTTAAATATTTGAATGGAACAATGAATTTAGGACTATGGTATGACAAACAATCTAGCATTGACTTAATAGGTTACACTGAATTAGATTTTGCTGGATGTAAATTAGACAAAAATCAACTAGCAAAACTTACCAATTTCTAGGTGTTAACTTAATCTCATGGTTTAGCAAAAGCAAACTTCAGTAGCATTGTCTATGGTGGAGGCCGAATACATTGCAGCTGAAAGTTGCTGTGCTCAAATCTTATGGATTAAGCAGCAGCTAGAAGATTATGGCATCAAACAAAAAGCTATACCAATAAAATGTGATAACACTAGTGCAATTAGTTTAACTAAAAATCCTATTCAACATTCAAGAACTAAACATATTGAAATTAGACATCACTTTATTAGGGATCATGTAAACAATGGTAATGTTGTAATTGAATTTTTAAGCACTAAAAATCAACTTGCTGATATTTTTACCAAACCTCTTGATGAATCTAAATTTTTGAAATTAGAAGAGAACTTGGTATGTTTGATCCATCTATTTAATGAATTATTTCATGCTTCTTGACATTATATTTAAAAAATCATATTTATCATGTGTTGCATAACATCTCCCATTACTTTCAATCAAATCTATTTATGGAACATCTTTTCAAATGAAATTATTACTCCTGCTCTTTATTGTGTTAGTTAGTTGGGAAGTTAATTGCCCTTTAATTCACATGAAAGCTTTTCACATTCAATCCTCACCAACCAGCCATTCCCTTTCTCATTACTATCTTTAAGGTAGTTAACCAACCAGACAACCAACCAGTCACCTGGCCAGTCATTACTTTGGAATCCTCCCTATATAAACCTTTTCAACCGGCTCCTCCTCATTCAATCATCTTCTTCTTCAACATCTCATCTCTCTCTCAAACCGTCTCATCTCCTTCATTCCATCTGGCTTCTATCTTCTACATTCAAGCTCTTTCCTCCTTCCACTCTACTTCAATAAGAAAGAAGATGGCTCCAAAAAGAAAGCAATCTCAAGGGAAGATGATGTTCTAATCTTCGTAGGAAGTCCTCTTCATCTTCTTCGCGAAGCTCTTCTCATACTAACACCCTTATCGCCGCCATATCTTTTGCCCATGGGAGTTAGTAGATTTCAATTTCCTAGATCAAGAAGGCTTCAAGATAGGAAAACTTCTTGCTACTCAAGGTTGGACAAATCTTTTATCTACCAAAAAGCCTATCTATTCCGAGTTAATTAGAGAATTTTATGAAAATATAACCTTTGGAAGTGGAACCATAACGTCCTATGTGAAAAAGACTAGGATAGAACTTGATTGCAAAATACTACGTTCTGCCTTGAATATTCCTTCTGAAGGTGCTCTAGAAATTCTCCCTAGTGAAAGAGGATACAAACTTGGTATGATTCTTGATATAGATGATAGTGAAGCAAATAATATAGTAACCCTTGATGCTAATATGCTATCTATTGAAAACAGACTGTTTTATAGCATCATAGCCAAGATATTTGTCCCGCGTGCAGGTTCTTTTAATGTTGTGACCGATCGTGACATTAGTATCATGTATGACATTCTTATAGAAACACTTGTAGACCTTCCTGATCTTATATTGACTATTATGAAAGAATCCTTATATAGGTCTAAGGTTGTATTACCATATGGGATGTTTCTCACGTATGTTTTTGAGTTTTTCAATATAAAACTTAAAGGTGAAACAGCTATAGCATTGCATCATTCTGACATATTTAATGCTCATTCCCTTCACCGTATGGACTATGCTAAGAGGGATGATGTTTGGATTAAAGTTAGATCTAGAACTGGTCAACCAAATAGTTTGCCACCATCTAGCCTCCCTCATCCTGCATGTTCATCATAAAATTTCTTTAATTTTGACTTTCATCAACCTAATCCGTATCTTGCCGCCATGAATGAACCCAATCCATTCTTAACTGAGCCACCTGATGTTAGTGCTCCTAGTCCCTCTCATCACAATGATAATTCTGCTCCTGTTCCTCCCACTGTGCGAATCTGTGAAGAACAGATTCAGCAGATTATTCATGAGTTATCTTTTGCTCAATCTAGTCGGAGTTTTGGGGATAGTGCTTTATCTGTCAATGATCAGACCATAGTACCCCACATCTCATCTATTTTTGAGACACTTTCTCAAGTTAAAATCATTCAAAATCAACTTGTCCATGATGTCAACATCCTTAATGGGCGAGTCTTTCACCATAACGAGACTATCTTGGATCGGATCCTGAATGAAATTAATTTCTTAAAATCCAAGATTGAAAATTTTGAGACCAAGGCTGAATGGGTGGGATTTCAAATGCGAGCTAATGAGAGCCAGACAAAGGATGCAATAAATGCAGTCGATCACTGGACCGCATCTCTTGCAAGGCTGAGTAGTCTTGTGGAAACATATATTGCTCTTTCTGCTTCATCAGCTCCAAATGCATCATTCTCGCACCCTCATCTCTGGTCTCCTCCGACTCAACCTTCAAATGACAAGCCAGGACCCTCCAGAAAACCAGATGGACCATCAGTGCAACCTTTCGTAATTACTTTAGATGATGAGAAGTGATTATCTTGTAATATTTGTTGAATGTTTAAGACTTTGCGTTGTGATGAATATTTAAGACTTTGTGTTGAATGCTTAAAACCATGTTTTGTAATATTTGTAAAAACTTTGCTTTCTATTTTAAGCTTGAAACTTAAATGTTTTGTATGAATGTTTTAAGTATGAATGAAGTATTCACTTTATCTTAATGAATTATGCTTTAAATTCTTGCAAGTTTCTTCAATCATCTTTTTGATAAATGACAAAAAGGAGGGAAGAATATTGCATACATTGAGATAATGGAGAAAAGAAATTACTCCATATATTCAGGGGGAGTTTTAATTATTCAAAGTGAGAGGGGGAGAAAATAATGCATTCATGTTTATTCAAAGTATTTCCTATATTTCTTCTTTGCATGCTTAAGGGTTTTGTCATCATCAAAAAGGGGGAGATTGTTGACCCTGAATTGATTTTGATACTTACAAAACAATTAAGTAAAGACTAATTCTATTTATTAAGCTTGATGCAGGGAAGTACAGATGTTTTACAAATGAGAGTTATCAAGCAAAAATCTTATGGGAGTATACCTCTTTCATTTTTATTTGTTACCTAGAAGATAGCTAATTGATCCATTCATCCCTGGCCATTTGCATTTTTATGTGAGCTAGCTAGCTAGCTAGCTTATCCTTCCTTCTAGCTAGCTGACGCATCTGTTAGCTAACTAACATGATCTTACTGTGGCCTGGCCGAATGGTTACCTTCCTTAGTTAGCTGGATAGCTAGTTGGTCCCTTCCTTGGCTAGCTGAAATTCCATTTTAGCTAACTATGACTCCCTGATCCTTATGCTAGCCGAACCATGCTCTTTTTTAGCTAGCTGGTTAGTTAGCTTGGCCTCCTTCTAAGCTAGCTGGACTTCCATTTTAGTTAACTACTCTTTGCCTTATCTCTGTGCTGGCCGGATGCTATTGGATTCAGTTAGCTGTCTAGCTAACTCGTCCTCCCTCTTAGCTAGCTGGCTTCATTTTTAGTTAACTATTTTTTTTTGATACTATGCATGACCGAACGGTTCCTATTTTTGGCTAACTGGTGAGCTAGCTGGGTGTTCTCTTAGCTAGCTAGTATACCCTGTTAGTTAACTGCTTTGCCTTGGGAGCTAACAACTTTTCATTGTTAGCTAACTATTTTTTACAGGTTCCACACCAAGCCATGCAGTTGCATTTTTTAAGTTAGCTGGAGAGCTAACTACCTCTTCCCAAGCTATGTGAATTCATTCTCTAGTTAGCTAAAGAGCTAACTAACATTCTCCTTGGGCGTGTGGATGAGTTTCTTAGCTAGCTAAGGAGCTAGCTGCCTTGGATGGAAGTTTTCTCTTGCTATGAAGATTTGAACTTAGTTAGCTAAAGAGCTAACTCTTCTTCTGTTGATGGTTGAATTCCTTCTCCAAGCCGTGAGCTTCCTTTTTCTAGTTAGCTGGAAAGCTAACTACCTTGTTGTGGCTCCTCTCTTCATGAACGTTGGATGCTTGCTTAGTTAGCTAGAGAGCTAACTACTTTTTAGCTTAGTTAGCTAGAGAGCTAACTAGTGCTTCTTGAATTGGACTCCTGGCCGTATGACTTTTTGGTTAGCTAGCTAAGGAGCTAGCTACTTTTTCGTGGGATGCATGACAAGCCGTGTGCTCTTTGTGGATAGTTAGCTGGAGAGCTAACTACTTTATCTATTGAATATGATGCTTTTCCTTCTTGCCTTGGAGCTTTCAAAATTAGCTAGCTGGGATCTTCCTTTAGCTAGCTTGTGGCTTTTCACTCCTCTTCTTGGCTGAGTGTCTTCAAGCCTTCAGCTACCTGGAATTAATTCCAGTCAGCTACCTCATTGTTATTTGAGCATGCTCTCTCTCTCTTCTTTAATTAATTTCTATTTTTAGCTATACTAACTTTTGATCTATTGGATTATGGCAGAGATCTTCTTTCCTCAAATGGATTCAGTGCATTCAATGCTTAAGGAAAATAATCTCAGCAGTTATCTTTTCTTTCCATTTTAATTTTCATGTATTTCAAATGTGTCTAACGGATATTTTTGATGTTAGAATGCTTTAAATAGCTGAGATTAGAAGAATAAAATGACGAATCTGAAAGAGAAAAAGAAGAGAAAGAAATCCAAGAAAAAGAGCTTTTATTGCATTTTTTTGAAGTGTTGAAAAGCAAGTTCGTGTGCATTGAATTTGACAAATCTTAAAGATCATTCATTGCTCAAAGTTGTCCAGATCCATTAAAGCCCTTAGGCATTCAAAGCTTCAGCTACCTCGGAGCTCTTCATTTATTGCTGAGGATTTGCTACAAAAGTTGTAAAGTATTTTCTTTGAATATTTGCTCATTGTAGGAGCTACTTGTTCTTATCTATTATGAACATTCTTGTAAAAGGGTTAGAGTTAACCCTTGGTTCTTGTTGGCTTCCTTGTGCTGTTAAACAAGAGGACTAGCCGGGTAAGGCTAGGAGTTGGCTTCCTTGTACCGTAAAACAAGAGGACTAGCCGGGTAAGGCTAGGGGTTTGGCTACCTTGTGTCGTATAAACAAAAGGGCTAGCTGGGGAAGGCTAGAGGTTGTAATCATTGTGATACGATTGGAGTGAAATTCCTAAAGGATATTTTGGGGAGTAGACGTAGGTGCTGAGTTTGGCACCGAACCACCATAAACTCTCTTGTGTTTGTGGTTGCTTGATTTTTGTGATATATTCTGTGCACTTCACTACACCACTGCCAATTAAATTTAAATTAGTGTTAAAGCACATATCTGTGCTAGTAATTAATTTTTAATTACCCAATTCACCCTCCTTTTGGGTTGCTACATCTGGGTAACATATATTTTACTTGGCATGGCCAAGGTACAGAGATCGCTTGGCCCTACCGAGGATTTAAAAAGATTATATTTTACTTGGTGCTGCCAAGGTACGAAGGTCTCTCGGCCCTGCCAAGGTTTGTCAAATATATTTTACTTGGCGCAGCTAAGGTACGGAGATCACTCGACCCTGCCGAGGCTTCAAAGATTATATAGCAAGACCTGCTTCTTATTGCAGCTTTCAAGGAAAAGTAATCGAAATAGAAATTTTGCGAACCTTTGAAAGTTAAATTCAGCACAATGGACAGAGTAAGTTTAATGAGGGCGTACCCTTACTGATGATAAGCGCGGAGATTATCCATGTTCCATGTCTGCGAAATAGATTTTCCATCCATGTCTTGGAGTTTGTAGGTGCCAGGTCTGATTACCTAAGAGAAATGACTTCCCTTTGACTCTGGTGGAGTGATAGCGGGCTACTCTTTGTTGGTAGGCGACCATTCAGATCGGGGCTTTCTCCCTGACTTCTTCTATTAAATCAAGATTAGTTCGAAGTTGCTCATCATTGGATTCTTTCGAGTAGCCTTCCACACGAGGGGAGGGGAGTCCGACCTCCACAGGGATGATAGCTTCTGTACCAAAAGCCATCTTAAATGGAGTTTGGCCTGTGGGTATCCTTTCAGTAGTTTGGTATGCTCACAACACATGGTGGAGCTCTTCTTCCCATCTACCTCACGCCCGGTTGAGACGAGCTTTAATTCCTTGTAGGAGAGTTTGGTTGGTTACCTCAGCCTCTCCATTGGCTTGAGGATGTCCGACTGATGTTAGGCGATGAAGAATACCGTGATCCTCGCAGAATTCTCAGAACTTAGGATTATCAAATTGCTTCCCATTGTCAGTGATGATGGTGTGGGGAAGGCCAAAACGACAGATGATAGACCTCCATACGAAGTCCTTAGCCCGAGATTTGGTTATCTGGGCAACTGCTTTGGCTTCGACCCACTTGGTGAAATAATCAATTGCAACAAACAAGAACTTTCTTTGCCCCGTTGCGAGGGAGAAAGGGCCGAGGATATCCATTCCCCATTTGGTGAAAGGCCAGGGTAATGATATAGAAGTCAGGTAAGCAGAGGGGAGCCTCTGGACATTTGAGTGTTATTGGCATGAATCACAAGCTCGGACAAGGTCATCAGCATCTTTCTGCATCATTGACCAATAATACCCTTGGCGCAGTACCTTATGGCATAGGGCTCGACCGCCAAGATGATGCAGATGCCTTCATGAACCTCCCGAAGAGCATAATCAGCCTCCGATGGTCAGAGGAATTTGAGCAACGGCATAGAGAATGATCGCTTATACAATCGATCATCAATTAAAACATAATATGATAATTGCACTTTTAGCTTTCTTGCTTCTTTTCTATCAGTGGGCAGTAACCCTTCTTTGAGATATTTATCCAGGGGATCCATCCAGGATGGTTCGGAGTCAACCTGCATCATCTGATCAGCATCGGCAATGTTGGATTTCTCCAGGACTTCCAAGTGGAATTTTTGCTCAAGATCCATCGAGTCCGTAGTCGCCAAGCGAGACAAAAGGTCGGTGCATGCGTTTTCAGCCCTTGGGACCTGAATAATCTTAAATTCAGCAAAGCAGGAAGATAAATCGTGCACCTTTTGGGGATACCAAATCATGTTTGGCTCTCGAGCCTCGAATTATCCTTGCACTTGGCCTTCCACTAACTGAGAGTCAGTGTAGGCATTTAGCTTTTGACTTTGAGTTCGCGAGCGATGCGGAGTCTGGTGAGCAGGGCTTCATACTCTGCTTCATTGTTTGAGGCTGAAAAGGAGAAACATATGCCATATTCGAAAGTTGCCCCCTTTGGACTGGTGAGGACTAGACCGGCATGAGAACCACTCGCCCTGGAAGATCTGTCGGCGTGAAGCAGCCACGGGGTGCTGGGCTTTGGTTGTCCAGGGGTGTCCAAGGTAGAGTCATCTTCGGGTATGGTGCATTCAAGGAGGAAATCCACCAAGACCTAGGCTTTAATGGCTGGACAAGGTTGATATTGAATGTCATGTTCAATCAGCTCAACATCCCATTTGGTCATTCTTTCTGATTCTTCTGGACGATGGATAATTGCCTTGATGGGTTGGTCGATCAAGACTATGACAGTGTGTGCTTGGAAATACGGTCGCAGCATTCAGACCATGTTACTTGGGCCAAAATCATCTTCTCGACCTGAGTGTACCTCGTTTTAACATCTTTGAGCAATTTGCTGACATAATAAATAGACTTTTGGACTTTTTCTCCTCTTTGATCAGTACCGAGCCAAAGCATTTTTAGAGACCGCCAAGTATAGACTCAGTGTTTCCCCTGGTTTCAGACTGCTGAGGAGAGGTGGCGAGACGAGGTATTTCTTGGATCTCTAAAGGACTTCTGGCAATCTGGGATCCATTAGAAGTTTTTGGTCTAACGAAGCGCTTTGAAGAAGGGAAGGCACTTTTTGGCTGACCGAGCAATGAAGCGGCTGAGAGCCGCTATTCTTTCGGTAAGGCATTGCACGTCTTTGATCAACCCCGGAGGGGCCATCTGTCGCAAGGCTTGGATCTTCTGTGGATTTGCTTCAATGCCTCGTTGAGAGACCATGAAGCCTAAGAACTTTTCAGAGTTGACCCCGAAAGCACATTTGGTTGGGTTGAGCTTCATTTGATACTTTCGAAGCATTGCAAAGCTTTCCGCGAGGTCCTTCACATGTTTGGATGCCTCTTTGCTCTTCACCAGCATATCATCAACATATACCTCCATGTTTCAGCCGATTTGCTCCTTGAAGACTTTATTGACCAGCCTTTGGTAGGTGGCACCTGCATTTTTTAAACTAAAGGACATGACTCTGTAGCAATAAATACCTCGGTCGGTGATGAAGGCAGTTTTTTTCTCATCCTCGGGCGCCATCCGAATCTGGTTGTAGCCTGAATAGGCATCCATAAAGGTTAGCATTTGGTGGCCCAAAGTCGAATCCACAAGCTAATCGATCCGAGGAAGAGGGAAGTTGTCTTTTGGGCAAGCCTTGTTGAGATCGGTGAAGTCGATGCAGATCCTTCATTTGCTGTTTAATTTTTTTTACCATAACTACATTCACCAGCCAATTAGGGTAATTGACCTTCTGGATGAAGTTGGCTTTGATGAGCTTGTCTATCTCCTCTTCGATTGCTTTTTGGCGCTCGGGGGTGAAACTTCTTTTCTTTTGATTAACTGGCCGAAATGCCTAGTCCATGCTGAGGCGATGGACCAGGACATCTGGGTCGATCCTGAGCATATCTGATGCAGACCAAGCAAAGACATCAGCGTTCTCCCGAAGGAACTCGATCAAGTCTTACCAATGCTTTCCTTTCAGTTGTGATCCGACCTTTATGGTTCGGTTAGGTCGAGCTTCATCGAGCGGCATTTCCTCCAATTCTTTGGCTGGCTCTCCTCGTTGCTCAACAAAATCTTCTCGAGCATCCAGACCACCCACCTCGGGCTTTCTGGATTGAAGATCGGTGACAAAGCAATGTCGAGCTATGATTGACTCCCCCAATGACTCCCACTCCCCATTCGGTGGGGACTTCATGGTGAGATGGGGGATGGACACGATGGCTTTGAGGGATATCTGTCCTGGCCTACCGAGGATGCCATTATAAGGGGATCAAAGCTTGGTTACAAGGAAGTCCATAAGCACAGTAGCTACACGGGGCCAAGTACCAGCTCGGACTGTCAGAGTGATAACCCCTTCGGGGATTATGGAGTCACCTGTGAAACCTACTAAGGTGGATTCCACGGCCTGGAGGCTTTCTACCTAGAATTTTAATCTCACAAAGGCATCGAAATACAAAACATTAACGGAGCTTCCGCTATCAATTAAAATGCGGTGTACATCATAATTGTTCATGTTCAAGGATACAACTAGAGCATCGTCATGGGGGTATTGTACCTCTCGAAGATCTTCATTAGAAAAAGTGAGCTCATCAATCCGAGCCTTCTTTATCGGTTTTCCTCCTCACCTGGCCAAGATGATGGGGAGCTGGCCGCTGCTATCACATTAACATTGCCGACAACCGGAGGATTTGATGGTGGGAGCTGGCGAGGCTCAGGCTAACGATCCCCCCTTATTGTTTGGCTCAGGGGGCCCTTGAATTGATCCAGTTTTCCCCATTGAATCAAACGCTCAATCTCATTCAGGAGCTGCAAATAGTCCTCGGTGTCATGCTCATGATCCTGATGGAAGCGGCAGTACTTGGTTATATTCCTTTGAGTTGCATTGCCTCGAAGAGAAGGATGCCGAGGAATCTGATGCTCAATCTCCATTAGGATTTGCGCTCTTGGCGCGGTAAGAGGAGTGTAGCTGTCGAACCTTCGAGCTAGACTCCGGGTTCGGTCTCGAGGCAGCGGTGGAGGAGCTCTTTGACGGTGAGGCAGGCTTGCATGGCAGTAGGCTTGTTGCTTGTCTAAGCCCTTTGCCTCCTTCTTCAGCTACTCGGCTTGAGCTGACCTCCTTGATTCTTTAACCCTAGCATACTTATCCACCAGGGACATCATGTCTGAGAGGCTCTTCAGGTAGTTAACCTCCAAAGCCAAGTAGAAGTCTCCCTCCTTTGACACTCCTCAGCCAAAGCAGACATAGCTATCTCGTGGTTGAGATGATCGACTTTAGGAGGGCCGTGTTAAAACAACCAAGGTAATTCTTCAAGGATTCCCCCTCTCTCTGCTTGACCTCAGAGAGGGAATCGGATCTCCGTCACTGGCAACGGCTGCTGACGAACTAGCTGATGAGCAAACAGCTCAACTCATCGAAAGAATTAATGGAACCTAGCTTCAAGCTATTAAACCAGGTTCGAGCAGATCCCCTTAGAGTAGAGGGGAAGGCTTGGCACATGATCGCATCCGATGCTCCGTGGAACATCATGACGGATCTGAAGCTGTTCAAGTGGTCATCAGGATCAGTGGATCCATGATATGGCTCGATGGTGGGAAGCTTGACATGAGGAGGAATCACTTCCCTCATGATCCTTTCAGATAAGGAAATGCTCTGCTCCACTTTTGGTTAGGATGGAGGGGCTTGTCTGATGGCATCTAACTCTTGATGCCATTCTCGGTGCATCTCCTGCATCTGTTGCCCGATCCCTTCATCTAAAGTGGCAGGAGGGATTGGGCGATGGGAAGATGGAAGCGGTGTCGAGTCCTAGGAAGACACCGGGAAGAGAACGAACCCGTCAAGATCTGAGCGGGCTCTTCCCTCTACCCGCTGCGGCACTGGCTTTGCCTTCGCAGGCCGGTGATGAATCTGTCGCTTCAGGCGGATTGGAAGAAGAAATCGCTAGTGGAACAGGGGCAACAACCTCTTCGTGAAGCTGTGGAGCAGGAACGGCTGGGCCAAGAACCCCTTGGAGTCCCTGGACCAGCTGAGTCAATGTCTGGACCTGCTAGACCAGAGTGGCAAACTGGTCCAACGTTACCACCGTTGCCGGGCGAAGGAGTCTCAGCTGGCGTGGCGGCGAAGGTGCCACTCTGCTAATTGGGTCAGGCCTCTGAGAGGCGGCCTGATCTTGAGCCTCGGATGTGGCTCTCCTCCGATTGACCATTAGAGGATGCTTCTTCTAGTTTTTGAGTCTTGTCTTCTGGGTTACAAGTTAATAGGACTTGAGGCCCTTCCTCTAGCGTCAATCTGTTGCCGCGAAAATCCGTTCTCCGACTCGGGTGCGCCCTGGCTTCGGGTCCGGATGCCGGTCTCCTTGCCTGGGGTGGAACCTGCAAGATAGTCTGCGTGTAAAGGGTGTTTCGGGGTTACCCTCTACGGAGGACCCTTCGATGCCCAAGTACAACAAGCAGATGTAGGGAGAAGACTCTCACATAAGAGTTCCTTAGATGGGTATTCTCTCGAGAGCTCTGAGCTCTGATGGAGCTTTAATGGAGTTTTTCAGTATAAGAGCGGGTGAATATGTGCGTACCTGAGAGATTTGGGGTTGTGATATTTATAGGCGATCACCAGATTCTTGGACACGTCATAGGGGTCTGAAAGCTGTTGAGATTCAAAACAGATTCGAATCAAGTCTGTTACAAGGCCGTAGGATTCGTATCTTGTCAGTTAGAGGATCGACAGCCAGGAGAGTTGTTTGATGCCTAGAGATTCAGCGATCAGATAGGTTCTAGGTCACTTCTATGGCCCTTAGGCCACTTCCGACATGATTCCCATTTGAATCTTATTCAGTTATTGTGAATTTGAACTCTCCTGTGCTGGATTCCGCAGAGGTGTTCGAGTGCCTCGGTCCAGTCGAGGCGAGGGACAATTTGGCTTTCCAAGGCATGGTTTGCCGAGATATGAGGATGGCTTAGGTTGCCGAGGTATGAGGATGGCTCGGATTGCCGAGGTATGAAGATGGCTCAGGTTGCCGAGATATAAAGATGGCTCGGTTTGCCGAGGTATAGGATGGTACGGTCCATCAGGGTGACCCGACTCTGCTGAAGACGATTTGGCTCCATCGCCTTGTAGATGTGACAGCTGGCCGACAGGATGTTGGGATTGGATTCGACCGAATTATCGATGTGCATGAGCATTAATGCAATAATAATTTTACTCCTCATCAATATTAAATAAAATAAATATAGGTTAGTTGAAATAAATTACTCAATTTTGTGCAGAGATAAAAGATTGGCTGGTTTTATAAGCGCGGTGTCATGCGGGCGGCACACAAGATTACAGAAGTTTCGTATTGCATTCCCAAAGCGCTTGAAGGACGTAAATTAAAATTAAAAAATACTTATTTCAATTTACATATACATATATGTACATATATATATGTATATATATGTATGTATATATATATATATATACATACATACATATATATACATATATATATGTACATATATATATATATATA